>CAWUFW010002095.1:980000-1347500 GCA_963921515.1 Calotriton arnoldi
CCGCATAGAAAATGAAGTGCGTTATCTTCTGTTCCCTAGATTGTCCCAGGAAGGTGTCTCTATGAGAGGTTTCTCATCCTTATCCACTCTGCTTTGCCTTTCCACATGCTCTTTTAATACAGGAAGTCACTGAGAAAATTTGAATGCCCAAAGCTCATGTTCTCTTGATTGCTCCAGATTGTCCCAGGAGACTGTGGTACCCAGAATAGTTACACTCGAGTTGCACTCAATTTTTCTACCTTATTTGAGAAAACTATTGTCTAAGAGAAAGGAAACATTCTGCAACCAAATCTCCAGACACTAATTGCTTACTTGGAACGTGAGAGGTTAGCATTGTCAGGATACCGTATTCCAGAAAAAGTAATGGATGTGCTGGCAGGCAGCATCTTGTCCTCCTAATGGAGATGGTTTTAGTAGCAGATTGGTGGTTTTTGCACGCCACAATTATCATCTTGTGGTTTCTCACCAGATCAGGTTTCATTCTTCAAATGTCTTGTTGTGTTTAGATTTTGTAAGTGTTTACGAAATTATTTTTCACCTAATCCTGTTTAAATACAATCTTGGGACTTGAATCTGGTTCTTAATTTTATGATAGGTTCTCTTTTTGATCCACTACATTCTTATCAGTTCAAAGTTCTTACTAGTGAGATGTTTTTCTTTTGGCCATTAATTCTGGTAGAATGGTTGCTAAATTGCAAGCACTTTGGCCATCTTCACATTTTATGGTTTTATCTATGATGATGTGACTTTTAGAGTGAATCCCTCCTTTCTTCTGAAGGCAGCTTCTCACATTTCCGTTAATCAGGTTTTGTATTTACCTTCTTCTTTTTGCGTGCTTCCTCATTCTTCCAAGGGTGAAAAGCTGCTTCACTATTTTGACTCTAGGAGAGTGCTGAATCCTAATATTCCAATCAAGTATTTCTGTTAAATATTGTTATGGATTGCCAGAAAAATCTCCATCTGAAGCTTTTTGCTCTCCCGCCAGAAGATTTGTAGTGGTTAAGGGCCTGATTTAATGTTTGATAGACGGGTACTCCATTACAAATGTGATGGTTATCCCGTCTGCCTTATTACAAGTGCATTAGGGTATAATTCACTTGTAGTAAGGCGGCTGGGATATCCATCGCTTTTGTGATGGAGTACTTGTCCACCAAACTCTAAATCGGGCCCTAAGTCTGCTTGCTGAGAGTTGTTCCAATTTGTTAGATCTATGAGACAGTTACTTGGTCTCTGTGCATTACTTTACTAAGCATTACTGCTTAGATTCACAGACTGGAGATCACTCCCAGTTTGTGAGGGCAGTCCTCCAGCACTTTTTGTTTTAGGTTATGTAACCTCCTTCACCTGAAAGAATGCTTTGGGAGAGGTGCGAGTGAGGACTCTGAGGGAGGGAGCGTCTTGTCAAGGAATCAGTTACTTGCTTTTGGTGATGCTTGTTGTGATGACTGATGTAGTTTCTGCAGATTCTTCACTGCCCTCTGCTCTTGAGGATAGCCTATTACTAATATTTTGGGTGTCTGTGTTTTTCATCTTTATCTTGATTAGGGTATGGGATAAAAGGTCACAACTAATTCACAGCGTGGTAGTGTCTTTTATAGCATTTGTGATGTCATGTCAGGTGTCTGATCAGCTCCTCTGATGATGTTGTAAAGATGTCACCTGATGCTGATGGATGTTTATGGCATGCAAAAAAACTTCTGGATCCAGTCTGGTGTCTGGGTATGGTTCAAATGAGGAATCTATGGGAACTTCTTCATCCATCAGAAACAATAATACCAAAGTGAAGAAACTTGTACTTTGGGGAAAAGGTATAAAGGGCATCAGATACAATTTGGGGGCCTCCAATGCCACCACTCTTTTTGGGCCATTATGACTATACTTTGTGGAACTTATTGGGGCAATTGATTGAGTACTAACCAATGGAGAAAATCTCTATGATGCAATGCAACAAGGCATGATTACCTAAAGTGGATGTAGCAAAAAACACTTCTGATGTGTCATCATTGGGTTGCATGCACAGCTTTCAGTTTATTTCACATTATTAGACATAGCACATTGTCCTGTGCCTTTTCTCCCCAGTCTTCATTCTTTTAGGGCCATGCCCTGGCAGGGAGAGTGAAAAATTAAGTTTGAAATTACAACTATCATGTCCTGGGACATGCAAAAGTGGAGGGGTTTTCTTAAGGTTGTATTCAAGGGCTATGGAAAAGGCACTCAGCAGATTAATGTTATTTCCTACAAGAGGCAGCTTCAGAAGTTACATTAGAACTACCAGTAACAACAACATCCTAAGTCAGAGATAATCATTATTTGGCCACTCCTGGAAAAGCTCCAGAAACGTCTTACCAAATACTGTTATTCTGCTCTCATAATTCTGCTCCTTTTTGGTAACTAGCATATCTAACTATCTCCTGATATAGGAGAATTGAATGTATTAAAGTGCTTTTGGCACACAATACAAAACATAGCTGCCTTTCGCATATGCAATTAGATAAGTAAAAATTAAAAATAAATAGGTAAAAATACATAAAAGAATAGCATCATACTAAAAGGCTATGGGGTATTACAAAGTGTTCGACCCAATGAGCATGCATTAACGCTAAAAACCTTGTTGTTTAGCATCCTGGAGTTTTGCGCAATGTCCCAGATTAGCCTCAAATATAGGCCAGTTGCTTTTATGAATGGCCAAATCACTTAACAAAAATAATAACTGGTCTGCTGTGTTTTCAAGCTGCTCTTTGCGTAGAATCTTGGTTATTGTATTGGACCTAACCTTGCCATGGAGCTTGCAAAACAGCATAAAGTGTTCACGATCCCTCTTTTGCTGCAAAGACATTTGTCTAGAACCACTGGGTTTTTTCAATTCTTGATCTGATTTAATAGCAGTGCCCTTCCCCCCCCAACCATGTCAAACATTCTTCTTTCCCTCTGGTTCACTAGCAGAACAAGATATTTTTGAGCGTTCTGGGATGGATCAAACAAACCGGCAGAAGAACTCGGTTGTAAATTTCCTAAGGCGTCAAATTTTTGATGAAGCTTTAAGCTCAGAAATTGCTTGTTAAATGTATCGTTTAGCCCCTTACATGTCAGCAGGTTCATGTTTGAGCCTCTCAGTTTCCTTGTTCCATTTTGACCACATAGAAAAATGTTCTTTCCACGCTTGGCCCACAAGATTAGTGCCTCTCAAACTCAGCCTTGTCAGCCCACAGTTGATGGGAGCCATCTGACATTTAGTCTTGATAGTGGAGAAGCCAATGTCCGATTCCAACACTTGTGGGGAAGCTTGCTACCATTTTAAGTAGAATTCCCTCTTGCAGCATCCTACACACTCTCTTGTCAAACCCCCACAACTCTGCTCCATATGGGATTTGACTTTCAACTTTTGCTTGGAAAACTTTGTTGATGAAACTGAAAATCTTGTAAAGGGCTTGGGCGTCATCCTCAGGATTGCAGTTGCTGCAACTTCTGATTCGCCTATGGAGGTTTGTATGTGGGTTTTCCATTTTTATGTTTTATCTATTGTTACCTTTAGGTATTTGAAGGATGCCAGATCCTCCAATTTCTCATGATTTATAAAGAAAGAAAACCTCTTTTCACTCATACTCCTGAAGATCATTATCCTGGCTTTGCTGGTGTTAATTACCAGGTTTTTTACTGTACAATAGGTTTACATAAATGAAAGCTGGGTTTGCAGGTCTTCGAGGGTTTTAGCTATTAAAACTGAATCATCGGCGCAAAGAAGGGCTGAGATCTTGAAAACATTGATTGACGGAACATCGCTTTCCTGACTTCTTGCTACAAGTCGTTTATGTAGAGGGAAAACAAAAGTGACACCAAGAGGCAGCCCTGCTTGACCCCTCTGTTTGTGTATAGTTTTTTTTACTGATATGCCCTTTTTGGCTAAGTCTCACCTGGGAGGAGGTTCCTATGTACAGCATTTGAATTAGTGACAGAAGCCCGGGCTCTATGCCCATCATACACAATTTTCCCATAGATGGTTTCTTGAAAACCAGATTGAAAGTTAATGAGAAGTCTAAGAATGTCACATACAGGGGCATTTTTGTTACTCTGCTGGACTTATGGATTAAGTGTAAAAAGGTGAAGATCTGATCTATCATGGCCAGTCTTTTGAAGCCTCCTTGTGTTGGTGAAAGGATGTTTTCATTAGTGATCCACTTATCCTGGGCTGTCAATATCAGTTTGGGAATGATTTTACAGTCCATATCAAAGTAGGCCTATCGGTCATCTTTGAGTCCCTTCTATTAGAATGGTAAAATAATGCTGTTTAAACAGGAATCAGGATAGCTGTGAGTCACTGCTATTGCCTTGATAACTTCTGCAATTGTTTCATGCCACCACTCTACGTCAGCGAGAAAAATCTCCGATGGGATCAAAATAAGGCCAGACGCCTTCCCCTTATGGAGGCCTTATATGGCTTCTCTTTCATGTCTTTCGTAAATGCTTTTAACAGGTTGCCAATTGGTGCACTGGTGATGGCTCCAGCATCAATGATAGGAGACTGTGTCTCGAGGACGGGATCATTTGTGGAGTTGAAAATAGTATTAAAATGCATTATCCATGCTGCTTCTGAAACATTTGCCTCCATAACGTTTTTCCTTGCTCCGAGTCCATCCCTGATCGCGTGACGTTATCGGAGCCATAAGAAGACCTCGTAACGTGCTGACATCAGTTCCCTTTTTCCCGTGCTGTCGACGCATAACGGTTATCAGGACTCTCCATTTCTTAGTAGTTTAACATTGTTACAGGCTCTTCTGTAATTGTAACAGTGCGATGGCTGCTCAGAATGAATCTGGGTTTAAAGCTTGTAGGGAATGCGGGGGTCATTTGTCCATCATCCATGATGATTGTCTTTTGTGCCTGTCGTCTGACCACGACGTTGAGGGATGTTCGTCGTGTCAGCGTATGAATCCGAAGCCCCTCAAAGAGAGGGAAGCCAAACTGTTTATGGCCAGGGCAAAGAAGCAGAAGAGGGGCCGAAGAAGGACGATATCGAAGTCCGAGTCACCGACTCCGCACACCTCGAAGTCATCGAGGAAGCACGAGAAGAAGATGAAGTCTCTCCTTCCCCTTCACCTCAGGTGTCTCTGGCTCACTCTCCAACTCTGAAGGGCTCTCCGATGCACAGGGAAGCGACGCCTTCGCCTCCGACCACTCCGCCTCTGGCTCCAGTGTCTCCGGCGCCTCAGCCAGATCCATTCTTACAGGCTCCAGCTGTTCTTGAGCAGCCTGTACCGGATCCATACCCAACCTTTCGGCTCCAGGTACGGATCCTTCGCATTTCTTAAATGCGATGTATGGCATGTTTGTCAGAGTGGCTAACCCTTCTGGTGCACCTGTTGGCCCCATGGGACTGCTATCTTTTAACATGGGCTTACCACCTCATTACGCCCAGGCACCTTTTATGCCATTTATGCAGATGACCCCGAGTTGGCCTCTCCCGATATTCTTGACGCCGATACAATCCCAGGAGGAAAGGATAGAATATTCTCCTGCGCCGTCGGGCACCGGTCCGGCACCGCCTCGACTTTGTGTGGTGCCTACAACCATCCATGAAGGGCCTCCATTGACGCCGGCCCCGAAGTCACCGGCACTGCGTCTGGCGCAGCCGACGCTGATACCCAAGATAAGATCAAGAAGGGAGGCACAGAGGCTTCTGGAGGAGGAAGAATTCCAGGAGCAACAGGAAGATGCTGAGGAAAGGGAGATTGTTGATCCCATGCATGAGTTTGAGGGGCTTCAGGAAGCTAGTGGGCTAGATACGTCTCCAGAGTGGGAACTCTCTTCTCCTAAGGGCCTTCCTTCACAGGAGGTCTCTCCTTACCACTCAATTATCAGGAAGACGGCTGATCTTCTGGACTTGCAGTTGCCCACTGCGGATATTAAGTCAAACATCCTGACAGAGGTTCTTCACTCTCCTTCATCTGTGACAGAGCCTCTGCTCCCATTTAATGAGGCTTTGACGGAGCCCATATTGGAAGCATGGCAAAAGCCTATGTCCGCCCCTGCTGTGTCCAGAACGGTGGCAAGACGGTACAAAGTTTCGCCTGGGGATCCGACTTTTTTATCTACACATCCATCTCCTGAGAGCTTGGTAGTTCAGGCATCATGTTCTTCTAAACAATCTTCTGGCTCTTTTCCGCCCACACCTGTGGATAGGTATTCAAAAAAGATGGAACAATCAGCGAAGAAGGTATTTTCATCAGCCAGTATGGCTTTAAAATCGACGAATGCAACGTGCCTACTGGGCTGCTACATTCATTCGTTAATGGATTCGGCTAAGGAGGTGATCCCTAAACTTCCAGAGGATGTCCAGGGCCACTTTGCGGAGGTTCTGTCGGACACTTAAGCTGCGGCCCATCAGGTTATTCAGTCTGTGCTTGACACAGTTGACTCTGTGATGGGTTCCTCAGTGGCAACTAGGAGGCATGCCTGGCTAAGAGGGTCTGGTTTTTCTCCGGATGTGCAGGGCACCCTTTTGGATTTACCCTTTGATAGCTCTCGACTCTTTGAGACCAAAGCGGACTCAGCGGTGTAGAGCTTTAAAGACAGTAGGGCCACTGCTAGATCGTTAGGCCTGCAGTTCCAGCCTAGAGGCTTTGGTTACCGTAGATTTCGGGGCTTTGGCAAGGCTACTCCTTTTCGAGCCCGGCAGCAGCAGCAACAACAGCATGCGAATCCACTGTATAGATCATACAGAGGGAAAGGTAGAGGTCGCCTGCGAGGCTCAGCTCGCCAACAAGTCTCCTCCTCCTCTCCTGTTCCCCCAACTGGTTCAGCAGGGAAGCAGCTCTAGATCCCCCATCTTAGAGCATGTTGGTCCTGTCGGAGGTCGGGTGTCCCACTTTTTACGAAATTGGAGATCTATTACAACAGGTCTCTGGGTGTTGGATCTCGTAGAAAATTTTGCTTCTGCAACAGGAGGTTCTATCTTTGCTTCAGAAAGGTGGTTCCGGAGCAGGAAAGGGGTCAGGGATGCTACTCCCGGTATTTCCTGGTACCCAAAAAGGACAGGCGTTTGAGACTGATCCTAGACCTCAGGATCTTGAATTTTTACCTCAAGCAGGAGAAGTTCAAGATGTTGACCCTGGCTGAGGTTCTTCTGGCGCTGCAGCAGGAAGACTGGATGGTGTTGATCGACTTGCAGGATGCGTTTTTTCACATTCCCATCCTGAAGTCGCTTTGGAAGTATCTCAGTTTTACGGTGGGATCTCAACACTACCAGTTTGCGATCCTTCCGTTCGGTCTTACATCAGCACCACGGGTCTTCACAAAGGTGATGGCGGTGGGTGCAGCACACCTCAGAAGTTCGGGGATTCCTGTTTTCCCATATCTGGACAACTGGCTGCTCAAAGCAAAGTTGCCAGAGATGGTGCTGCATCATCTGCAGGTAACAATACGGCTGTTGTTCGACTTGGGTTTTTCGATAAATATACCCAAATCTCACCTGGTGCCCTCTCAGCACAACCTGTTCATAGGGGCAGTACTGGACACTACTGTGAGTTGTGCTTTCCCGCCTCCTCAGAGGATTCTAGACATCCAGGCTATGATTCCAATGTTTCAAGATGGAGCGGCTGTTCCGGTCCTGAAGGTTCTGCGCCTGCTCAGTCTGATCGCTTCCTGCATACTGTTGGTCAACCATGCATGCTGGCACATGGGGGCACTCCAGTGGTGCCTCCACAGGCAGTGGCTTCAACACAACGAAGATCTCAGGGAGGTGGTCAGAATCTCCAGAGACACTGCAGCGGAGCTGTTATGGTGGGATGTTCCGGGCAACCTGTCTCAAGGGAAGCCATTTCAACCTCCTTCTCCGGTGACCACAGTGATAACGGATGCCTCCACTCTATCTAGGGTGGGGAGCTCATCTGGGGGATCTGGAGATCAAAGGCCTTTGGTCTCCAGAGAAGGATTGTTTCACATCAATCTTTTTGAATTGCGGGCGAACGTCTGGCGCTCAAGGCCTTTCTTCCCTCCCTTTGCGGTCAGTCAGTTCATGTCCTGACGGAGAACACTACCGTGATGTGGTACATAAACAAACAGGGAGTAGTAGGGTCGTACCGTCTGTGCAGAGAGGCTCTGCGACTCTGGTCCTGGGCTCAGGACCATCAGATTTGTGTAATTGCAAATCATCTGGCGGGGGTGCTGAATGTGCGTGCAGCAGTCTCAGTCTGCAATACTCTGCCGATCACGAGTGGCGTCTTCATCTGGAGGTGGTCCATCACATTTTCAGGATGTGGGGGTTTCCTCGGTTGGACCTGTTCGCCACTCATGAGAACGCGCACTGTCCGTCGTTCTGCAGTCTCCAGTATCCGATGCTGGGAGCGTTGGGGGACGCGTTTCAGTTAGATTGGGGCTCACAGCTTCTTTACGCGTTCCCTCCCATACCCTTGATTCCTCGAGTTCTGAGGAAGATTCGCCAAGACCGGCCCCAAGTAATATTGATCACCCTGGATTGGCCAAGAAGGGTGTGGTACACAGACCTCCTTCACCTCTCATCGCACCCTCTGCTACGTCTCCCTCTAAGGGCAGACCTCCTCTCACAGGGGCAGGTTCTACACCCCCACCTCCAGAGCCTGCACCTTCATGCCTGGAGATTGAACGGGGCAACCTGAGTTCTTTCTCTCTCCCACTGGATGTGGTGGATGTTATATTATCAGCCAGAAGACACTCCACCAAATGTGTCTATTCTGGTAGGTGGACCAGGTTGGTTAAATGGTGTAGAGAGAGATCTATTGGTCCTTTGCAGGCCCATTTGGCTGATATTCTGAGTTTCTCTCTTTCCTTGGCTCAGCAGGGTTGTGCAGTAGCAACCATTAAATGCTACTTGTCTGCCTTGTCGGCCTTTCTTTGTTTACCAGACCGACCCTCTTTGTTTAAGTCTCCCATAGTCATGAGATTCATTAAGGGTCTCACAAACAAGTTTCCTCCCACTCCATTTATCATGCCTCAGTGGGATTTGAATGTAGTCCTTACTTTCTTGATGGGGTCCCCCTTTGAGCCAATGCATAGTTGCCCATTGAGATTTCTAGCATTTAAGACAGTTTTTCTGATTACGATTACTTCCGTCAGGAGGGTTAGTGAGCTACAGACTCTTAGCTCTAAGCCTCCTTTTACCTCAATTCATGTGGATAAGATGGTTCTTAGGACCAGAGCTGCTTTCCTGCCTAAGGTGGTCACTCCCTTCCACCTAGGTCAATCTATCATTTTACCCACTTTCTATCCTCCCCTCACCCTTCTAAGGTGGAGGAGAGACTTCACTGCCTGGACCCTAAGAGGGCGGTCAGCTTCTACCTGGACAGGACAAAAGACTTCAGGCTGGACGACCAACTCTTCATTGGTTACGTGGGCAGAATGAAGTGCACGGCAGTCCACTAGAGAACGCTGTCCAGGTGGATCATCCTCTGCATCAAGATCTGCTACGCCTTGGCCAAGAAGGAGCCTCCTGAAGGTATTCAAGCTCATTCCACCAGACCTAAGTCTTCTTCTTCAACTTTGGCTAGAGGTGTCCCTGTTGTAGACATCTGCAAGGCGGCAACTTGGGCCTCCCTCCACACTTTTGTGAAGCATTACTGCTTAGACTCAGAGGTGAGGAGGGACGGCCACTTTGCACGTTCTGTGGTGCAAGATTGTTTGGTATAAGTAGGCGGGCACCCTCCTCCGGGAGCAGTAGTGCTTGGGGATTCAATTCAAAAGGTGAGGAATCCACAGGCAGATGTATCCATCAGAAGAACAAGTTACTTACCTTCGGTAACGCTTTTTCTGGTGAATACAGTATCTGCCTGTGGATTCTTCACTGACCCACCCGCCTCCCCATCGCCTGCCTACTTATACCGAAAGGATTTTTGGTATGAAATTCATGTATTTCTTTGTTATTCGAAATAATGTGATTGAAATGCCTATATTTTAGAATTTCCATTTTTTTCCTTTCTTCTTTAAGTCGTATTCTGTGTATACTTGAGGAAATGTTGTATACTGTGTATCAAATACTCTACCCCTTCAGTGGTTGTGTGGCCACTAGAATTAACCCTGTAAGCCACCATATTGCTGAAATATTTACAGGTGGAGTCAGCCCACTGTTACTCTCCTCATTCTTAGATGGGTCTGCTTCTGAGCTGCTGGCTTGGGACGGACTGTTCTTCTTTTCATTTGGCATAGTCTTGTCCTGGTTTGTGGCAATTGGTCTAATGAATGTGTGTGTATGTTTCCCCTGGCTTGCAGGTGAACTAAGCATAATTCTGTTGGCTGAAAAGGGATTCGCTAGTGGTGCCGACCTGACAATGTACTCGATTAAATTTATCCTACCTGTTCCAAAAAGAATGTAGCTGAAATTACTGTCAAAATGGGCTTGGTGATGTGCAGATTGTTCAACTTGATGGTGCTATCTCCAAGCTTGTCAGTTAACCATTTATAGGTTTTATTTCTCAATGACTCTCTTCCTACATTCTTGGGTACTTTGGGCAGATTGCAGATGGCAAAGTTCCTTGGGTCTTTTATCCAGTTTGACACTGCTGGATCTAAGCTTCCAGGCCGCTTATCTCGAAGCAGGAATAAATTACCCAAAACGGTTCAGGTCTTGCTGCCTGGCCATTCTGTTTTCCCTACTTCGTCCTTCAAAAGGTTTTCCTTTCTGTCCATTGTCCCTAATGGATTGATATGGAAAAGACAGACCTTTTGCGTGATTCATTTTGCTGTCAGTTTTGCTTTCCTCCTTTAGTGCAAACTGGTTGGGGGATGTTGTATTAGCATCCCGATTATTTGTGGGTGAATAGGGTGTGGAGTTACTGTGTGTCCTCTTACATATGCAGTTTTTACTCCTTTCCATCTGCTCTATTTGTCTGAGCTATTTGATTTTCTTTCTCAGTACACTTATTTCTGAGAAGAGCTTATCAATGGCGCCTACTCTGCACAATTGTGTTTTTCTTCCATGCACCACTGTTATGTATGTGTTGAAGGATATACTGTTCCACAAAACTTCGGCTCATTCTTTGCTTCTTTCTCTGCTTGGGGTGCCATTTGCAAACCATCATCTGGATCTGTCACCTTTCTATTGTGAGAATTCTCTCTTTCCTGGCTCTGGCAAATCCTCTTATTTAATCTTTCTTTCCTGCCAAGGCTCGCAGCCATCACTCTGTTCAGTTCTCTGTTAGAGTTTCCTGGGGTTTGCTCCCTTATGCAGCAGATGAAATGAGGTCCTTTTTTGGGTCGCTTGTTGCCAGTATTTAGAGTGGGTGTTGGAAAGGCAGGTGAGAAAATGTGTTTGGCTGAGGACGGAATAAAAGGTCTTGATTGGGGGGTACAGTTTGGAATGCTCTCATGGGTTGGTGATGTATGTTCCCGGTGTTTGCTTCTGGTGTGAGTCGCCTGCCGTGGGATGATCCTCGCGGGTCTTTGTGAAATCCAGCTTTATAGCAGCCTTTGCACGATTCATTTCCAAATCCCACCTATGAGCGGCGTCCACAAAGCTGAATGGTCACATTTAGGGCCTCGAGCTCTTCAAAAGATACATGTGGTGATGTGCTGGAGAGATCTCCTAAGTCGTCTCGCCTACTGGGAGCCTCTGACTAGATCAGTCTATGGGACTCTAGCTCCTACTTCAAAATCTTTTGCTTCATGGGCCAGAGCTGTGAGGACCACAAAGACACAGGTCTGCAGCAGCCACGGGGTGCTCTCTGTACAGGCTTGGAAGCGGCCAGCGTTAGGCCAGCGCACCGTGCCCCTACGGAGGGCCTGCACACCGCACATCCCGCCACGCTCAATCACAAGGGCACACATTTGACATCTTCTGGAGTTGCAACTGATCCTGGTTGCCTTGAAGTTCTGGGAGCTGGACAAGCTCGGAAAGCTCGTATCGATCGGGCCATTCAGCTGCTCATGCTCGGCCATCCTGCTCACTATCCTACCAGCCTAGGATGGCCTAGGATGGCCAGACCGCTATTCTCCGCTACGTTCCCTGCTACCTTCCCTTCCACCCACTGACACATTAGTGTCGTCCTAAGCCACTTTTTGCTGTTTGCTGTCTGTAACTCCTGGCTCGGGGCATGGGGTGTGCGTAGCGCACTCCCTTAGAGTTGAGCCAGCAGTGAGTGGAAGCGGCCCGGCTAGGTCCTTGGCACAGCTTGCTCTACGCTGTGCACTTCCTTGCCCTCTATCAGCCTTGGGAATCGTAAACAGGCCCACTTGATCCCGGCTACTGGGCAACACCTCACAACTGGAAATCTGTACCTGACTGAGGCAGCAAGAAGAGACCATGCAGTCAGGCAAGACTAGGGTGGTGCCGGCAAACACGAGGCGCAAGCAGAGGCACCCCAATGCCCCAAAAAACAACAAAACACTAGAGCTCTCCCCACTTACGTCAAGTCATATCCAACCAGATGTGGGGCTCCATCTTTTATCTCCAGCGCTGGCTGCCCGCCCAGCCTCCAGATCCATGGGCTAGTCCCTGGAACAAATGTAACTTTTTAAAGATCCAATGGATGCACTGTTCTCTCATAACAAAGACGCACGAGGTCTACAAGCTCCCATGCAGCCAGAATCACCCATCACATTTGACTCACTGCCGGTAGATATCCGCAACTATTCTGGGTCGCAGAATCCAGCAGAGCCAAAGAGAAAATCACCTTTACATTGGGAGGAAAGGGCAAAAAAAGAGTCTGGAAGCAAGAAAAAAGGCCAATCCTAGCAATAAGCAATTCCAAAGTGGAGAGCAGTACAAACGCAGGGGAAAATTTGGGTTTCGAACCTTTGCAGTCTACTACGCCAAATGACATGGAGGCGTCCAACCCAGGCAGTTCTGATGCAAAGCCTTCCAACTGCACACTGGACAAAGATGAGCACCTTAACAAAAGGATGGGCTTCTAGGTTGACGCTGAGGTATACCATCCTCCAACCTATGACCCCTTGATCTCTCCCCCAGACAACCAAGGAAACAATGGGTTCCCCTTCAAAAAATCACCCTGATTCCCGGGCCAATCAGCGATCGAAAATACAGCAACCTACAACCAGCCAAGTAGAAGATCTCCCTCCCTTGTACTGCCAAATTAGGCTTTTTCTCTATCTCAGGCTAAGAGTCTGGCAGCTTCGGACTTAAAGAGGCTCTCAGTAGGCTCACATTTATCATCTAGTCCCGACTTTGACAGTCACAGCTGCCAATTGGACTATCTCTGAAGCCCAAAAACACAGCAGGACGATGGGCCAAGAGACACCTGGGACACCCTGCTCCGCTCATTCCAATCCGTTTTAAATGCTGTAACGTACCAGTCGAGCAAGTTAGATCTGCAGGTGGACCTTCTCAATACTATAGCTGTCTACATCACAGCTATGGATTCCAAAATCGGTGCATTAAATTCACTGATAAGATGCGCACCCCAATTAGCTCCAACCTCCTCTTGCAGCCCGGTCCTCGATAAGCTGGTATGCCTACCTTACATCTTAGCCTCAATTCTAACAGAAATAAAGCTTCAGCTGAACCCGGACTCATTGGCTGCACAACACTTCACAGATACAAGGTCTGTCAACTGCCCCCACAACAGGTTACAACTAACAAAGCATCCATCCAACATTGGCCAACAAAGCAACACCAACTCATAACACTAGCAACCTGTCAGTTAATCACTGAAAGTCCCAAAGTTAGGCCACTACTACTGGGGGACTCAAGAAATTTCATCTAAGAGAGCAGTACAACCTCTCAGCCCTCCACTAGTGCGTCTGACCTTAGCTCTGGGTGAGAATAAAATGTCGTCCACCAGATCAGCACAACTACTCAGCCCTTGACCAGCATGCCTGCTCCTAGCTCTAGTCTAGTAATGGTCCCTTCTGTAGGAACTACTCGACCGACGAAAAGACAGCGCAAGAGGCTCAGAAAGACCCATAACAAACAAAATGCCAAAGGAGTCCCACCCATGAAGCTCGAGCAAGTCTACTCCATCTTCAGACCAGCCTCTAACACTCTAGGCTCAACCAACGATCTGAGAGTGGAAGAGGAGTTGACTAGTGGAACAAACTCCACTAAGGAAGTCAAGGATAACTTAGAGACCTTCAAAACCTTTCTTTCAATTCAAACAATATTGTCAGCCATACGCAATAACCAACTGCCTAAGCAGGCTCTCCTGAACAACTTTGCTCGAGAACTGAACACAGGTGAGGGAACCTGCCAGGCGACAACTGAAGCTAATTTGGCAGATGCTCAGCACGTTTAATCAGAGCAACAATCACTCTATGTGGTGGTAACTGGGACCAACTCTCACCCCCAAATAACTGAAAGAGAAGGCCAGGCTTGTAACCAGCCATCTAATCTCCCATCACTAGGCCCTACCTCAAATACTGATGCAAGATCTTTTTCCCAGGTCACTATAAAATTTCAACCTTCTACAGCTCTCAGCATGCCTTTCAGCAAGCAACTGACTCCAATGGCAGGCAGTACCCCTGAAAGACTTTGTAATCTTATCTTCACACCATAATACAAATCACAGGGGCAATTCGACATAATCAATGGAGGAACAATGCTCAGTACGGTTCAGGAAATTCCCACTCTACTGTATATCAAGTCATCAGACATACACTCACTCAATTTCCTAAGGCCTACAAGCCCTGGCAGGGAAGAAGCTGCAGTCATCACCTGTGCAAGCCCTCTGCTCGTGGAGCACGTGGGGGCAGAGAAGCCAGCCTTTGCAAAATGGGGCATTGAGATCTCCCGTCACAAGGTTGAAGCCTATCCACAATTTATAATGCCTCCCAGCCCTGGCAAAGGCTCCCCTCCACGAAACGATCTAGGAGAATGGGGTAAGCAAGAAACAACTATGTGGCTGCATGACCATGGACAAATCCAGCCTACTCCAGTACTTGGAGGGGTACGGAGCCATTCAGTGTCAACTACAAGCTGCCAAGACACCCACACAAACAATTATGATGATGTCAGACAGCCACAAAGTCAACTTCAACATGCCACAATTTACTGGACATGGCTTCCGGGCGCCCTGCTACCAAACGCAAATTGGCACAGGATATTTTGATAAAGTAAACTCCCAGCCGACTGGGACCCTATGGAAAGTTTTTCAATTTATGCATAGAGCGTAGAGGGCCTACCAAGTAGAATTGAGGATGGGCACTTTTTAGACTACATTAAGTCCTTCCACTTGGCGATATTCCAAGAAACTTGGGCTCCAGAGGCTTTAGAACTTCCAGCATTTTTGGGTTCAGCAAACCGGCTGTTAAAACTCACATTCTAGGCCACCCTGCTGGGGGCCTCGCCATTTATGTAGCGGCTGAAATCAGTGCAAATAGAGAAGAGATCAACATCAACCACCCTAACTTGCATGTAGTAAAACATTCAGAATGCTTGTTAATCAGTGCTCTACCTTTGCTGATCATAAAAGTCTACATCCACCCCTCGCTTGCTAAGAAGCAAGAAACAATCGACATTCTACTGCCTTTCATCACTGCCCAAACAACTGAAAACCCTGCTCCTCTCCACCTTATGACAGGCGGTTTCAATCTGGATTTGCTGCAGTCTGCAACACGAAACCAAATCTTGGAAATACATGATCAGATCTGGCACATTCCTTCATTCTAACCATGCACACAGTGAAAAGATGCTAGGGGGTCAGTCATTTACTAATGATGTGGAGCATTAGGGCTTGAGATCCCTAAATGGTCACATAAATCCAGACACTCCTGCCCATCCTACATACCACTCAGCAACCATCAACTCATTCATCGATTATACCTTTGTGTCCCTCGCCGTATTTCATACAATCACCCACTATGATTTGGCAAGCCATCTGGAAAGGGACCGCCAACCTCAGAGGATCCTGCTGCACCTACACTGTTCAATGTACAATCTGACACAGCCGGACATTGGTACAGTCTCCACTATCAACTATAGAAGGCTTTACTGGTCAACAGGAGACATTGCACAAGTTGAATGTATAGCCAGGTGTAAATGGGAGCTTGTACACAAAATAATCTCTGACCCACTGGAACAATGGGCCCAGCTGTCTGTACTTCTCCTGGCTGAACAAGAACACTCTGATGGGGCATCAAATTTTTCAGCACAGGCCTGGCCCAGGAGGGCTTCAGCTCAGCTTATCACAGCAAAAAAGAAGCTGAACCATGCATATGGTTACTCCTAAAAAGCCCAAACCAGACCTTATGGAGGGGGACCCTCCCCAAGCTGAGATCTCTAGATCAAAAAGCCACATATGAGTCAGCTAAGTCAGAAGCAGATCAGTACTGGTACAAAATCTTTGCAGCCTCCCGAAGAAACGATGCCAGAGAGTTCTGGAGATTGGTGAACTACGCTTCAGACTTTCGGCTGCCCCCCTAATTCGCGAACATCTCGGAAGCCACTTGGACTACGTAGCTCCAGGAAATGTATGGGGGCCCAGAGCCAATCCAGGGGCATGATGAAATAACGTCATTGAATCTGGAGGCGGAACAATCTTGCACCCCAATTCTCCCGGATGATTTGGAAAGAATAATTGCTTCTGGACGTCGCGATGGTGCCCCGGTCCTGAACAGTCTACTGCAAGGCATTTTTAAACACAACTCCCAATATTGGGTTAAACTCCTGTGCTTTTTGTACAATTACGTTATTACCAACCAGGTTCTTCTGAACAGCTGACAGGATACCATCAAATTATCGGCTGACTGCCCTATTAGATGGGGAGGAAAAATATTTTGCCAAGCTTCTACTGGCTGAACTAACAGCTTGGGCATAAGAAGGCTCACTGGTCCTGGAGAACCAAACCGGGTTCATTAAAAAAACAGGCACAACCACTAACATCTTAATGCTCACATTGCTAACTGATCAAGCCAGACTTCTCTCCTTAAATTTACACCTGTGTTTTGTGGACTTTCGCTCTGCCTTTGACGCGGTTCAGCACATCTTGTGGTCCAAGTTGCAAAGCTGGGGAATTTCTCCTTTACTCCTCAGTGCCATTCAACTGCACTACACAAACACATCGACAAGGGTAAGGCTGGGCACAGGTGCATCAGTCTTGAAGAAAATACCCACAGGCAACAGCCTCAAACAAGGATGCGTCCTGGCTCTGTTCCTGTTTAATCTGAAAACCATTCTTAACAACGTCAACTCCCACTCCCCTACGCTGCCCGGATTCAACACCTCTAATATGTTGTATGCTGACGATGTTGTTCTGATTAACTATACTAAGGTCGGCTTGCAACAACTAATTGATGCAACAGCTATGTACGCCACAAAGCATGGGCTTTAAGTTAATCTCAATAAAATAAAGACAATGCTAGTAAGCACAAGAAAAAGCTTGGCACCCATCTTCCATCTGGATGGTTCAGCCTGGGAATTCATCCTGGAATATAAATATCTGGGAGTAATCTTTGATTCAAGAGGCACTTTCAACAAACAATGCAGTGCGATACAAAGGAGAAACAACTCCCTAACCTCTGCTTTTTGCATTCTAAGGAACTCTTTAAAAGGACTGTCTCTTCAACCACTCCTTCAAGTCATGGCTGCTAAACATGACCCTCTATCATGTATGGTGCCGAGCCTCTTAGGGAAGAGCTGATAAAATAATCAACAACGCAATATTTTTTTTTTTAATTCTTTTTATTTTATTAAATATATTGATGCATAATACAATAATACATACACATGTCAATTTGTTCATCTATATGGTCCATTCCCGGGAGACAGTTTCTACTACCCACTGAGGCTTCCATATTTCTACTCTAGGTCTGCTGGTAAGCCATCTTCTGTTGCACACCCTCAGATAGCATCTACCCCCCTGTAACCTGCAGATTGTCATAATCCCCATGGTTATAATCCCCTGTATTTTACCCATTTTCCCCAGACTTTGTCCCATTTACCGGGACATCCCCAGCTCTGGTAAATTACTTTCTCTGCCGCGCAGCACCAGCCAAGATCTTGTTCCCAATCCTTCACTGCTGGTGGCTGTCCCTTTCCCCATGATCTGGCAATGTTTCTTTTGGCTACTACATCTGCTAGCATCAACCATAATTTAGTATATGTTGGCCAGTTTATTTTTCCCGTAACACACAATACATGCCATTGGGCTTCTAGTGGGATTGCTATTCCCGTCACTTTTGACATCACGGTTGTGATTGCCCTCCAGAATCTCACAAGTCTGGGGCAGCTCCATATTGTATGGAAGAAGGTGCCTTCCTCCCCACACCCCCTCACACATTTGTTTGAATCAAATTTTCCCATTCAATAGATTCTCGATCTGGTTGTGTAGGACCTACGTATAATTCTAATTTGTATCAATCGAAACCGTGCTCTTATAGCTACCTCTTTGGGGCTTTGTATGACCTCCAGCCAATCCTCCTCTTCTAGGATCCCAACTTCCGTTTCCCACTTCTCCCTAAGGGCTAGTAATAGGTCTGGTGTGTTACTCATAATCTTATTGTAGATAAGGGAGGTTTCCTTCTCTGGTATTGGGTCAACCAATATTCTGTCTTCCAGTGGTGGTAGTTCTGGTATTTGCTTTTCCCTGCTAATATGTGTCTTTAGAGCATGTTTCAATTGTATGTATGGGAATTTCTCAGTGTCTGGCATTTGGTATTCTAATTGCATTTTTGGAAAGTCTACTATCTTTTGATTTTCCCAAATATCCCCCAGATATTCAATACCCAGAAGTACCCATGTGCGGAATCCCTTTAGGTCTTGCACTTCGCCCAGGAGATCGCTATCCCATAGAGGAGTACGCTCCGTTATTTTTCCTTCCCAGCCCAGGAATTTGGTTGCTTCTCTCCATACTCTCACTGTTGTTTGTGTGTGTACCGTTAATGTATCCAATGCTTTCTTACTATACAGAGCTTCCAGAAACCCCCTTCGTCCCATCGACCAGTGGTCCACTCGGTATGCCGGTTCATCACTTTCTGCGAAGACCCAATCGTTGAGCGTCACCAGCTGGGCAGCCCAATAGTATTTACGTATATCTGGGACTGCTATCCCACCATTGTATGGCCCTCTCAGCAACTTATTTAATGCTATCCGGGGGCTGACCCGTCCCATAGTAACTGTCTTATCTCATAATCTATCTTTTGGAAATATCCCATTGGTATCTTATATGGGGTATTTTGTAGTACATATATTAGGCGCGGTAATGCCATCGTTTTAAAGATCTGGAAGCAAACAACAGGAGGCACCCTGTAAACCCAGTTGAGACCGGGTGTAATTATTATGTAACAAACAACAATGTCTCAACGGGTAATAATGGGAAGACAGTTAATAAAACATGCACATTAAGTTGCAAAAAGGGAAGACAGGGAGACTGAGGAAGTTGTTTGAGAAAAAAATACGAGTGGTTTATATTTGAAGCCAATTAAGGCCAGAAGAACAGTATCAGCTCTATTTACAGTAAGTTAAGTAACCCGAGGGTAATCCTTGCTGGATGCCTCCTTTTCCCTCCAGGGCACCACGTTTCTTCGCTTCCCCGCATTGCCTCATCATACCCTGACTGACGGTGCTTCGCTGGCCTTCTTACCCTATACATTATCCCTATTCTTGGACTCGTGATTGCATCACACTAGGGACCCCACGGTTCGTTCAGCACAATAACTCTGTAACCTGGTCCTGATGATGACATGAGCTTGTAACAGGTCGAAACGTCGTCGACTGTGCAGTGCAAATACTGGCGCATTTCCACGGTTCACCTAAGTTGCCTAAACTGTTGCATTTATGTAAATCAATAATCGTGAACCTTAAGCTTTTGTAAATATATTGTTTAATTTTTGCGCCGCTTCTCGCTGTTACACTTGTCACTTGCGCCGTTCACCCTTTCACGAGCACCTATGTGCATAAGTACCCTCGGGTTACTTAACTTACTGTAAATAGTGCTGATACTGTTCTTCTGGCCTTAATTGGCTTCAAATATAAACCACTCGTATTTTTTCTCAAACAACTTCGTCAGTCTCCATGTCTTCCCTTTTTGCAACTTAATGTGCATGTTTTATTAACTGTCTTCCCATTATTACCTGTTGAGACGTTGTTTGTTACATTATTTTAAAGATGGCGGCCCATCCCATCAGTGATAGCGGAAACTTTCACCAGTGCGCCACGTCTTTTCTCAGTCTATGTAGTTGGGGGGTCAAATTGTCGTCCCTAAATTCATTTTCTGTTTGTGTGATCATCATTCCCAGATACTTAAGTTTCGTTTTGATCACTAGCGCCCGTCCTATGGTCGTCATGAGAGGCGTTTTTCCTGCCAACACAAATATTAATGATTTGCTCCAATTTATTTGATACCCGGAGTAACTACCAAATAGTTGGAATATATGGAGTATCCAATGTATCGTGGAGTGAGGCCTTGTGGCATACAGGAGAATGTCGTCCGCGTATAGCGAAATTCTTTCTTCCCATTCTCCTCCAATCGGTATACCCTTTATCAATGGGTCAGTCCTAATCCATTCCGCCAGTGGCTCCAATGCTAGTGAAAATGGCATGGGTGAAACCGGACATCCCTGTCTCGTCCCTGTCTCGCAACTTCACTTGTCTAGACACTGTGCCGTTGACCCTTACTCTGGCCAGGGGGTCGAACGCCATTTGGGCGTCTAATGACAACAGTACAGCGTTCTCTTCTGGTCGGGTCTTGGTTACGTGTAGCACCCCATATAAACGCTGTAGATTTAGTCTGGTGCTTCGCTTAGGCATAAAGCCTGATTTGTCTGGGTGGATCAATCCATTTATTACTTTGGTGAGTCTAGTAGCTATGGTCTTGGCCAAGACCTTCACGTCTACATTTAACAGGGAGATTGGCCTGTATGAGGAACAATCTTCCAGAGGTTTACCCTGTTTTGGAATGACCACAATTGTGGCCGTTCTCTGGTCCTCCGGCAGGCTACCCTGCTGTAATGATTCCTCAAACATACACAGCATATGTGGAGCCACCAGCGTCGCTACTCCCTTTTATAACTCAAGAGGTATGCCATTTGGCCCCGTCGCCTTGCCCGATTGTAGTGAGCATATGGCCCCGCAGATTTCCTCTTCCGAGATGTCTTTTCCCAATTCTTCCCGATCCACCTGTGAAAGGGTGGGGAGATGCAGGTCAGTTAGGAGTTCCATACAGTCCCCCTTGGTGCGGCTCGTCGAAGATCTATATAGCTGTTCATAGTAGGATGCAAATGCCTCTGCTATAGTCTCTCCCGTCTTACAGGCATTTTCCTTCAGGTTTTTAACCTCCAGTACCCAGTTTTGTTCTCTACCTCTCTTCTCAAGCCATGCCAGTAGTTTCGTAGCTTTGGGCCAGATGTACGACCATGACAATTTGCGACTCGCAAATTGCGCTCGATTGCGAGTCGCAATTTGTGAGTCTCAAAATGCCATCTACAACAGTGTCTGAGACACTGTTTGCGATTCCCAATGGGGTTGCAAATTGCATGCCTCATCAATAATCATGAGGCACTCGCAATTTGCGACCCCATTGGGAATGGCTGACCCTCCCAGGGATGGTGGCCTGCTGGGCTCAGCAGACCTCCATGTCTGGGACTGCTTTTAAATAAAGCAGTTTTTTTTTCAAAATGCAGCCCGTTTTCCTTAAAGGAAAACGGGATGCATTGTAAAAAAAAAATGAAACGTTTTCGTTTCATTTTTTAAGGGCAGGTAGAGGTCCCTGGGACCAGTGCCTGCCCCTAAAAAGTATCTTCCCCTGCATTTGCAAACGGGAAGGGGTCCCCTGGGGAGCCCTTCCCATTTGCGAGTGCATTACCACCCTCTTGAAGAGGGCGGTAAATTGCGAGAGTTTTGCGACCGCAATTGCGGTCGCAAAACATTCATACATGGGGTAGAGAGTCGCTATTAGGAAGGGACGCCCTTGAAACGCCCCTTCCTAATAGCAAGTCGCAATTCCTATTTAGCGAGTCGCAAAAAAATTGAGACTCGCTAAATAGGAATTGTACATGGCCCTATTCATTTTTGCGTGCGCAAGCGGGTCGCTAACCCGTTTGCGCATGCAATTTAGGGTAGTACATCTGGCCCTTTGTCCCCTATTTCGTATATTTGCCTCTGGGTTGCCCTTGCATATTCCCTTGCCTTCCCTTCACCTATGTCTCGTAACTCTTGTTGCTTTAGTCGAATTAAGTGGTCTACCCATGTATCTGGGTCTGTTGATTGTGCAAGTTTCATCTCTAGCTGCCCCAGTTCTTTTTCAAGCTTTTCATATCGGAGTTTGTTTTCTTTCTTTTCCCCCCCCTGCCAGCGCCTGTACCTGTCCCCGTATTACTGCCTTATACGCTTCCCAGATCACAACTGGTGAATCCACTGACCCGGATAGTCTTGAAAGTAGTGATCTGTGTATTCGCGTATCTTCTCCTGTATCTGTTTATTTTTAAGGAGCCAGAGATCTATGCGGGGAGGTAGAATATTTGTTTTGATGGGGCCTACTAGTCTTACTTCCACTGGTGAGTGGACGGATAGACCTGGTGCCTTATGACGTGCTCCGCGGAAGCTGCCTGCCGCGAAACAAAGTGTTAGGATATAGTCTACGATGTGGTGCCAAGAAATACGTATATTGTCTCAAAAAGGGGTTGTGTGCACGCCATATGTCTAGCAGTCACATTGCCTCTACAAATGTCTTTAATGCCTCTACCCCTCCTTCGTTCTTTGCGCTCGATACTTTGTCCATCACGGGGTCATCACTGCATTTAGGTCTCCGCCCATCACCAGCACCCCTTTTGGAACAGTAGTGAACTCAGTTCAGGTAGCGTATCCGAGTGCATTTTGGGCGGCACATACACCCAGCACAGATTGATAACCCGACCCTCCCATACCCAGGAGAGTGCAACATATCTACCCAACTTATCTTGCCACACCTTTTGGGGCATCAAGGGCAGTTTCATTCTGGCAAGTATTCCCACTGCCCTGGACCCGGACGTAAACCCGGCGTGGGCCAATAGTTTGTAACTGAATCTATCCAGTGCCTTGCACGTATTGCCTATTAGGTGTGTTTCCTGCATGAGTACTATGTCTAGTGCATGTCGTCCGATATACTGCATCACCATTGTTTGCTTAATTTTGCTACCCAGGCCGTTTACATTCCAGGTCATGATTGTTAAATCTTGTCCAGTGGGGGGGTGTATCACTGGTGTTACTTGATGCTGCTTGTCAGGGGGCCTTAGTGACATTGTTGCCTTTATACAAGTTTCTGGTGTGTGTATATCTTAGCGCCCTGGGTGTGAATGTGAGTGTTGTATTTGCTCCATCGATGTTCATCCTCTCCTTCCCCCATATGTTACGATTATGCATTTAAGGAACTGTATTATTAACCAATAAACATGAAACCCCAACCCACAAAACTCCCCCTTCCCTGCACAGTGGGCTATTAACTACCCTCGCCCCCCCACCCAATTTGCAGAGCGCCTGTCGCCCCATAACTGAAACTACAAACTTTGGGTGGGCTTTAGCCAAATACTTGCCCACCGAAATCGACCTTCATCCCCCTTCTTAGAGCTGATACACTTCTTTTGTTTCTTAAGGACTCGTTGTCATTAATCAGTATATGTGATCTGCCTTTCATGTTGCGGTATTGCCTAGCACATAGTGTCAGTTTGTTGTCATCAATCAGTATATGTGATCTGCCTTTCATGTTGCGGTATTGCCTAGCACATAGTGTCAGTTTGTTATCTCTGCCTGTCCACGTTGTTTCTCCTCTCAGTAGCAGGCTCTTGGTCTCTGTCTTTGTCTGTTCCGAGATCCAATCTGGCACTCCTGCCAAGCATAACACTGCCAACTGTCTCAGTCTTTTGAACGGACCTGTATGTCACCTTGTTGCAAGGGGCTACGTGGGGAATCACCATCTGTCTCTATTTCGTGATCAGCAGCTGTGCCTGTGGTTCCGTTCCTGCGTCGTGACCTTCCTGCTGTTCGCCATCCTTCGAGCCATTCCCATACTTCTTCCGGGGTGGAGAATCTCCACACCTTACCCTCTGCTGTTACTCTGAGGTTGGACGGAAGGAGTATTGAGTATTTAATGTCCTTTGCCCGCAGCGTTTTCTTTACCTCAAGGAATGATCTCCTTACCTGTTGCCCTTTTGTGGTAAAGTCTGGGTAAAATGATATGGTTGCATTGTCTATTTTGAGCGGTGGGGCATTTCTGGCCGCCTGGAAGATCACTTCCCAGTCTCGATAGTTAAAGATGCGGGCAATGATAGGGCGCGGTGGGGCTCCCGGTCTTGGTCTTGTACCCGGGATTCTGTGCACCCTTTCAACTGAGAAAAACTTGGATAAGCCCTTAGGTTGAAGCCTTTTTACCACCAGCTCCTCCACGAATAGGTCTACAGCCAGTCCCTCCGCCCGTTCCGTTATGCCAATAATGCGCATGTTATTGCGGCAAGAGCGACCTTCCTGATCCTCCAGTTTTGCCTCTATTGCTTTTGTCGTGATAGTGAGTTCCTGTACCCGTTTCTGGAGTGCTTTCGTGTCTACCACTAGAGTGTTCGTCACGTTCTCAATCTCTTTCACTTTAGAGCCCATGTTTCGCAGGTCTGCCCTTATCAGTCTGTGGTCACCGTGTCTATTTTCCCTGCCAGGTCTGTTCGTACCAACAACGCAATAATTGGTACATTTTGACAGGTGTTTAATCTCCCACGCCATGCTTCACCAGCCCAAATTCGCCTTGAATTGGGTCTCCGGAGACAGAACGTAAACAGCCTGGGTGCCTATTTGAAGTTCTGCTACAAGTTAAAAAAACGAGACTGGAGCTACACTAAGCAGCATTGTGTGGAAGGCCATTACCGACCCAAGAAACACCCAGGCGCATGACTACCTAAACGTGGCTCTAACAACAATTCAGGCAAAGGCACTTTGGGCCCTAACTCTCTCTCAAACAGCTTTTAACAGAGCCATAAATTCAACAGGGAAAAATATCTCCTCTCTTAATGACAATGCCCTGTTATCTACAAGATCACATGCCTGGATGACACTAGGCACATACGGCCTTCTAATGCCTCAACCGTATCTCGGGGAACTGTTTGGGCTAAAGACAAAATTTAAGCTACTGAACTTTTGAATAGGCAGACTCCCCACATGATGCAATTCTCCAATTTGAAGGAGAACTTCCACCGAGATCACATGCGGGCCAGTGGCGTAGCTAGGGGGGGGCGGTGGGGGTGGTCCGCCCCAGGCGGCACTATTTTGGGGCGGCCACTATTGTGGGGACACTCACTGACACTACTGTCAGTCACAGTAGTGTCAGTGTCCCCAAATAAATTATAAAGGCCGCCGCAACGGGCCACCAGTGCCGCGCGTGCGGCCACGTTTGAAAGTGCATTACAAGCGGCCAAGCGCACCTGACCTGCTTGTTGTGCGCCTGCAGTGCTGCCAATTTGAATTTGCCGCCCGACGTCCCGCGTTTGTGCTTGCTTGTTGTTGGTCCGTCCCAGGGCCGTCAATCTTGTAGCGCGCGAGCGCTACCAATCACGGCCCTGGGCGTCGTTTTGGCCAGCCCTCGCGATGAGAACGTAGCAGTGAAGCATCACGCGCTTCACCACTAAGCGCTCTCGTGAGGAGTTGATTCTGGGCTTGCAGTGGCAGTGCTGGGCGATTTTCTGGCTGCAGCAGAAGTGAACCAACCCTGGTCCCCTGCCATAGAGACCCTGGCTGCCACCACTGTGGAGTGCTGCTGGAGGCTGAGTGAGGAGGTAAGAGCTAAACGTCTTTCTAAAAATGCCCCCCAAAGATGGTGACTAAACTGGCGTATACACTGTTCCGCTTTTTAACTGATGGAATTCATTTGTATGTCTTTTTTAGCAGCATTTTAAAAAATGTATCTAACTTAAGGTATACATCACCTGGTGATAAAGACTATCAAAAAGTAGGACTGGCGTTAAAAGGTCTATAACAATGGTTTTAATTCCTTTTTGATTGAAGTCAACTGTTTTTATACAAACTTTTTAATCTATATTTAAGGTTCTGCAAATTCCCTATTATATTATGCACCAGCACTTTAATGTAACCAGTTATGCTGCTAATTGTCTCATTGACCGATTTAAGCACTTTATATAAACGTAGATATTATTGTTTTTGAGTTTATCTGAGGGTCATACTAAGTGCAGAAAACATCTTGTTATTATAAACTGAACATAAGTACTGCATATATAGGCAATTGCAGACCGCGATACCAGGACTGACTGAAAATTAGATCTTTGTAGGCTATACTATATACTTAGATACAATTTAACTTGATGTCTGTATTCCTTTTTACCTGTTTTTAACACAGATGAGATGTGCAAATTTTGTGCTTTTAGGGTCATATTGATCGAAATAAAGTTTTACAAATGGCTAAACGTTTTCAGAGGGGATATTTAGTGAGTGGCAGGCAGAGTGGCAGCATAGCTGCCAAGGTTTCAGGTGTGTGACATATTCTCATAACTTCACTGTAATTATGATTGACATTTCAACGACTATGAGCATAGCTGCCAAGGTTTCAAATTGCTATGTCTGACATTTTCATAATTAAATTGTAATTATGAGTGACATTTCCACGACTATGAGTGACACTTTTTTGCGAGCAAAACTCAAGCAATGAAGACGAGGTAAACATATATATATCAGTAATTACACCCATTTGAGCAATGAGAAACTCTAAGAAGACTTTAAAACTGGTGCAAATGTCTGCGGCGGCAGACTCATAATTACAATAAAATTATGAAAATATCACACATAGCAATCTGAAAGCTTGGCAGCTATGCACTTTGAGGTTGCTCTTTACCAACTGACGTTGGAACTACTCAAAACAACAATGTACAGTAGAACGCTTCTTACTGTGTATCATCTGTGACTTGTCCATGCACATCTATCGTACCCTAACCCAACCCTCTTTCACTTCTATACAGTTTCTCCTCTCAACAATTCATTGTCTTTCTTTGACCTGCACCCGTTACCTAGTGTTCCATTTTCCTTTTCACATAATCCCAAGCCTCTTTTGACTCTGTTTTTATCTTACATTCACCACTCTTTCCCTCACATCTATCTTTTTGAGTTTCCTTTCACCTTAAAATCTTCCCCTTTGCACCAGTTTCCCATTCCGGTGTGTCCTATAACTCACTCTTTCATTCTCTCAGAGAATTTCACTCAGTTACAGCTCAGATGCTCGCCTACCTATCTTCTACCGTCACCTTCATGCTTCACAGTGCTCTACTCCATTCAACATTAAGTCCAACTCTTAATCTCTTCTTGCCTATATCTCAAATGCATCTTTACGAGTCTAATTTTCTCATTTCTATTTCTTCCAATTTCCTCACGCTATGCAACTTTTATCCTCTTTCTCTCACTTTCTTTCACTTCCATCTCCTTTGGTTTTACCTCTTGAGTGCAACTAGAACTTGCATTCTATCACATTCCTGTTTTCCTCTCGCTTCCACCTTTTCTTTTCTCACATTCGTTGTTTTCTAGACACCCTCTCGTCCCTAGTACCCCTTCACTCCTCTAATTGCTTTCTCTTTGTTCTCTTCTCATCTCCAGTTGTCTCTCGTATCGTATTATAGGACGATGTGTTTCTTGTGCGAGTAAGAATGCGCACAATACCAGGCAGAGCTGTTCTGGACCTGCAGATTTAGGTAGTGCGAGTATCACTGTGAAAGACCTATTTATTAATCTCCTGACATCTTCTTGATTTGTTGCTTTTCTGTAGCAGGCTCTCGTGGCCTCTTGTGTGCTTGTTTGGTAATTTAATGCCCGCCAGTCAGCTATTATGATCACACACATTTGTTTTTATTAGGTATATCATGAGTGCATTTAAGCCCATTATGAGATTTAACAAATTAGATTTTGCTTTGGGGTTGTGCTAAAAAAGTGGCGCAATCCCAATGCAAAATCTGGGCCTCAACTAATTTTACATTTTTTTAAAACCCTGCCACAAAGAAATTGGCAACAAGGAGAAGCATGTTAGTAGATCTTTATGCTTAATTGGTTACAAAGTCTGCATTTTCTAATATTTTTATAGGGTTAAGACATCTGCTGCAGAGGTGCCCAGTAACTATCAGGGAATAATAATTGGTGAGATAACCCTGGAGGTTAAAGTATTTCTTGGAGAAATTTCTGTTTTGTGTAGTCCCAGATCTGACTCAAAGTAGTATAGAAGGTTAATGTGCCTGCAAAGCACATCATGTAATATGCGGATGACAGGTTTTTTTAATGTAACTAGGTAAGGTTACTGCTTTGAACACAGATCCTTTTGTTACTTGCAGTTCATAAATACTAAGCCTTTTAATATAGCACAGTGAGCTATGTAGGATATGTGACTGCTACAACTTTTAACACACACTGACTCATGCAACACATCTTGTACACTGATTTACACGCTTGCATGATTTATTTTCAATCTGTATGTTATGTAAATCGCTCTGACACCCTGCATTGGGATGTGTAGCGTTATAAAAGAAAGTAAAATAGTGCAATTTAAATTGTGTGTAAATACTGGGACAGACCAACACATCTGAGATACTTACAGTTCATGCACTTACATAAAGGGACCTAACAAAGTCAAAAGCATGCCTCTCTTAAGTACCTGTGAAGAGATAACCAGCTGTGTGCTTTTGTTTCCCTCCGTTGTATTTACATTTAAGTGTAAAGTTCCAGGCCACTCGGTCATTTAATGTCAGCTGTAGATGATGGATCCCTGAACAGTGTCATGTATGTGCATGTTTGCATTGTGCTGAGGGGATTACCAGGTAATTGTTCACGCAGCTCTCTGATGGATGTCACATGCGGTTTTTCTGAGTCCCCAGATAAATCATGCAGTCTGTGTGTTCTCTTTTGTACTGCCAGTCACTCACTGGTGTATTCAACTGTGTAGCGTTGGACTGTGTCATGTATGTGCATGTAACTTGCATGATCGAGGTAACTATTAGCGGCGATACTACGTGTCTCTCGGACCTCTTTCAAGTGCTCGCCGTCCTTTTTCCCCAGCACCCCTCCCCCCCCAGGGGCGGCAATCTGAGGGATAGCCACGGGCGCCACAAGCTCTAGCTACGCCTCTGATGCGGGCTCTGCAGTTATCCAAAGGAAGACATCTGTCATATCGTTTGCTCTTGCCCCGCTTTAATGTCTGACTGAAGAGGCCTGCTGAGACTTCATTAGGAATGGAATACGCACATGTCGGCAGGCACTCATAGCCTGCCTCCAGGGAGAGGACCGAATGCTCTGTTGGAATTCCTTAAGTTTATTAGCCTGGTGGAATGAAAACTAACTAAGCTAGTTTTATAGAGAGTTTTTACTTTTTTATATCTCTGCACTTGCTTGCACTTTGTACGACTAACCGCCCTAGTAGATGCAGTTTCTTCAGTGACGTTGCACTATGATCCGATGCCCCCTTTTGACCCAGCATACACCATGCGGTGCACTTAATACCTATGCAAAAGCACTAAGACCTTTCTCCTGTGTATTTGCAGTATCAAAGCAATAATGTTTTACGAGCCACGCAATTTTTTCTTCTTCAGTGACTTTGCACTATGAATCGATGTCCCCCTTTGGCTCAGCTTAGACCATGCGGTGCATTCGGCACTTACGCTAAAGCACTAAGCCATATAATAAAAGTAAAACCATGCTCCTGCTGCAGAGAAAAATGAAAGGAACGGTGCCTGTCAGGTCAAACCTGCATCAGATGCACTTAGCATACAGCATCGGATTGGGAAGGCGGGCAGTCGGGCATTGGCCGATGGGCCGGTGCCTAAGGGTCACCTATGGGCCGGTTTTTGTCAACTGGCCCACAGAGCCTCATTGTCTTCCCCACCAGGCCACTGTAAGGGGTGGGGGCAGCATCATGAGCAAGGAGGCTCTGAGGGGGTTGCTTTCAGCAGTGTCGCTAGGCCAATATTGTTCTGTCCGCTGCAGACTCTATCTTGGCCTCCCGTGGGGCCAGCGCAGACGCCCAGAAGCAATGTCCCACTACCCTGCTGTGGGCCATTATCATCTCGGCTCCCCTGGAGCAGCAGCAGCAGCTCTGTGCTTTTCTTCACCCCTCCCCGCCAGGCCATCACCCTGAGGCTACAGTTGGCTGGGCTGGGGTGAGTAAGTGAATGGCCTTGCTGAGGGCCTGTCGTTGGTACCTCGGCTACAGTGTCTTTCAGGCCTTGGTGGTGGGGTGAGGGGGGAGGGGGTATGTTTGCATAAACATCGCTGTGAAGCACCTTTCTCAGAGCTGAACATTTAGATAATGTAATGTTAGGGTCAGAGCTGCCGAATGTGGAACTATGGAAATAGGTTCGAGTCCCAGCCTCACCTCAACATCCTGTGATTTTGGGCAAATGACTTAATTGCGCAAGGCCTAAAATAAAAATGAATTTGATCTTCTGTAATGTAACTGGTGCTCATATAATTGCACCCTTTGGCCGAATTTACGCTATATAAAACTACAATAAAAAAACATAACCTTCTGTTTGCTAATTTTTTAAGAATCTGCAAAGGCTGGAACTTAATAATGAGAGAGGATTCTTTATTCAATAATAAAAAAGTCTGTATTCCTTCTTAATATGGCTTTTCTTCCTTTGTTTAGTTTTAACTATCAGTCACGGATCATTAAAGAAGCTTTAGACCACATTTTAAACTGCTTTCACCTTACCTTTACTGTTCAAACTTTAAAGTATATATCGATCAGGGGAGAAAATACCAGCTTTAGGTGTTTTTCTTCATTTTCGTACTGGCAAGGGCAATAAAATACTTTGCCCGCCAAAATGTAGTACTTCTAGTTTTCACCAATGTTTCAGGCTCTATGAGCTTTAAAATACATAATTTATCAAACATTTCTCTAAAAATGAGCCCGATGAGACTAGCCAAATTCTGTTTCGTGAACGGGCGTGATCCAGGAATGTGGGCCACTTTTTTGGGAGTGCCCGGGCCGAATTGTGATCCCAATCCGACCCTGTTAGCAAACACTGTAACTTTAAAAAAGGAAGGAGCGTCAAATACCCAGCCTGCACTGTCCTGGAGTTTACCTCACAGCTTCAGTTCGTTCATTCTGCCTATCGACTCGTGCTGACTGGATCTCAGAACACTTCAGGGTTACAAAGCTGCGTTTTTGTCTGAGATTTTTTCTTCAGAAATTTTTTTTCCAAAACTTTTTTCGGCATCCTTTGAATAATTTAACATCTCCCCTGTATTTTGATGAAGTGTCACAGACTATACCTGAGTTTTGAATGGAGAATATTACCAGTTTGCAGTTCTGCCATTTGGCTTCTCTTTAGATCCTGGAGTGCTCCTCAAGCTGTGTGTACTGGTGGTGCACTTGCATCATCAAAGGGTTCATATTCATCCTTATTTGTACAATTGGCTGAGATCCTTCTCTATTGCTGATTCATATGAAGAAGGCGATGTCTCTTCTACATGTGTTAGGCTTGTCTGTAAACGAGGAGAAATCTCCTCTGACTTCTGTGCAGGAGATTTGGTACATTGGACCCTGTCTGGACACAAGAAAAGGCGGGGTTATTCCTTGTTAGAAAGTGTGGACACATGTAAAGAATTTTTTGTTTATGCATAGTGGAGCTGAGGCAGGCAGCAAGCTCTATCCCTCACTTTTTGGGGTTTATGGCATCTTAAATTTTTCTGATACATCTGGCTCGTTTGAAGATGTTGCTTTTGGTTACACATTTTCTGCAGTTCCTTTACTGCAAAAGGTAATTTAGAATATACAACAATAATGAGCTCATGTCATTCTTCTGGCCTCGGATAGTTTTTTTAAAATTTATTTTTAGAGTTTTATATAGCGCGAACTAGACCCGAAGATATTAGGTATCAGAGCGCTTTACATGAGCACCAGTTTCATTACAGATGGACACATTCATTTTTGTTAGGCATGGGACAGATTAAGTGATTTGCCCAGAATCACAGGATGTTGAGCGTCGTTGCCGAGACTCGAACAAGGTTCCCCAGCTTCGAGGTCATCCGCTTTAGCCGTAAGGCTACATCCTGATCTTTTTAGCCAGATCCGTTGGAGCTCACTTGCAAGTATCCATGACTACTTCCGGTGAGGGAGTATCTGGTCTACACAGAGGGAGAAGATTCTTTATCCAAATCCGGCTTTGTTAAAACTTCATGTTTGGAATTTGAGGTTAGCCTTCTATTGTTTCTCTCTTTCCAAGGTGGTCATTGATGTGCTGTTATTGGCTAGGAGACTCTATTTCAGTCTTTGGTGAGCTTTTCCCAAGTGGCTAAATGAAAGGGTGTTATATCCTCTGGAGGCTGAGATTGCATTTAGTAGTGCTTTTGACTGAGAAAGGGCTCAGTTAGCCATGATTTAAGAACATTTATTAGCAGAACTAACAATAATCTATTGGTGAAGTTACTAAAAGTGAAAGTCTATCTGAAAACAGACAATCTGAAGATGAATTTCTTCAATAATTAAGGGCTGTTATTGACATAGAGATCCATCAGTACTTGTTAGAATTCACTCGGCCTGAGGCCAAGCAGCTACTTCAAAGTCGTTTTACTACTGGTTGTTCCATTAATCTGTCCTTGTAACAAGGTAGGGCATGCAAAAAGTTGACTTCACCGCCCCTAGTACTACATTATATTGAATTTGTTCTGTCACCACCTGTGGGCCTTGCAAATGTGTGACAAAACTGAACAGCCCAACAGGTGCCAGTGGGAGATGCTGCTTCAAGAATCTTTCTAAAACGAATCTGTTGCCTGTGAATGTTTACATTAGGAATCTGCCGCTAGTGCATATTCTTGAGTTAGAACACTAATAAAGGTGAGTAATGTGTGTGTTTATTTTTTTATTGTGTTCTTTAATCTATTGTTCTTATTTTTCACAAAGTATTCCATCAGGTTCATTATAATTGGGCTTGTTTGATTTAAATGTCCCTCCCCCTGTTTTTCTCAAAAGACACCATGTATCCCCAGTGCCGTCTGCCTTACAAATTACTTCTTTTTTTACAGATCTGCCACCTCCCTATCTCAATCTCTTCATCTTTTTTGACTTAACTTCCTTCTAACCCAAATTCCTTATGCCTTCCTGAATGCCTCTTTCTTGCTTGAATCTTCCTAGTGCCCGATTTAGAGTTTGGCGGAAAGGGTACTCCATCACAGCAGTACCATTTCGGATAAATTCTTGATCCGCCCACCCAAGTTTGGGTCAGATGGGCAGCCAAGTTTATGCTGACAGAGTAAAATGTACTCCTTCTGTTTAAACCTTCCCCAAACAGCCCGACTTAGTGGGGGCAATCGGAGGAAGCAAATAACGCCATCCGCTTTATTTAGGGTGGACGGTGTTATGGTTTTTTTCCTCGCGGTGAGGGACAGGAAAAAAAAAGAATGACCACCAGATCCATGGGATGAAACTCCCATCCCATGGTGTAGGGGGGGATTAGTTTTTTTTATTTTTCAAAAACAAACTCCTGATCTGGGAGTGTGCCATCCGTCAAACTTTTCCAACATTGACAGGAACTGCCATGATAGCAGTTCATGTCAATGAAAAGAGATATCGGCGGAGCTGGCGGACTTCTCACAATTTGGAAAATGGAGTAAAGGTGGCACGGTGGCCTTTACCCTGGCTGCCGTTACTATGTCCGCCAAACCATAAATCAGGCCTGAGTCAGCTATTGCTCCTTGATTCTCAGTTTTTGAACTAACACCTCCACTACGCAACCATTCTTTTCTTCCTGAGTGGCCTGCTCCATTCATTCACCACCTCCTCTTGAAAGATGCACACCTTCCTTTCCTTCCTTAACTTCTGCATCATTTGCTGGGCTCATGAAAAGGCATGCTCATGGCCTGAAACCAGGTGGCAAGCAATATGAATTATAGAAGCGCAACCAGCACGTTTGGATGTTAATGAACATGTGTTCTTCTCTTCCCTTGCCTCTGTAAGACACATTTGAGTTTGAAGTTGTGCACCAAGAATATGCTCCCACGCGGGAAGACATTAAGAAAGAGAGCCAGCGCATAATTGAAATGAAGAAAAAAGTAGGCAAATCACCGAAGAAGAAGGGACATAAGACAAGCCACAAACAACGTTGACACGGTTAATGTCTGCCGTGTTATGCTGGTCCACCCCATTTTTCACTGTCAATGAAACTCATGCTTTCTTAATAAAAGTATAACTTTTAAAACAGTAATTATGTGTGTTTTTACGTGTCAAAACATTGAAAGAAGACTGACATATGATGACATCTGCGTGAAGAAGGAAGTTTTCAATACAATATTACTTAGAAGATTTGTCTTATGCAGGTGGTAACACTAAGCAGGCTGGCCTCATTGCAGGATCTGGTATCTGAGTTGAAGTCATCCTTCAGGTGGGTGAGCAGTCATAACCTGCACTGCTCACTCTTGACAGTTTTGGCTCCGAACCCCTAGTCTTACCATAAGACCCCCCTACCATGTCAGTATTAGTCTACAACCAGAGGATTTCTAATACTACTGTGTACCACCATGAGAACCAACCTATGACAGCATCCACACCCACAGCCGAACATTGCTGCGTGGGCATAGAAAAAAGGCATGGGCACTAGTCCAGATGGTACCTCCGTCTGTGAATGTGTCATATGGCAGCCACATACAATTCTCACAGCCACACTACAGACTAGGGGGCTGCCTAGTCCCTGCCCGCACAGAACAGTACGCTGGTGATAAAGCCCAATGTGAGTAAATTGGTGCGGCTGCTCCTGTTCCCGTCCTGCTGCCATGAGTAAGAAGCTGCCACAGCAAAAGGGCAGCAACAAAACAGCATGTTCAGTGATGGTCGCCCTTCTACCAACTTGCAGTGCCATTGTCTTTTAAAAAAAATCTTTTTATTAAACAAAAGCTTGGCAGTACAACCACTGATACAGTATTTTCATTAATTCTTCATGAGGGTGGTTGGGGGTAAACATCCTTTACAACGACTGCTTACAACGCAGTCCATTACCCCGCATTTTTTACTCCGCTAAATCTTTTACAACGCAGGGCTTTACACCGCAAACCATTACAACGCATTCACCATTACAACGCCCCAGTGGAGTTAGAATAGTAAATTGCGTTGTAATGGATAATGAGTTGTAATGGAATTCGTTGTAAAGCCCTGCGTTGTAAAAGATTTTGCGGAGTAAAAAATGCAGGGTAATGGCACGCGTTGCAAACGTGTGGAGTAAAGAGACATATTCGTGGTTGGGTCTTCCTCCATGTACAGCACTATTTCCCAATTCAATACAACAATAGACATTCAAACTGTGTTGATCGTCCCTTCCATCTGGAGTCTCTGGGCACCCTTACCATCCATCCAGCCTGCAGTGCCATTGTCAGCTGCCCGCAGGTACCAGTAAAAGCATCACAACTTAAATTTTGGCATGCAACGGAGAAGAATTTGCAGCCAGCAGTGAGCATGGCTAGTGGACCCACTCCTCTTCCCCTGTCTGCATCTCCATCACACCAGGAGGAGGAGAAGAAACAGTTATCTTTTTGTCAATAAAGAGTATGAAACCAAAGTGGATGAGCATACACAGCCCTGATGTAGAGGCCGCCATCGACACAGGGCATCAGTAAAGGTGATGGATAAAGGACTATTGTGAACTACTGCCATTTATGTTCTATAGTCTGCGTTCGCAGGTGAGGTACCATGAAAAGGTTAAGTTATAATGAACTCATACTGCAAAGGTTTTTGTTGGTTTATGATGATTTTCAGTTGTTTGCATAAGCAACATATGAACATAAGTTAACATTATTAATGTTTGCCTTTGCCTAAATTCAGCAATATTATGCGACAGCCTGCAACTGTGATTGGTTTTATGTGCAGTCAATGCACCGTTTTTTTCATTACCTCATGTATTACTTCTCACTTTTTGGACTGATATCTGGTGAGGGCAGTGACAATGACAATTTTCACATTTCTAAGGAAACAGTATAAATAAATCCTGGTTTTTGGTCACTGATGGTAGGACATTTTGATTACAGGACACACTATGCCAGTCAACTGAGCACCGCAGCCATGAACTCTGAATATGGGTTCTAGAAGAGAGCACTCACTACGTGGGGGTGGGCGCAGCCAAGATGGCGGGTGGCTAGGACGTGCTTCTTCTTCTCTCCTTCCCCGGCGCCAATCCGGCTCTGTTACATGCCTTGCCTGTCGCGCTAACCAGACCCACGGTCTCTGCACCTGTATCAGAGGTGGCGAGGCACCGTAAGGAGTGCCTGGAGAGACCCTTGCGAGACGGACCCAGCGAGAGGCGTACATGACAAGACTACAAGCAGTAAAATGGCGGCCGCCATGCCACTCTGAACATGGCCAAGACTGTCCTGATTGCCTCTACCTTGCGGGTTGGCGCAACATCACCCTCCCGCACAGCTACCCAGCAATCCCAGACTGAACTCGAGGCAGGGTGGTGCGATCCTATGTGCAGATGCCACAGATACAGTGGAGGCGAGTTCTATGTGCCGCGTTCACCCTGTCCCAGGGGCCTTGCACTAGCACTTCTCTGAGGCCTTGCGCAACAGCCAGTGGCGGCTCGCACAGGTAACGCTGTGGGGCGGCGGGGCTGGGTGGGGGGTAGTGGAGTGTGACATACGACGGGAAATAAATAAAAGCACTTACTTTGCGCTCCAGGCATCACCGACTCGGCAATTAGAGTGAATTGGCAAGTAGATATACCACCCCTACGAAGATGGAGGCGCACATGAAGACTGCCCCCGGGGCCATGCAGAGCTCACTGAAGACGGCGGGGTCTGGATACCGATTGCAGGCCACGCGAGACAACCGAACATCCGAGAGATGAGGTGAGAGGGCATTTGGATGGACTGAGCCACCCAACACCACCCTTACCGCTTCCCACTGGCAAGCACTGAGGCGGTCCATTGTACATTAACAAACTCACTACTGAGAGTGTGTCCTACCTACACAGAGAGAGGCGTATAGAAAGTCGCTGACCGGGCACATGTATCAGATTGTGTCCCTAAGAACCGAGCAGTCATGGCTGTGGCTAGGGCAAAGAAAGACCTCTCCCTGAAAGACCTGCCGACCAAGCGGACCGGAGGCCCACCTAGTGATTGCCCACCGATGGTCGGCCCAGAGCATACACCCAATGCTGATGACATGGAATGGCCTGTGGCCCCGTCCTTCCTCGAGGCCTTGTTTACATCCCTACATGACGACCTCCAGGTGGTCAAAAAAGACTTATCAAATGACCTTAGAGAGGTTCGCCGAGACCTAGAGGAGGTGGGCGATAGGGTCTCTGCCCTCGAAGACAATGAAACCAGCAAAGACAAGGAAGTCGAGCAGCTGCAGCTGGAGATGATCTAACTTTGGGAACAACAGATTGTCTTACAGGTCCATGCTGAGGATCTGGAAAATTGGTCGAGGCGAAACAACATATGCATTCGAGGGGTGCTGACTAATGAGGAAGGTACAGATTAAGGTATATTTGTCAGAGACCTTTTCCTTCACATCCTTGAAGCACCAGCGGACAAGGAGAGAAAGATCAACAGGTTCCACAGGGTAGGCCTATCGAAACCAGAAATTGCCTCTCCAGCAGACATATTTGTGTGCGTCCATGATTTTCAGTTGAAGGGATGCATACTCCGCAAGGCCTGGGACCTTCATCAGGTACGCTTCAGAGGGCACACGCCTATGCTGAACCAAGATTTAGCGGCCATCACCTTGCAAAAACGCTGCAACTTCCGTCCAGTGAACGTTCACCTGCGGAATACCGGTAATTCCTACTCCTGGGGCTATCCTTTCTGGATCATCTTTCGCTTGGACGGCAAACTTCACCAAATTCGATCACTTGCGGAGGCCTGCCGGGTGCTTGGCATCGAGGAATCCACTGATGGCGGACAACATACAAGCCCCCAAAGCCGGAAAGCCCGCAAACGTTCACGCTGGCAGAGACACAAAGCTATGCCTGGAGGGCTTTGGCCTGACCCGCAGACTATAGCAATGGAGAAGAGAGCGGTGCTGATGCAACATGATGCCGGTGGGACTCCTGAGACAACAGTACCACTCAAGGCAGGTGGGGCGAATGGGTGGGGGCGGGGCGGAGGTCGGGAAGCCTTGAACCACAGTATAGACCTGTAAACTTCATTCCCAGTGGGACATTCCATTACATTTCAAGGCTTCAAGCTCATTGACAATGTTGCTTTTGTTATTGTTTGTTGTTGTTATGATTATTGGAAGGGTACTTACAGTATATGTAGCTGCATTCCATTACTGACACATTGGCACAATGGCCCTGCGAAGGCTGGAGTGAGCTTCATGGGAAGAGGAAGGGGGGACCCCCCCCGGGGACCTCACTGCTTATTTCTTATCTTTATGATATGCACCCTGCCCTAAAGGTTAAGGTTGAAGGGGCTCAATAATCTGGTCAAACGCTGTGCCATTCTCTCCTATCTCAACCAGTCTGGAGCAGATTTATGCCTCCTTCAGAAGACTCATCTAATTGCTAGTGATTGGCACAGATTGAGATACTGTGCCTTCCCACAACAATTCTTTTCATCTGCTGCTACCAAGTATGCGGGAGTAGCTTTACTGGTGTCCCGCTCTTTCCATGACATAGTAGGGGACAAAGTCATGAAATTAAAGGTAAGCTGCTAGCACACACCGTAAGTGTAGGTGACTACACCTTCACTTTAGGATCCCTATACGCCCCAAACAACGGACCGGAAAGTTTCTTGCGCCGGGTGGAGGCTGAGGTGATGTCTACCCAAGACAAGATGGTACTCCAGGAGGGGGGTCTTCAACTTAGTATTCAAGAATGACCTAGATAGGTCGGTGCAGCGCTATGGAAACACTGGGGCCTTGTCATGAGAAGGCACACAATGGCTATCAGAGATGGGCTTAAGAGACATCTGGCATGATCAACACCCACAAATGCAAGATTACATCTTCTAATCCCACGCCCACAAAACATATGCCCGCCCTGACCACTTTCTGGGTACAATAGAGCTTCAGACTTTAACAACAGCATCAGAGATCGAGCCACATTCCCTATCAGAACAAACTGCGGTATCCCTTACTCTCGATCTCACCCTGGATAAACGTCCCTCCCGGTCGTGGAGGATGCGGGAAAAACTGTCACATAGGCCCGAGGAATTGGACAGGGTCAAACAGGTGATAGTAGATTTCCTAGAAATAAATGACATGGCTGATACTTCCGTCACCACACTTTACAATACCCTAAAGGCTGTCATCCGAGGGGAACTCAATGCCGTCCCTGCGGCAGACAACAGACTTCGCCGGTACAAAAGAGAGCGCTTAAGCCAGCAGGTACAGAAACTTGAGCACATACACAAACATATGAGTTTGGCGACACTTGGAATTAGCCTGCCAGCAGCTGGTGGGCCCTGCCCTGGAAAAGACTGAATATGCTATGCTGCAGCTCCAACACTCCTTTTATGTCGGGGGGGGGGGGAGGACCATAGCATCCGCCTTTCAGGATTTTTATAAAGAGCTATATACGGGGCAGGAGTTGGATCCGGGAGGACCAAACCTGTACCTTACGGTGGCACACTCATTACAGCTTTCCCTCAAGCAGGCAAACACCCTAGACCACCCGCTTTGGGTAGAAAAGGTAATTTCAGCCATCGCTAGACAGAAACCCTTAAAATCACCACAACCGGACAGCTTTCCAGCTCTCTTTTATAAAACCTTTTGCTCTACACTTGCCCCTATACTGACCTGACTATTCAGTTCAATAGCAGGTCCAGAAACAGTCCCAATCTCGATGTTGGATGCTTCAATTGTGGTCATCCCTAAGGCAGGGAGGGACAGCAACAATGTAGTTCTTACCACCTGATATCTCTTCTAAACGTGGATATTAAACTCTTTACCGGTATATTTGCAACCCATCTGGGGCCCCTTATGACGAGTCTGATTGACCTGGACCAGGCAGGGTTTGTGCCAAACAGACAGTGTAGTGACAACACTAAACGGATCCTAAATCTGATAGATAAGGTCAAGCGCTCCAGAAAGGAAATAATGCTCTTGGCTATTGACACAGAGAAGGCATTTGACTGGGTTCAATGACCCTATCTTGAGGCCACGCTTACCCACTTTGGCATTGGTGAGCGTTTTTGTACATGAATCCATACCAACTGTGGCCACCTAAGGGCAATAGTCCGGGTGAACGGGCATACATAGGCACCCTTTAATATATCCCTATACGATAGGGATGTCCCCTTTCACCCCAGTTATTTGCCCTCTACATGGAACCTATGGCCCAACGGGATCACTGACAAAATATCGAAGGTCAAAAAATCGACCTACAAAAATATCGGAGCAAGAATATCGATGTCAACAATATCGATATCCTATCTACAACATGGTAAGTACAAAAATATCGGAAAAAAAATATCGTTGTCAAAAATATCGTTATCAAAAATATCGTTTTTTTTTTGTTAAAAAAAATATGTAAAATAAACTAAATAATACTTATAAATAAAATAAACATAGTTAAAAATATTTTATAATGTTTAAAATTAATAAGTAATATATATAATTTAATAAAACATTAATTAAACATATACATATAATATATAATATATAAATTACTTAGGGGCCCATTACGATGGCGGGCGGAAGCACCACCGCCGTGCTGGCGGATGCAAAAAGCACCAGTTACCGCCGGCACGCAGCAGTCCACACGCCCGTCCAATTACGATGCGAAAAGTAGGCCAAACACCGCCGGCAAGCCAGCAACACCGTCCGCCATCAAAGTGCGCCCGTACACGTAGCGGCGCAGCCCAACTGACACACACCGTCCGACGAAACACGTCCCGCCCGGCGCATAAATTACGATGCCGCAAACAAACGGCTCCCACGGCCAAGAGATACCGTACGACAAACCGAAGCGGTAACACGGATGCCGAGCACGGACAACGAAGAAGCGGCTCCCCGAGCATGAATCCAGCACTGCAGGCCCTCCCCATGCTCCTGCTGATGCACCACCAAGGACGCAACGTACCGCGGAGACGCAGGTAGGCACACACACAACAAGTGCACGCAAACAGCGCACACAGTGCAAGGGCGGAAAAAGCGGACAACCCCCCACCAGCGCGTGTACACTACACATCCACCATTGCATCCACATATGATACACAGGCCAAATCGCAACATCGCGTAACACATGTGTACACACCACCTGGGACTAGGAACCAACCACCCCGTCACGGCCCCAAAGCGCCGATGACGCCGCCACACATGCGCACAACGCAGAGGCCAACCGCAGCGCCATGCATGCGTCGCACACAGACACAGGGACACAACCAAGCAGCACACACATCAGCCCCACCCCGAACGCACATGACACGTGACAGGCCTGCCACAGACATGTCCCCAACGCCCAATTCACGGACAACACCCAACGCCACACAACCGACGCACACATGTCAGTGAAGACATGCAACAGCAGGACACACCCCAGTGTAACAAACATGGCGTAGCACACAGCGGCGGCAACACAAACTAGGAGAAGCAGGGCCCCTTCGGGAAGAGGAACGCCAGTACCACACTGAAACACCCATACCACCCTGCACATATGAACAAGACATATAAAACGGAACACCAAAGAGCCCGGGGACCGACAACAGGTGGCCCAAGAATAACATTCACACACAAGGCCCAACGCAGAGCGGAAAGGCAGCCTGCCGCCCACACAAGGGAGAGCAGACAGCACTGAATGACCTTCCATTCCAACTCCGAAACCACAGCCCTACGACAGAAGCCGGTGAATACAGCCATTGTCCAAGAATAGACCAACACAGGCATGCCGAGGAGACCGACCACAGGGCAGATAGCGCATATCACAGAAGCACACAACGGACGGGGAAGAAAGAAGAAAACACTCCCCCATGTCGGCCACATGCAAGTTAATTGGAAGGAGTCACACATCACTGACCTTGAACTGTCTGAGAAGCATGTGGGAAGAGGGCCCGTGTCCTCCAAACAAGCCAACAGAACACAAGTCCTGTCTCCCTACGACTACACAGAGCTCACAGCAACCTCGGAGCGTGCACATTGCAGACTGCACACACAGCCGGAGCACGCCACCACAACGCACCGCTGCGAAATGGCAACCGCAACACACCTACCCAACTACGCCGAACAGCTCAAGCTGTACAAAACCAACCTGTTCCATACATTGGGATGCGATCTCCTGTCCCTGCTGAACGTAAGTTACCGACTGACTTACCGCATCACATTGTTCAGCTGCGTCATGCCCGTCTTCTACTGTCGGAGGTGTCCCTACCAGCATCCCGTCGAGATATGCCTCTCCAACCCGGCATGTCTGAAGGCGGACCTGCTACCACTACTCCTCCCTCTGGACGCACACGACAGGGCCTGCTCTGCCTATGGGGGCATGGCGTATGTGGCCAACATCGCACCCGCACTGAAATGGGACCACTGTGCCTCCACACGACGGATCATTGAGAACAGCTACATCGAATGTCACCCAGCATGCCCCATCATGGTCCTCCAAGGGACAACTTACGAACAACACCTTGACAGCCACCATCCGCTACATTGGCTGGCAAACATGTACACCACCAATGACATGGAAGCCCTGCTGGACGGCATCGCATACCTGACAACCTGTAAATTCGTCGGACCACAACGCAGGTTCCCCGAGTGACCTATGATGTCCAACCCCGCACCCATGCTTAGCTTCCGCACGGACTGGCCAGTCACCACCACAACAGCCATACCAAACGACCGGCAACTGTAACCACACCATCAACGACATCGCCATGACATCGGATATGACCAGGACATGCACACTGTTCCCCATCACATCCAGGAACACCGCATGCATCGTGGGAGGCAGTGGCATGGGCTCTGTGTATCGCACCCACATGGACGGAACTGCACGAACAACCAGGACACGACATGGATCCAGCGCACATGGACACACACACCGCTCAGTGGACATGAATAGGTCACCTGGAGTCTGTGGGTGCTGCACCCCTCCCACCCCCGCCCCGGGAATCCCATACCAGGACCTTTGCATGGACGACAAGTGCATACAACAACAACACGACCCCAGTGACTGTGACATGTCCAGTAACCACCACAGTGCAACAACAAGTGGCACGCCGCTGCATGCACGCAAGCACATGCCCTGATGTCATCTCACATGCACGCGTGCATGAGGAACAACCGCAGCAAACCTGTCACATGGAACTGAGATGGACTGTGCCCATGATGCCAAGCGGTCTGGTAGGCTACATGTATACCGTCTGTGTCAAAGTCCGCAGCTCCGCAGCAATACGTAAATGTACATTAGCACAGCCTTGGCCAAGCAGATGTCACTCTGAAGCCCACATCCCATGACAGCCAATCACATGTAACCCCACACCCTATCCCATTTGCAATCATGCTCAGTATATCCTCAACATGTATTCCGCTGCCAGTAGTGTCCACTATACTGCATCACAGAGGACAGAAGACTCAATATAATGTTTGAAACCAAAACTGTCTCCGCTGACTCATTTCACAAGTACGAATGAGAGAGGATGAGAGTATGTGAAGTACACGGCAGTCGTGACATGACCATGTAGTCCACTGGTATTGGATGTCAACGCAAATGAGTAGCACTACTGTGGAAGACACACATGTGTCGTGTGAAGTCGTATGGACGCAGTGCTCAGGTGGGTGGGTGCGACGGGTAGATGCGCACATGCCAAGTTGGAGCACGCCGTGTTGGGAGGGGTCATGAACAGTACACCACCGCTTCCCTGGGCATTGTGAGAGGACACCTGTCGGGGGGAGTGAACACGTGTGTGCACAGCAGCCGGGCACACGTACAAAGCGGTACCAGGCGCACCTCAGCCCACCCTCTGTGGACAAGCTGGATCCTGTTGTGCGCCCGCCATGCCCCTTGACAAGGCACACACAGCCCCAGTCGACCAGGTGTAACCCCAACATAGTCAATCCGCACAGGCGATACAGGGCACGGGATGGCAGTGGAGCATGGTGTGTGAGAGGTCTCCTCGCGCTCCTCCTGGTCATATCACGCAGGCAATAGAACCTCAACGTCTAGCATGGCACATGTCAAATGGAAGTGTAGGGGGACGCACCACAGCACGAGCAGCACTGACGTCACGGGAGGTGGCTCGCACCATCCCATCCATTGCCCATCATACCAACCACGCCACATGCCATTGCGACTAAGTGCAAGCGCGTGCGCCACCACCCCCGAGTCCTCCCCAGAGAGGCCAAAGAGTGAATGTGTGGGCCATCAGTCACAGACGGACGCGGCATGGCCGCAAGGGCAGCCACAGCCACTGGGTGTCGCAGGTGGCGGATCCGGAAGGCGAAGACTGTGATGCATAGTCCATGCAGGCCGGGTCTCCATTTGGGGCACCACGCAGGTGGACGGCGTCCCGCAACACATTATACCCTGAGACAGCCCACTCGTGCAACTGGACCCACACATACACTCCTTGCCCTCTCTGGTGCGAGCTTGGGGCTGCCTGTGCAAGCGCTAGCCTCGCAGGTGAACATGCATATTGGGGGAGCGAGGGGAGGACATGAGGGCTGGGGCGAAGATGACTGTATCACTGTCAGTTAGTACAAGGGATGACCCAGATGTGGAAAGGAAGAGACGTGTCCCGTGTGTACTGCAACTAGTCGCCAATCCAACTACCCCCCATGTCCGGAATGTAAGCCTGCACCTAGGCCCGCCCATCCGCCACATCGAACATACCACCAGCACGACAACCTTCCCATTCGAAACACTGACTGGGGGTGGCGACCAGTGTACAATCATGTGTAGCCTACCCACGCGTACATGTGGGCCCTCCATGATCCATGTCACCTGCGGCAAAGTCATGACATGCGCAATGAGGGAAGTGAGGAGAGCTGTCCGCCCCACGCGCAGAAGGTGCATCAGCTCCACAGACCCAGCAGCGAGTCCAGCAGGGGTCACATGTGCAGGGGCAGCTGTGCCTGGTGTGAAGGCACATGCATATAGACAGCACATAGACCAATGTGTAGTCTGCCCACATCTACAGTCCATCATCATGCGGACATAGGAATTGAACACAGGGCAACACATCTTCAGTTGGTGCACCCACCGTGACCAACAATGCGCAATCATCGACGTACCCGCCCTGTGCATGGCCCCCCACCCAACGGAGGCACATCCAGTGCCACCATCCCACACACACAAGCCTTCCACGGAACATGCTGTGTCCAATGGTCAGTACAGAGTCAGCGCCCATCTGGTGGATCCTGAACAGGAGACACATGCACACACATGCCAGCTCCCACTATGTACGTCTGCCACCTGGCACGTGCAATGTAACCTCTCACCTGTGACGTGTGACTGCAAGCACACAGCCGTCTTGGCATGGGGCTGTCAATGTGGACACCTGTCAATGTTTCGGGAGGTGTGATCCGTACAGTGCTGTACATAGGGTGCAGTGCTGACACCTACTACTGTCTCATATCCCCTCGTGCCACAGGTCCCACTTGTTTTGGCCGCTCAGCCTGTGCCCACATCGTCGTCGTCGTGTGCCATACTCATCCAGCCGCGGAAGCAGTTCCATGCTCAGCAGACATTCATGTTGCCGTGGCGTTGCCGCTTGACGGATATGCAGTCAGTCCCCATCAGCACGCCCCGCAAGTCATTGGGGCCTAGATCCCCATGTGCATGCACATGGCAGTGGTTTGTATCACTAGCCATTGCCATTGTTGGGAGACCTGTGTAAGTGTATTGTGGCCGTGCCGTCCCAGCTTGACAGCTGGGCTGTGGCTCATGTGCTTGCTCAGTCATGTCAGTGATGTGTATGCGAAATTGCTATGTGTCGTGTTGCTTTGACATGTGTCCTCTGCCATTGTCCCTAGGCGGAGACCGAACATTGACCGCCCATACCAATTGCTGGCGGACATGGACGATACAGAGGTTATTAGGAAGTTTCGGCTGGACAGGCCAACCCTGCATCGACTGTGTGCCATGTTAGAACCCCATCTCCGTCCCCGCAGGGTGTATCCGACTGCTGTCACCCCCACGGCTAAGGTGATGGCCGCCATGCATTTCTTCGCCACTGGGTCATTCCAGCACACAGTGGGCATTGGAGGAGGGATGTCCCAGCCCATGTTCAGCAAGGTGCTGAGGGATGTACTGGCAGCCATGATGCTGTACCGAAACAGGTACATCCGCTTCCCCAGGGCTCGTGAATTGGCGGCAGTGAAGGGTGCATTCTATGCCCTTGGCAGAATCCCACACGTCGTTGGAGCCATTGACTGCACACATGTCGGCCTTGTTCCACCACAGGCCACTGAGCACCTGTACCGCAACAGGAAGCACACGCACTCCCTGAATGTGCAAGTGGTGTGCCTTGCGGACATGGTGATCACCCACGTGTGTGCAAAGTTCCCAGGCTCGGCCCATGACGCACACATAATGCGCAACAGCATCTTGCCACGACTGATGTCCAATATGCAACAGGATCGTGCCTGTATTGTCGGTGAGTATGTGGAGTGGTGTAGCGTGCTGGTTGTGCGATGCTGTCCCCTGTCCAGTTGGAATTGCAACGGTTCTCTGTGTCCCTCACACCCAGGTGACTCTGCGTACCCGAATGGGGCATGGCTGCTCAGTCCATTGAGGAATCCTCGCACCCCAGCAGACGATCGCTACAATGAGGCACATGGGAGGACCAGACGTGTGGTCGAGCGTACCTTTGGCCTCCTCAAGTCCAGGTTCAGGTGCCTGGACCGCACCGGGGGTGCGCTGGCGTACTCCCCACAGAAGGTGTGCCGGATAGTGGTGGCGTGCTGCATGCTGCACAATCTGGCCATTCGGAAGCAGATCCCCCTCATCGTGGATGACGGAGATCAACCAGGGCCCCAGCCCGCAGACCAGGACAGCTCGAGTGAGGAGGACAGCGGAGAGGAGGAAGCTGGTAATGTGCGGCAGCAGCTCATCGCCCGCTACTTCACTTGACGGTGAGTGTCCATGTACGACGGCTGATGTGGCTGTATCTGTGCAGGTGTGTGTGTGCTGTGTCAGGGTGGCCGTTTGTTCACTGCGTGCTGTGTGTCAACGCTCCATGGCCAGGGTAGTATGCCACTGTTGGTGGCTGTGGCATTGTGCCCTATTGCTCTGTGCGATGTGTGTACATTGCTTGTAGTTGTTGACATGTACTGTGTGATGGGTGTGTGACACACTCATTGAATGTGCTCCTGTTCTGTCTCCCACCCCTAGGTCCCTACAGGCCCTCCGGATTCAATTGCCATGCCACGCATCAGGTGCCTTTCCGCCCAAGGTGGCCGTTGTATTCCGTACAAATAAAACACAGGGCACAAACAGCAGTTAGTGAAAAAGGTGCATTTATTACAAACTGTGACATGTGATTGTGTGTAAGGTGATGACAAAAGTGGTGCGTGCAGTGACAATGAGCTGTCGGTCATGGCTGCGTGATGATCAGGGTGTACCCACTGGTTCTATGTCCATAGTCCAACACACACATGCCATCCAGATGGCTGTGTGGAGTGGGATCGTAGTCCAAGTCAATGCAGTGGCTGGTCAAGGAAGGCTGGCGGAAGGCTGGCTGGCTGCCTCACTTGCGTTTGGAGCGTGCGAAGTCCTCCCGGGAGATCTGTTTCCACTTCGGACGGCCCCTTCCACGTTTGCGAGGGGGTGCCTGCTTGCGACATGCTGGTGGTTGAGGTGTGCTCACTGGCTGTGGACGCAGGGGAACTGGACACTGCTGCTCCACCCTGCGCCCCGGCAGGTGGTGGCGGAGGGGGAGCTGCTGTCCCTGGCAGTGACCTCACCGCCACCACCAGCTGGCCCATGAGGTCCACGAGTTGGCCCATACGGGCGTCCATGGACCTCAGCACCCCCAGCACCTCACGCGTGTCTGAAGCAGACCGGACCCATTGTCCTTGGGCCTCTTCATAGGCCCCAAGGACTCTGGCCATTTGAGGCAGGGCATGGCTCCCAGGGGAGGCTGGCGTTTCTCTGACCCTGCTCCTCCTACCAGTCCTGCTGCCACCGGCCTGCCCACTAGCCACATTGCTCACCACGGTCCTCGCTGTGGCTCCCAGGGTGGATCCAGTCGGCCGGGCCACCACCTGCGCTGGGGCTGGTGCCAGCGAAGACGTGGTGGTGGTGGCGGCGGTGGTGGTCGGTGCGGCGATGGTGGCGGTTGCGGCAGTGGTAGTGGCCACAATGACCGTGGGTGTGGCCGCAACGACAGTGGCAGCAGGGGGCTGGGAATGTTCAGCAGCCCTGGATGATGGGTTGGTGGGTAGGAGGGGTCCTGGGGAGCGGCTGGGCCCTGCCACACCAGATGGGCCTGCTTGGTGGTCCGTGTCCGAAGAGGAGGACAGATCCTCCAGATCCGTGTGTCCTTGTTGGGGGCTTGTAGGCTGGCTGTGCTGGCTGCTGGCTCCATCCCCAGCATCCAGCAGTTTGTCACCTGTGGAGAGAATGAGATTTGTTATTGTGTTGCACCTGGCGAAGTATGTAGTTGTCGTCTGACATTAACAGTTCGTGCAATCTCGTACATGGGTTTCCCGGAGGCGTGTGTGTGGCTGTAGCATTTGTAGTTGTGTGTGCTTGGCAATGGGACTGTGTGCTGTGCACATGTGGCATGGGACGGATTGGCCATGCCGATGGGTGTGTTGCTGTGCCCCTACTTATTGTGACTCTGGTGTATGCGGGCTCCTGGCCCATCCTGGCTCTGGTTTGTACTTTGCTTTTGGTGTTCAGATGGGACGCTTAGGAACGCATATGGCAACATGGGGGCCATGCCCCAGATTCGCATTTGGGAGGGGATATGCTTTTGGGGTTCAAATGGAACGCTTAGGAACGCATATGGCAACATGGGGGCCATGCCCCAGATTCGCTTTTGGGAGGGGATATGCTTTTGGGGTTCAAATGGAACGCTTAGGAACGCATATGGCAACATGGGGGCCATGCCCCAGATTCGCTTTGGGAGGGGATATGCTTTTGGGGTTCAAATGGAACGCTTAGGAACGCATATGGCAACATGGGGGCCATGCCCCAGATTCGCTTTTGGGAGGGGATATGCTTTTGGGGTTCAAATGGAACGCTTAGGAACGCATATGGCAACATGGGGGCTATGCCCCAGATTCGCATTTGGGAGGGGATATGCTTTTGGGGTTCAAATGGAACGCTTAGGAACGCATATGGCAACATGGGGGCCATGCCCCAGATTCGCATTTGGGAGGGGATATGCTTTTGGGGTTCAAATGGAACGCTTAGGAACGCATATGGCAACATGGGGGCTATGCCCCAGATTCGCATTTGGGAGGGGATATGCTTTTGGGGTTCAAATGGAACGCTTAGGAACGCATATGGCAACATGGGGGCCATGCCCCAGATTCGCTTTTGGGAGGGGATATGCTTTTGGGGTACATGCTGTGAGCCATGGGTGCCGAACGTGACATGTGTTGTGGCAGCATGACAGTGCATGGTTTGAGGTGTGTGCATGCTTGACATGGCCTGCATATTTGCTGTCTGTTGTGATTACTGGACATGGCATTGGACGCATCGTTATGAGTGAGTGATAGTTGTGTGCCAGCCAACGTATTGCAGTTGTCCCATCTCCTTGGTGTGCGTGCTGCCCTGTGCCATGTGCATCACTGCAGTGCTCGGGGGGTGTGGCCCATGTTGTGTGTTGTTGCTCACAGTGTGTCGTGCGCTTCATTGACTTCTGGCACATGGTTGGTCATGGGCATGTATCTTAGCGTGACTGCTGTATGTGTGGCAGCTGTGCGGATGACATGCCTTTCATGAGACTGGGGCTGACGGATGGATGGTATGTTGTATGTGCATGGTGTGTCTGTGTGTTTGATGGGTTCAGTGGTGTTCGTGTGCATTTATGTTGTTCCGCTCTGTTGCGTCTAGTGTTGTTTGTCTTACATAGGCGTAGTTGTGGGGTGTGTGGTTGACAGGCAGTAGGGGCTACATGGACAGGACTTCAATGGTGTTTCGGTTGTGTGTGATGAGTTGCACAGTGGCTGCCGTGTGGTACTATATTCAGTGTGGCTTGTGCATGCAGACGTGGCTCCTTGGGTGTTGCTATGTATGTGATGGGTCATGTGGGGTGTGAGTCTGTTGTTCATGTCCGTGTGCACATTGTTCACTTGTTCGTGACGGTGGGCGGTGCTGCGTGTTCGTCTGCTACGTGACATGTCCCATGTGTTGGTCGTGTTATGGTCCTCATGCCTCCAGTAATCCAGCCCTGTCCAGTTTCCCACCTGCAAGTTGTTCGTGCGTGCACTGTACTGGATGCCACATGGCTCTAAGCGGGGGTGCTCCATGTTGCAGGTCTGTGGGGGTGGGGGGTGTTGTGGGTCGTGGGGGTGGCTGTACACCCACTGACACCGATTGCTGTGGACCGTGATGTCTGCCTTTCGGCTGTCGTTGTGCACTGCGGTGGCTGACACGTGGCTGTGGGGTGTGGGGGATGCTCCTCCTTGCTGTGCTGTGGGACTGGGGCCTGGTGTGTGTTGTACTTGGGCTGTCCACCCTCCCACCCACTGCACTTTGTGTTCCTGCCACTTACCTGTTACTTGTCGGTTAGTGCAGCTGTGGCGGACACATGGGTGTGGTGGGTGCTCGTTGTGGCGCTTCTGGCATATTTGGGGACCTGTTGGTGGTTACGTGGCTGGCTGAGTGTACACATGTCCCCACGTATGTTACAGTTGTTCGGTTTGGGCTGTGTGTGGTGGTGTCTGTTGCATATGTGTGTGATGTGTTGTGTATTGTGTGCTGGACATGGGGGTGTTTGTCCCTGGGAGCTGTGGCATGGTGGTAGTGCATGTGAGTACATAGCGGTGTGCTGGTATACATTAGTTTGTACTTACCAGCCTCCACTCCCCCTGCTAATCCGGCGAGGATCTCCGGATGTATTACGACTCGCACCTTCTCCTCCCACGCTTTGAAGGTCTTAAAGAGCGCGGGATTCCCTCCGCCAGTGACGGCAGCCAGCTCTCTGTTTTTGCCCTCCTTCTTCTTGACCAGGCTCTTTACGTCATTCCAACGTTTGTTTATTTCACCTCTGTTCCTGAGCAGGGTCCCGACTGCATTGACCTGGTCTACGATCCGGTTCCACATTCTGTTTCTGGTGGCTAGTGGTGTGTGCTGGACCATGTTCCCATAGAATTGTGGGTACACCTTGATGATCTCGTCGACCATGACCGTCAGCTCAATGGGCGTGTACTTGGGCATTCTTTGTGGTGCCATGGTGTTTGTGGTGCTGGTGCGGTGTGTGTTGTGTAATGTGCTGGGGGTTTGTGGTGCCGGTGTTTGGTGGTGGTGGTGGTGGTGGTGGTGGTGGTAGTGATGTGTGCGTTTCTGTGGTGTGCTGCTGTCCTTGCTGTGTCACTGTGTCCTCTCCTCTCCTCTCTGGTTTGCAATGTAGCAAGGGGTTGTGGTCTGTGGGAGTGCTGCTTTTGTACTCACCTATGTGGGTGTGTCCTCATGGTCTGTTGTTTTCAGGTGTGTTGTGTCTGGGGTTCTGGCCTTTGTATTTTTTGTTTGTCCGGGGGGTGTTTTCGGGATGTGTACTGTGCTTGTGTATTTGTGCGTGCCTTGCTGTGTGGACTTGTTGGCCATGTTGTGTGCTATTGGTTTTGTGAGCGGATGGTTTCTGTGCAGGTACGTGGGCGCCATGGCTTCTGCCGTGTCGATTCTCATCGGCGTTGTTTGCGCTGGCGGGCGGTATATTTGTGGTTTTTCCGCGCTCATGGCGGTGCGATCGTAATTTCACGTGCGGTGTGTCGGCCGTGAGGGCGGGCGGTTTTGTGTTGTCGTGCGTGTTTCCGTCCGTGGCGGGCGGTTTGACTCCGACTCGGACGTTGGCGGGCGGTATTTTGTGTGATTTTTCCGCCGATGGCGGTTTTCGGTTTGTGTAATCGTAATGGCGTGGTCGGTGTTCAGGCGGTGTGTGCGGGCGGATTTTTGCCGCTTCCATGCCTGGCGGATTTTTTTACGCCGGGTATCGTAATGGGCCCCTTAATAATCAGTTTTAATAATTATTTTAATAAATTATAAATTAATAAAAAATATTATAAATTACAAATACATCTATACACATAAAACAATAACATAAATAAAAATTTAATAATTATGTATAACAAATTAAAAAAAAAAAAATTTACTTTTAATATTTTTAAAATTAATTATATACTACATTAACTAAAATAATACAAAAAATATTAAATAGCGGAGAGAATAAAAATACTATTTCAACTCCCAAAAAAACAACATTAAGAAAAATTTTGGATAGCGTAGAGGTTAAAATTACTATTCCCACTCTAGAGAGTGCAACAGTAGAGAAAGTATTGGATAGCGTAGGGGTAAAAATTACTATTCCCACTCCAGGTAGCGCAACAGTAGGGAAAACGTTGGATAGCGAGAGGGTAAAAATTAATATTCCCACTCCAGTGAGTGCAACCGTAGGGAAAGCGTTGGATAGCGTAGGGGTAAAAATTACTATTCCCACTCCAGTGAGTGCAACAGTAGGGAAAGCGTTGGATAGCGGGAGGGTAAAAATGAATATTCCCACTCCAGTGAGTGCAACAGTAGGGAAAGTGTTGGATAGCGTAGGGGTAAAAATGAATATTCCAACTCCAGAGAGTGCAACAGTAGGGAAAGTGATGGATAGCGTAGGGGTAAAAATTACTATTCCAACTCCAGGGAGTGCAACAGTAGGGAAAGCGTTGGATAGCGTAGGGGTAAAAATTACTATTCCACCTCCAGAGAGTGCAACAGTAGGGAAAGTGTTGGATAGCGTAGGGGTAAAAATTACTAGTCCAACTCCAGAGAGTGCAATAGTAGGGAAAGTGTTGGATAGCGTAGAAGTTACAAATAACATACTTATAAATAAAATAATTTTTTTAAATAATTAATGAATTATTAAATAACTGTAAACTATTTACCAATACCAATAAATAATTAAAAACATAATTACCAATATAAAATGTATTAACAATAAATTAATAATAAATACTAATAAATAATAATTAATAAATATGAATTACTAAATAATAAATATTGAACAATAAAATATTTTTAATAACAAAAACATAATTACCAATGAACTAATATTGAACAATTAAATGCTTTTTTATACCAAAAATAATAATAATTAAACATTAATTATCAATTAATAATTACTTCTTAATATATTAATTACATTTATCAATAAATAATATTTAATAATATTTAATTACCAATTGATGATAAATCAACAATAAATTAATTTTTAGAACCAAAAAATTCTAATTTAAAAAAATTACCAATTAATAATTAATTTCCAATAAATTAATTATCAATACCCAAAAATAAATTTAATAATTACTTAATTAGATTTCAATTACTTCCAAAAGTATTCCCCTATAAATGCACAACACACTTCAATAATAAAATAATACACTTAACATAATGATCAATTAATCAATTAATAAAAATTAATAACCAATTAATAAAAATTAATTACCAATTATTAATTAATTAACAATAATATAATTATCAATACCAATTAATTAAAATAAATTATAACTTAATTACAATTAAATTACATAATGATTAATCAATTAATAAAAATTAATAACTAATTAATAAAAATTAATTACCAATGATTAATTAATTAACAATAATATAATTATCAATACCAATTAATTCAAATAAATTATAACTTAATTACAATTAAATTACATAATGATCAATTAATCAATTAATAAAAATTAATAACTAATTAATACAAATTAATTAGCAATTATTAATTAATTAACAATAATATAATTATCAATACCAATTAAAATAAATTATAACTTAATTACAATTAAATTACTTCCCACCCTATTCCCCTATAAACCCGCTACAGAACTTAAACGCAAAAATTAATTAAAATTAATTTATAATTCCTAAAAATTAATAATTAATTTAGTATAATTAAATTACTTCCCACCCTATTCCCCTATAAACCCACAACCCGCTACGGTACAAAAAAAAAACCAATAACTTAAAAAAAACATTAACATATAAAAATTGTATACATATATTTTTAGACAAGTAGAACACTTCACAAAAAAACATATAACACATACATATTAAAAACATAACAAAATACATAACAATAATACAAATCTCGATATTAGTAACATCAATATTAGATACATCGATATATTTGATTTCGATATTACTAACTTCGATATTACTAACATCGATATAAAAAAATTCGATATTACTTACCTTAGGGTCGATATTCTGTCCATCGATATTCTTAACATCGATATTCTGTCCCTTCGATATTGTGACTTCGATATTAGTGTATGTCGATATTTTATTTCCGATATTTTGACTGCCCACCGGCCCAACGTGTCTGCCACAATCCTTCTATCTCCAGGGCCACGTTTGGTTGGGTGGAACACTTTCAGCCTTTACGCAGATGATGTATTGGTGGCAACCCGACCACGGCCCTCCTGGCTTTCTTGGGTGAATTGGAGGTATTCGGATGGGCGTCAAAGTTGCGCGTTAAAGTCCATAAATCAGAAGCCCTTAATCTCTCGGTCTCCCCAGCGGCAGTGGCGCAACTTGCAAGCCAGTATCTAATCCCATGGGTGACTAAGTCTATCCCCTGTTTGGGGATTCAACTGGCCTCTTCAGTTACAATGACTGCGAACCTAAATTACAGCCCCTTGCTTCGGAAAATTCAACAGGATCTATCCCGGGGGAAACATTATGGGCTTTCCTGGCTTGGCCGGGTGGCCGCCCTTAAGATGACCATTTTGCCCAAGATCCTATTCTTGTTCCAGGCCCTCACAGTGACTCCCCCTGCGGACATGATCCAGTCCTTACAAGAGGAAAATAATTGCTTTGTCTGGGCTGAGGGTCGCTCTCGAATGCGGTGGGAACAAAGCTACAGACCCCTGAGTGAAGGAGGGTTGGGTATCTCGAATCTCCTGCAATACTACGAGGCAGCACACTTTCTGTATTTTGTAGAGTGGGGCAGGGAGGTGTCTGAGAAGCTCTGGCTATTCATGGATCGGGCAGTAGCTGGGCAGCACTTATGGAAAATCCCCTTCCTGAAAACAATCACACCGTCCAAGGAGTTTTTATTCCTCCCCGTCTCTAGAGCCACAATGGAAGTGTGGGATCAAGTGGGATTACATAAAGGTCTATCCTCCTCCCCATTTATGCCAATCTTGGGCAATGCTGATTTTACACCATGTATGGATCAGGTGGTGTTCCTGTCAGTGAGCAGGATGCCGCTCCGTGGGCCACCTGTTTTATGAAGAAGGCCTGCTCCCTTTTGACCAACTCTGCTCTGACTATAAACTACCCGAATCGGAGAGGATGCGTTACTTGCAGGTTCGTCACTGGCTGCCCCACCCGAGCGTCCCGTCCGTCCAGGGGCGCAGAGACCTCTTACACCTTTTGCGAAATGGTTAGTGACAAAAACTTCAGACAGACGTCTAGTCTAGTCATTTTGTGCCAGACCATATCACCAACTAAAACTGTGGACCAGAGGAGGTGGGAATCAGAACTGGGGAGACAGCTGTCGGAAAAGGAGTTGGAGGAGGTGTATTACAGAGTGCGACACATGATACGAAATACAGCCAGTCTCAAAACCGCCACCAAGATAGTACCTTACCCCGGTGCGCCTACAGAAGGGTAATCCAACGTGGAGTGCTGACTGCTGGAGGGGTTACGGCTCCCCTGGGACGTTGCTATACTTGTTGTGGGACTGTCCCAAACTTACTAAATACTCGGACACCATCCTAGATGATATTGACACGCATCTAGATACGCAACTACCACGGTTCCCTGCCTTCACAGTCCTGGGACTTTCAAATGCACTCACATACCCGCTCAAATCCCGCAGGGGACGTCCGAAAGGGTTGGCCTTGAGAGCAGCACTTCAGAACATCCTAACGCACTGGGGCACAGGGCACATTCCAACACATCTAGGGTGGCTGCCTCGCTTATGACATATTTTAGGGATGCAAAAGATTGCACTCACTCTCACTGCTCAGGGTGACACTTATAGGGAGCTCTGGCGCCCGTACATTGCCTTACTCTCAATGGAAGTCCGAGAACTCACATGCCCTAGGTACGTTCGCCTACTACGCTTGAAAGATATTACTGCCCCTAAACAATCTGCAGTGGCCAAGTAGAATGACTGCCAATGGGAGATGGAGTGCCATATCTTATATGACTTATCACAATGAGTACCATGGGGGGAGGGTATGGGAGAAGGGGTCCTGGTTGGGTTTGGTTATTGTTCTTGATCTGGATGTGGTAATAGCGAAGAGCACTGCGACACTCTCGACACTGCTGACTTGTTTGTTTCGGAAATGCAAATAAAGAGATTTGAACCAAAAAGCACTCACCATCGAAGACCTAAGGAGAGGCAAGAGCAGGACTGATGGTTCACATTTCTAGCAGAATAACAGCCATTCGAAATTAGGGTCTTGTTAGTCCTTGATAAAAGTTTTAAAACTATTATTGGTTTACCTTCGTAATTTAAGCTACTATTTTCCTATATTTACCATAACTGCCTTGCACCTATTATGGTCTAGGTTAGCGATAAGTGACGACTTGTCAAATATAAATGTGTTTGTTCTCTTCTTTGACTTCTCTAAACAAAGCAGCGGATTGCTTTGATTTTAATCATCCTGAAGACTCTCTGGCCCGTCTGAGGTACTTTCCTTACTAGACACACAGGTGGGTTGGAGAGACGGCTATATGTTTTCCCGGCTCTACAGATCCACAGGCTAGGGAAAGCCTAAATGGCTAAGGGAAATCTAACTAGGGAGATAAAAATATTTTGGCTTGAGTCATTGGCTGGACCCTTTTTTCGTACCTTGAAAAATTATGAATCTAAGAAGTCAAAACACCTGTTTTTAGGGCAGAGACTTCTGCCTAGTATTTTAATCCCCCCTTTGCATAGGAAAGGTATTTCCTCCAAAGTTCTGAGTTTAGTGGGTAAAAAACAGAAGTCCTGATTAGTGGCTAGTACCTTTCTCTAAACAATAGCTGTTGAAAATATACCACTTAATGCGCACCTCATAGCTCGAACTTGGAAGTTGTAGGGGGTGATGCCACATTCATAGTTGGGGCAAACTCTCGTCATAGCACTGAAGCCTTTTACTCATGAGTAACAGTCCCTAGAGTACAAGCTAACACAGGGTTCTTTACTAGGCACGCCCACACTAATGAGCCTGAATGGAATGCTCAACATCTGGAGAGCCCATTAAAGTGCCAACAATACATGTGGTGGTTTGAGGGGCAGATACCACAAGTAACACATCCTCATTTTACCAGGTCAAACATGGCCAGTCTTAGCAGGATACACCCCTCACCAGGCATGGCACAAACCGAACCCATAGGTTACATGAGCTAGGTTCGAGGAATTTATAGGCATTAAAAGCTTTAGGTATGAGTCCCCATAAGCCTGTAGTTCAAGGTGCTACTTTGCAGAACATTAATCCATAAACCATACACACTGCGATAGGAAAATGCCTGACAAAGCTTGATGAGATTATTTTCTGGATTACGCATAAAACACATCATCTATGACTAGATTCAATTCTGGATCGCCCACAAAGCACATCATCTATGTGTTATATATGCACTTCAGTCCTTAAGAGAAACAATAGATCATGACGATATACTTTTCCACTGGGATGGTGCCAACTCCAACAAAATGCACAAACAGCAGCTGCATATATTTGTTAATATTTACACTGATGCACATGGTACCCCATTGTTAGACTTGGCATCTTTTGGCATGTATCCCCTGTCTTTTTGCTTTCTGACCTCCCGGTTTTGACTCTGTTTTTGCTGGTTTAGTGTCTCTGCGCACTTTCTCACTGCTGTTCAGTGTTAAAGTGCAAGTGCTCTTGTTGTAAATTTTTATTATGGATTGGTGTTTCCATGATTGGCATATTTGATTTACTGGTAAGCCCCTAGTAAAGTACACTGAGTGTGCCAGGGCCTGTAAATCAAATGCTACTACTGGGCCTGCAGCACTGATTGTGTCACCCACATGAGTAGCCCTGAAAAGGTATCTCAGACCTGCCACTGCAAGGTGTGCGCGCAGTTTGTAACTGCCATGTCGACCTGGCAAGTGCACTCACTTGCCAGGCCCTAACCTTCCCTTTTCTTACACATAAGTCACCCCCAAGGTAGGCCAAAGGTACCCCTGTGGGTAGGGTGCTGTGTATATTAAAGGTAGTTGGTGTTTGAATAATTAAACAAGACGGACGCAGAACAGCGTCGTATCCTGTACCTATAGACCCAATTGAATTAAGGGCATTCAGAAACATTGTTCTACAGTACTTGTGAACAAGTAGGAAGTTTTATCCTATTCGCAAGGATTATATGTTTTCCCTATACGACGCTGGCAGCTATTGGATACCCTTAAGAGTCCGCGCTCAAAACGACCAGCGGGGAAGTTAGTGTGACCCTCCGTCATATTTATATATGTGGCACACTTCAGGGGATTTATCATCGTATACCGCTTTCTGTTATATGTAAGTGATTTATCATTGTTCCTGAAGAAGGGACTGGACGCATTCAAGTAGCATCCTTGGAGTTTTGTGCTTTGTTAAAATCATAAGATTTTCTTCGTATATATCATCAGAGAGTAGTACTGAATGTCTTGACAAAGATGGTCTAATCAGAAAACACCATCGAAAAGGGTTGACGCACTAGCTACATAATCTGTGTAGTGGGCTGTTACACTAGATATTGACTGGTTTCTGCATATCAGGCCTCAGCCTCAACGCCATCTTAACACGGATATGGTCTTTTAATGACAAAGTGTATTGTCTCTTGATACTCTCTTTTTATTTTTTCTGTTTCTTTCTTTTTTATCTCTTGATCTATTGTGTGATCATTTAACATATAGATAGATAAATTGTATATGATCAAATGTCTTGATGTTTTAACTTGTAACGTTTTTAATGATTTTAATAAATTGACATATAGGGGCATATGTATCAAATACCGTTATTGCGATTCTCAAATAGCGATTTTTAGAGAATCGCTATTTGAGAATCGCAAACGGGATGTAATAAAAAATTCGCAAATATTTTGCGATTCCTTGGCATTCCTTAATTGCGACTCGTAAATTGCGAATCGCAATTAAGGAATACCTTCCCATTCATTCCTATGGGCCTAAAGGCCCATAGAAATGAATGGGAAGACGATCGCAATTTGCGAGTACCCATTAGGTACTCGCAGAATTGCGAATCTATTTCAAGGGTGCAAGGGTGTCATAAGGACACCCTGTTGCACCCCTGAAATGAGCATGTGTGCACATGTGGCGCACGGGCATGTATGCGCGCCACATGGCACTTTGAAAAATGCCAAAAAGTGCATTTTTCAAAGAAATCGCAAATTACCACCTACTTGAAGTTAGTGGTAATTTGCGATTTCTTAAGGTGAAATCGCACAACTTGGGTGCTTTCTACATCGCATTTAAGGAATCGCAATTTGCGATTCCTTAAATGCATTTGCAAAATAGGGAATCGCAAATTTTGCAATTCCCTATTTTGCGAGGGCCTTTTGGGATGATACATCCCAAAAGGCTTTTTCCCGTTCGCAAACGGACCGATTCTGAGAACTATATAGAGCAATAGGAACTGTGTCGGAATGATAGATGTGCTGTTTGAGTGAATAAGATTTTCAATATTGGTGGATCAAAGGACACATTGTTTTTTTACTTCTATGTTAAAGGTAGGACAGGTACTGGTGTGCGTGACATGTCCTGTTGGTGAATTACAGTGTATTTCGTTTTTCACCACTGTAAGGCTATCAGTCCCATAGGAAAGAATGGGAGTTTTACTTAGAACATCTTATAAGCATAACTTCCCATTGGGATAAGATAGAGAAATGGAGTTTAGTATGCCTGGACTCAGAAGGTAAAAATGCATCTTTTAGTAAGGATGATTTTTATGTTCTGGGTTTGAAAATACCACTTTTAGAAAGTAGGTATTCTCTTGCTTGGCCATCCTGTGTGCCTCTGCTGGGTTTGTGGATTGACTGTCTGGCTTTGGAGGGACAGTGCTCGGGGATGTGCAGTGGCTCCAGAGAGTCTGGATGAGTCAGGGTTGGGCTGAATAGACCTGGGCTGCATTTAGAGTAGTGGGAGGAGATTTCCTTGCACCTGAATGGGCCTGGTCTGCCTTGAACAATGCTGTCTCCACCTCCTGCCAGGAAGCTGGGCTAGAGAGGACAGAACTGGTTTTGACTAAGCACAGACACTCCCTGCCTGAGAGAACAAAGAGATTTTGAGTATAAATATTGGGGCCCAAACCCCAGAACTTTAGAACTCGCTGGAATCAAGGAACCTGCCAAGAAGAAGAGCTGCCAGGAGGAGTACTGCCCCTTTGCTGTGTTGCTGCTTCTGCCTTGGGCAGTGAAAGGACTGGACTGAAATGTCTTTACTTGTGCTATCTCCAAGGGCTTGAAGTAGAGTGTGCCTCCTGTTCGAAAGTCTCAGGGACTGCAAAGACTTCACCAACCTCTGGGTACCGCTTCTGGAACCGCTGTTTCAGTTGCCACAGAGAAGGGAAACGCAACCAACTCCGTCGCTGGCTCTGTGTCCTGACGGCACCGCAGAAGGCACCGTCCGCATCTCGCACCGCAACCCTGGTCTCACTGACGACAACGACCGCCGCCACCGATCCACTGCTTAAACCATGACCTGTGGGCACCGCACTCTGCACCGCCTCGCTTCACTCCGCCATCCCAGTCTCACCGACACCGTCGCTGCTGCTGACTCCGACACCCGTGACCCCATCGTGGCTGGGGGCACCGCTTGTAAGTTTCACAACACACCGCCTCGTCCCACACAGCAGTCTGGGCCGACCGACGCCAGCTCCCGCTAACCGGCTCTGTCACTTGCACCGCAACCTGCCAGTACCACATCAGGCACCGCCTCACCCTGCACCGTAAGCCTTGGTTTCACCAACGCCGTCTCGACGATCGTCTCCGAGCCGCTGCCTGCACCGCATCAAGAGGGCACCGCACCCATCACTGCTTCCATTTTGCAACGCAACCGCGACGGTTGCCATGACTGGCTTGCACCAACGTGCCAGCCGCAACGAGAAAGGTACTGTTATCGAGTCTGTCCACACTTTCGCTAGCCCGTACCGACGCGGTCGGCTGGAACCTTTAGACTCTGTTGTTCTCAGCATCGAGGTAGCCTCGGATGGAGCTACCGACTGGTACAAACTGTGTTTTTGAGGTATTTCTGCAATTTTAAGGATATCTTGCAAAGTATATATATTTTTAAGTACTGTATGTTGGATTCTTATCGTTTTCGTCTTGTTTTGGATATATAAAAAATATTGGATATTTTTCTAAACTGGTGTGGTGTCCTTTTGTAGCGTTTTCACTATATTACTGTTGGTTATATACAAATGCTTTACACACTGCCTCTAAGATAAGCTTGACGACTCGTGCCAAGCTACCAAGGGGGTGAGCAAGGGTTATTTTAGAAGTGTAACTCCCTTATCCTGACTAGGAAGAAGGGTCCCTACTTGGACAAAGGTACCTACCTCTGCCAATTAGAGACCCCCATTTCTAACACCCATACATAGCTGTAATTCTAGATGGCTTGAAACAAATCCAGGAGGAACAGAGGACATCTCCCTGGGCATTTTAGGGCATTGAAGTTACAATTATGATACTGGTTATGAGATTATTCTAAGTAACATAAAAAGTGAAGCAACTTTCTTAGCAATTAGATAGAGACTTGTCCCCCAGCAGCAAGGGAAGCAGGATTACTCACAATGTCACAGCTTTATATTTCCACTGAAAGGAAGATTTGATGAACATCACCACCTAAACCTTACCTGTAACTTTAGTCTGAAATACACAATACTCCAAGAGAGAAGGGGTGATATCAGAAGATATCTTAAAAAGATACAGGGAATCTTAGAAGTAGATATATCAGGGGATTTAAATCCCATGGGGCAGATTTACGTTAAACGAACGCAGCGCGGTGCAGCAAGTTGCTTTGCTGCGCCGCGCTGCGTTAGTTTGGAAAGCACAGGGATGTGACATATTTACAAGAATATGTCGCATCTCTGTGCTTCCCCCTGCGCTGGCGCACAAACTGCAGCCATGCGCCGGCGCAGGCACCGTTGCACCATGGTGCAAGGATGCCTGCGTCGTGGGGAGATTGTTTTTGTGCAGGAAGGGGCACCTTCCTGCACAAAAACAATCACTACAAGCATTTTCCTCTTTCAATGCGTGCTGTAGAATGCAGCACGCATTGAAAGAGGAAAACGAGGAGAAATGAAAACATTTCTCCTCGTTGCGCTCTCTACGCCACCTCTAGGGTGGCGTAGCTCAGACGCATCTCCAGAGTTACGATTTCTCGTAATTCTGGAGATGTGTCTTGTTCCATGAGTGTTGCGTGGGAACACCCACAGCAACACCCATGGAACGCCCCTTCACCGCAAAGTGCTGCGTGTGAAGGGGCCGTATTTACAAGGAGAGGAAAAGTCACGCAGGGTGGCTTTTCCTCTCCTTGTAAATATGGAGCAGCCCCCTGCGCCACCAGTACGTCACGAAAAGTGACGTACTGGTGGCGCAGGGGGCTCGTAAATCTGCCCCCATATGTAGTAAAGTCATTGGGGGGTTATCTGTTAAAGCGGTGGTTCCCAAACTGTGCGCCGCGGCTCCCTGGTGCGCCGTTAGGAGTAGCCAGGGGCGCCGCGCACGATGTGGGAAACAGCTTGTGCCGAGGAAGCTTGTAATCATGTGAGAATGTAAGCAATTAAAAAATGATGCGTCTTTTGACGCCCTACCGTCAGCCTGAAGGCAGCAAGCAAAGCTTATTTAAATTACACACAGGGGTGTTACAAATGCCACCTGTATGATCACGAATCATGGTTTGACCCAAGAGCGCACGTAGCCTCTGCCTATATTCGGAGCAATGAATGTTGAGCGTTATTGCTGCCCGTGTTCAGTCGTGCCTCTGGGGTCCCTCTTCTCAAGAGACAAGTAGGTTGGTTTCACACTAATACTCCTTGCTTTAAGTTACTTGTTACTTTAATGTACAGAAGGGGAACATGTCAAACTCATGACCCCCAAGCAGCCCTATTTAACTGCTGTTAAGTGCTGTTCCTGCACTTTGTTCGTGTGAGTAAACACTGTGCCGGATTTTACAAGTCAGAAATTTCAGTGGGCAAACTCGCTGTGGAAATAGGCCGCATTGCAGACAGGATTAGTTTCCCGGCCCCAGTCTGACCCTCAGCAAGGCCCGGCAGGAAGCATGTAATAACCCCGTCACATGTAATAACCCCGTCACTGTAATAACCTTTCCTTCTCAGCCTCCGTGAAAGTTTCTCATTCTTCCCTCCGTATGTTTCTCCATGCTAGTGACAAGAAGAGTAAGGCCTCTCAAATTAAATGAGTAAGTATTATAAAACCTTTAATAAGGTCTCGAATTGTATTGTAATTACATGGATAAAGCGCTTACTACCTCGGACGAAACATCGCAGCTCAGACTGCAGCAACCTGGGCATCGGAGAGGCTGTTAAATCACCCCAGACTGCGTTTTATTTCTGGGATGAGAGAAATACAGGAAACTAAAAGTGACACCAAGACTTTCAGTCTGAGAAAATAAGGGCAAGCAGCAGGTGGAAGAAGGAATACACGGGGGTAGAACAAAGTGTGAAAGAATCAAAGGGGAAGAGAAGGAAAGCAGGACATAAAGGCAGAGAAAGGGGAGAAAAAGAATGTCTGAAGAGGAAAGGCAGCAACAAGAGGTTGAGAAACGAAAAGGCTGAGGGAATAGAAGATGCTTTTTCATAATTGAAAGTTTCTCAAAGCGTCATTAACTGACCATAAACAGATACAGCTGGGGTTGCAACAATGCAAGCTTCCTTTAATGCACAGAACAGGCAAGCCTACGGCTGCTCTTTGGCTCTTTTTAGCGTTTAAGACAGTGCATTCTGGGGCTTGTAGTTTGTCTTTTTTACATTATCATGAGTATTATCTCACAACTCATTGTAAGCTTTGTATCATTTCTCACTTAACCAATTATAGTTTTTATTAAACAACTGTTATATTTAAATTTTGTTCCAAATATGATAATACCTTCATCAGCTTCATCCCAATTAATTTAATGGAGAAAACTGGAAGTACTCACAAGGTCAGGCTTACATCCCCCGACCGGTTAAAAAAAAGTGACATGATGGGGAGCCACGGCCAACTGCCAATTAGGTCAAGGGAGCCACAGATCGAAAAAGTTTGGGAACCACTGTGTTAAAGGATTGTAAAACAATTAAACCGACTAAAAGGTATATCCATTTTGATGAACGCTGTTCCTGAGACCATGAGGATCAAGGGAGTAGCAGATGCTTAGATAGAACCTTTGAAGACTAAAACAAAGATTGAGCAGACTTCCAATAGAGGTGACCATTCTTCTTCTCAAGAGAAGACTTAAAAAAGGAACAAGCCCAAGAGCGAGACCAGGAATTCACTTGTAAAAAGAAGAGAAGTGTTTGGATCAAAAATCCCACTTAAAAAAGTAAAACGTAGCAGGCTGGGCACTAAAAATCAACATACCTCAAAAAGAGAGTTAAAACAGGGAGGTCTTGGTCAGAGCACTGCTATATAGCACATCAAAAACCAACACTGGCAAATCCTATAGGTTTAACGTTGGCTGTCCGACTTGTCTTTTTTTCAATGCATGTTTTGTAAAGGTTTGTGGAGGGAACTGGCATAAATATTTTTGGGAGTCTTAAAAAGCACACATTACCATAGTAGCCCCTGCCACTGAAGTAAGTACTTTGTGTGTGGAGGTGCTCCTTGTGAAAGAGCAGAATGCCATTACTGACAGTAAAGTTACACAATGGCTGAAGTGGGGTGGCCTATTGCCCCATACTACATGCTGTAGTTGGAGCAAGAAAAATGTGAATGGTACAATAGACCAATTGGTGAAGACTACTGTGGTGGATGAAATGACCCCGTGTGGTTATGGTGCTCACTAATGCCGACATTAAATTACTTGTAGTGATTAGTTCAGGTGCTCCAGGGAGGGAAATCATCCACTTCTCCAAATTCATAACCCCTGGGGATCTACCTAATATTTATACACAGGCCCGAGCACACATACAAAGAGAGTCATTAGATAAATCAAAATAGTACAATGCATGACAAAATTCATAATAATTTCTTGTGTTTTTAATTTTCTTTTTTTGGCTGGATCAACCAAAAGAAGAAAATTAAAAACACAAGAAATTATTCTGAATTTTGTCATGCATTGTACTATTTTGATTTATCTAATGACTCTCTTTGTATGTGTGCTCGGACCTGTGTCTAAAGACCAATTGGTGAAGATGGCTGTCTGCAAGCCCCTAAAATGAAGTATGTTATATAAACAATTGCAGTAAAATCAAAAGGTTTTGGCTAATGCCAGCTAATTACCATAACCCGCCACACACTTGAGGAATGCCTGGACAAGAGTCCGTCTGCTGGATACATTCAGGTCAAGGGTCCAGGTGATTATGTAAATGATCCATTAGATTCTTATGTAAATGATCCATCAGATTCTTATTACTACTCCAATTCAAATAGGAAGGAATATAAAACCCCTCAAAAAATATTTTGGTTTCAATTATAAAATGCTTATGATATAATTTGAGAAGGGGGGACTGGCAAGCACAAGTCAATGTACTTGCAGCCCGAGGTGAGGAAGTCATAACTGAAACAATCAGCTCTGTAGTGCCTGTTTCTCCTATCTCCAGCTTTCTCACTCAGATCAAGCAGGATCTGTGTGCCATTGCCACGTTGAACAGGAGTGGAAATAAATCTGAACTCTGGGGTACACCCCATTTCAAAGGCAGGTCGCTAGAGATATAGGGATATAGTGCACTTGTTGCTGGCAGTTTGTTTCAAAATATTTCAACCACTTCAAGGCTGTACCTCTCACTCCCAAGACTTGATCATGATGGACAAGTAGAGGCCATGATCCACTGTGTCAAATGCAGCCGAGAGGTCCAAGAGGGTCAAAGTAGCTCCATTACTCCCACCTGGAAGTTAAAAGATATTTTCCCTAACATCCAGAATGCCCATCTTACCCCGCCATGAGGATGGAGCCCTGGTTGATACAGTGAGAACAGCACACTGTATTCCGGATACACTTCTACAGTTGAGTTTCAACCGCTGCTTCTGCTATTTTTGCAAGAAAGTGAAAGGTAGAGATGGGTCAATACTGGGGAGGCACCGAAGGTTCTAAACCTAATGCCATGATCAGTAAGCATAACAATGACCCAACCTAAAAGCATGGCCACATATTCCTGCAAGAATGTGTTCCTGCTGCTCCACACTAAGAGACCCCCCTCCCCACCAATACAGCAGGCATTCCTCAGCGACGCTGGAGCCATTGTTCTATGTTGTGTTGTTATATTTCATATAGGTACCCCAATATAGGTCCAGGTAACATCATAACCCTTCACCTACATTCTCTCCTATACCACATACATAACGGATTTGAGGGACTGCCCTTTTGCCTAGTGTCACGGGGCGGGAACGGACCAGGACAACCCGGACCCTCATAGAGACTGGTGGGAGGTGCAGGACGTCACCACCCCGTTTGCTTTGTCATCGCAGGAGGACTGGGCCGGCTCTGCCTCCTCGGACACTGCAGAAAGGAGACGTAGCCCCTTTAACTGGGACCATACTGAGGAAGATCCCGCCCCTACTGATGACGACGCAACACTCCGGCCAATAAGAGAGGGTTGGAGCAGGAAGACGGTGTGCGTTGACACCGGAGGCAGTACGGGAGAGAGCGGAGCAGCGGAGAGCAGAGAGGAGTACGGAGAGCGGAGGACCAGGAGAGAGACGGCTTACTCTGGACGAGCGGAGGGAGAACGGGAAACTGCGAGAGAGCCAGGAGGCCACCGGATTCACGAGTCGCCCAGCCACGCTTCAGGAGGAGCGTGGCTAAAACAGGTACGGAGTCATTTCGCGGGCTGGGTAGGGAGGCGTCTGAGGACTAGTGGCGCTGACTCCTTACCGGCCATAAAACTGAATCCCCGACCCCCGCACTTGCACTCCCCCTCTTTTAGTGTGTGTCACGATTGGGAAGCGGACGGGTGTCCCCTCACTCCCTCTCCCTAACGAAATACGGATCAACACGAGCACTTACCCCCTGTTACATTCTTCTTTCCTTCTGGGTGTCCTGAGCAACATCCCTTGGCCGGGCGTTCCGGAAACGGAAGCGGAAGACCTGGACTACGGCTGGAAAGAACCCCCCCCCTCCCGGGAAGACGGAAGAAGGGGACAAGAGACGACCGGGAGACCTAGGACCGACCTTGTACCTCATCCTCCTTACAGACTGAACTTTGCGCGTAGACGCCTCCTCTCTAAAATAAAACCTTCCCTACCACAACCCTGTCTCCCGCTCCTCCTTCCAGAAACCTCAAAACTGGTGGAGAATGCGGGCATAGAAGCGCCCATCAGCATACATATGATGGAGGCATTAATACAGCACCTTATCAAGGGCCAAGAGAAGCTTGAATGGGCCGTCGAGCGCCAAATGTCCTCGGCCCAGGCGGACCGCGAGATATTCCGGGATACCATAGCTGCCCAAATGGACGGTATGCACAAGCTGGCAATGGACCAGGCGGCGGGCCCGGTACGGGAGGTGCGGAGCACACCTCATGCCCCGTCGGGGATCGCCTTGCAGAAATACACTGCAGGGGAGGATCCCGACGCCTTCCTGTCCAACTTCGAACGAGTGGCAAGGGCCTGCGGATGGCCAGTAGACAAGTGGCCGTTCTTTCTGGCCCCTCTACTCACGGGTGAGGCACAAGCCGCCTACCAAGTGGCGAACCCCACCGGGGACACTTCGTATGGAGAAATAAAAGGCATCATACTCGACCACCTCGGTCTAGATGCGGAGGCATACAGGGTGCGATTCCGCAGAGAGAGAGGAGCACCAGGGGAGAACCCCAAGACCCTCTTTTACAGACTAAAAACGGCGGCCGACAAGTGGTTAACCCCAGGCCTTAGCAACAAAGATGAGATAATGGAAAAAATATATCTAGAACAATATTTGGATGCACTGCCATACAATACACAGAAATGGCTACGGCAACACTCCCGTTTGACAGCCGCACAGGCCATAGAGATGGCGTCAACGTATGCACAAGCCCAACCCAAGGGGACTGTATACGAGGCAGAGAAGACCCGCCAACCACCCCTACGCCCGGAAAGAAAATACCGACCGCTGCAGGACCCAGGAAAGCCCCGGCAAGCAAAGACAGAGATACCAAACATCAAAGGACCCCTGTGCTTTGAGTGCAGGGACTGGGGCCACATAGCCAGGGTCTGCCCTCGGAGGAAACCAGCGGACGAACCCATGGAGGTGGGGTACATCCCCAGGTCCATCATGTATACGGCCGAAATGGGGACGGCCTTTCATGTAAGTGTACAGGTGAACGGTAAGAAGCTCAAGGCCCTTCTCGACTCAGGCTGCAAACAATCAGTCATTCAAAGGGGGTATGTTAACCCCGACCGGGTGATACCTGATACTACCGTACATATCCGATGTGTACATGGGGATGTTAAACCTTATCCCATAGCGCTCATTCCCATCATCCACACAGACGGGGTACACAGGGAGATCAAGGTGGGGGTGTTAGAAGGGCTTCCGGAAGACCTAATCATTGGGACTGACAACCCGGAGTTCCTTAACCTTTTCCAGGATGTCCTTCGGGCAGAGCGGAAAAAGAAGGAAGGTGATGACAGCCGGAGAAATCCGATACCGGCTCTCACTACCCCGGAGCCGTGGCTCCTAGACCGTAGTTTCAAGTTTGCCCAGGCCAACGACGCCACCCTTTACAACGCCTGGGAACAGGCCCATAGCACACAAGACGCCAACCACCCTGTATATCCCCGGTTCATTATTAAGGAAGGGCTGCTATACCGACAGGCGTCCCCTAGTGATCCCCAGCAACTGCTGGTCCCTCTGTCCTTCCGGGACCAAATAACTTTCTTTTCGCATTCCCACCTTACAGCAGGACACATAGGGGCGGAAAAGACCACATAGAACGTCCTCCGTCATTTCTTTTGGCCAGGGGTATATAAGGACATAAAGACACATTGCCAGGCCTGTGATATATGTCAGAAAAGGAACACCCACAGGCCACCAGCAGTGCCCCTACAACCCCTCCCCATTATAGGTAATCCCTTTGAGAGGGTGGGGATGGACTTGATTGGCCCACTACCGCGCACGAAAAGAGGGAACGCCTACGTATTAGTAATAATGGACTACGCAACCAGGTTTCCGGAGGCGTTTCCACTCCGCGCCCCCACGAGCCGCAACATAGCCGAAAAGTTTTTGGAGTTGTTTTCCAGGGTGGGTTTCCCGAAGGAGGTACTAACAGACCAAGGAACACCCTTCGTTTCCCGTCTGATGAATGAGGTTTGTAGGACCCTCAACGTACGACAGATCAAGACCTCGGTATACCACCCACAGACGGATGGACTCATGGAGCGTTACAATGGGACACTGAAGGCCACGCTCAAGAAAATGTTGGTGGTCAACGGTACTGAATGGGACCAGCTGTTGCCTTTGGCATTGTATGTAATAAGAGGCCAAGTACAAAGCAGCCTTGGCTGTTCAGCATTCGAGATGCTGTACGGAAGACAACCGCGGTCCCTTCTTGAGATGACGAAGGAGGCCTGGGAGAGGGAAGAGACAATCGAGAACCGGGGAATGCTGGAATACACACAAGGTCTGAAAGCCAAGATAGGAAAGCTACGAGCCTAGCGTATACCCACCTAGCAAAGAAACAGGAACAACAAACCCACTACTATAACCGGGGGAAGAGATGGAGGACTCTAGGGATAGACGATTGGGCGCTGGTGTTACTTCCCACCTCGACGAAGAAATTTCAGACGGAATGGAAAGGACCATTTAAGGTTGTAGCAGTCATAGGCAGAACCACTTACAGACTGGAGATCACCCGGAACCGCACCCAGACGTACCATATAAATTTACTGAAGAAATGGTTGGGACCCCTTCCCACGGCCTCGAACCTCACGGTACCCACGTTTACTCACTAACATACCACCGTGGGCGAGCTGGTTGTCAATGAAGACCTCACCCAAAGAGAGAAGAGGGAGCTGGAGGAAGCCCTACAACCTTTTCTTTCGGTCTTTTCCGACGCCCCGGGTAAAACACATCTGGCAGAACACCGGATTGAGACCCCAACCGGGAAGACTATAAAACAGAAACCTTACCGGATCCCTGCGGCCAGAAGGAAAGCCATACAGAAGGAAGTACAGGACATGTTACAGATGGGAGTGATAAGGCCATCAAGGAGCGAGTGGTCGTCACCGATTGTCATGGTACCAAAACCAGACGGCAGTACCCGTTTCTGTATGGACTTCCGGGCCCTCAATACCATCTCGTCCTTCGATGCGTACCCCATACCTCGAATAGACGAGCTCATAGAAAAACTGGGAGAGGCCACATACATCACTACGTTAGATCTAACCAAAGGTTACTGGCAGGTGCCCTTACGGGAGGAGGATAGAAAGAAGACGGCCTTTTCTACACCAGACGGGCTCTACGAGTTCACCGTCCTCCCATTCGGGCTACACGGGGCCCCGCGACCTTTCAGCGGCTCATGAACACGGTCCTGCAACACCACCACTCCTTCTCGTCAGCATACCTAGACGACATCGTGGTCTTCAGCCCCGACTGGAATACCCACCTGAAACACCTCCACTCTATCCTACAGGCCCTAAAAGAAGCCGGGTTACATGTGAACGCAAAAAAGTCCCGGGTGGGATATCAAAAAGTGAAATACCTCGGATACGTGCTAGGGCATGGATTGATCGCCCCACAAATAGAAAAGGTCAGAGCCATTTCCGATACCCCCTTTCCCGCCTCCAAACGAAACCTAAGAGCCTTTCTCGGCCTGATTGGATATTATAGGCGTTTTATACCCCATTTTTCGGACGTGGCCTCCCCTTTGACGGATATACTACAGAAGCAGGTGAAACCACAGGTCCTGTTACATCCCACCGAATCCATGAGACAGGCGTTCCACACCTTGAAAAAAGCCATAACCACTAGCCCCGTCCTGACCTCCCCGGACTTCACCCGGCCCTTTCTCCTGCATACTGACGCATCGAATCAGGGTATAGGCGCGGTCCTATCACAGACGAACCCCGAAGGGATAGAACACCCCATAGTGTACATAAGCAGGAAACTATTCCCCAGGGAGGTACGATACCCCACCATTGAGCGAGAGTGCCTGGCAGTGAAATGGGCCATAGAGAAATTACGGTATTACCTGGAGGGACACCAGTTCACTCTGTACACGGACCATGCACCCCTACAATGGATGAGCCGCAACATTGCCCACAACCCCAGGGTTCTCCGTTGGTTTCTCTCCCTCCAGTCCTATTCGTTCACTGTACGACATAGGAGAGGGATAGACAATGGCAATGCCGACTACCTGTCTAGGGTATTCCCTCTCCCCGATCGGGAGAATTCAGGGGTGGAGGAGTGTCACGGGGCGGGAACGGACCGGGACAACCCGGACCCTCATAGAGACTGGTGGGAGGTGCAGGACGTCACCACCCCTTTTGCTTTGTCATCGCAGGAGGACTGGGCCGGCTCTGCCTCCTCGGACACTGCGGAAAGGAGACGTAGCCCCTTTAACTGGGACCATACTGACGAAGATCCCGCCCCTACTGATGACGACGCAACACTCCGGCCAATAAGAGAGGGTTGGAGCAGGAAGACGGTGTGCGTTGACACCGGAGGCAGTACGGGAGAGAGCGGAGCAGCGGAGAGCAGAGAGGAGTACGGAGAGCGGAGGACCAGGAGAGAGACGGCTTACTCTGGACGAGCGGAGGGAGAACGGGAAACTGCGAGAGAGCCAGGAGGCCACCGGATTCACGAGTCGCCCAGCCACGCTTCAGGAGGAGCGTGGCTAAAACAGGTACGGAGTCGTTTCGCGGGCTGGGTAGGGAGGCGGGAGGCGTCTGAGGACTAGTGGCGCTGACTCCTTACCGGCCATAAAACTGAATCCCCGACCCCCGCACTTGCACTCCCCCTCTTTTAGTGTGTGTCACGATTGGGAAGCGGACGGGTGTCCCCTCACTCCCTCTCCCTAACGAAATACGGATCAACACAAGCACTTACCCCCTGTTACATTCTTCTTTCCTTCTGGGTGTCCTGAGCAACATCCCTTGGCCGGGCGTTCCGGAAACGGAAGCGGAAGACCTGGACTACGGCTGGAAAGAACCCCCCCCCTCCCGGGAAGACGGAAGAAGGGGACAAGAGACGACCGGGAGACCTAGGACCGACCTTGTACCTCATCCTCCTTACAGACTGAACTTTGCGCGTAGACGCCTCCTCTCTAAAATAAAACCTTCCCTACCACAACCCTGTCTCCCGCTCCTCCTTCCAGAAACCTCACACCTAGTTACAATACTATACACAGTACGTAGGGTTTTCCCTGAACACTGGCCTCATAAATTATGCATGAGGATTCTTAGTTTCTTGGAACACAGCAGGACCACCATCTCCTGCATAATAACTGTGTATAAAGTTCATTCCCGACGTCATCCTCAGTCCGACACTGGCACAGCAAGGTAGAACCCCTGGGGATACCTTAGGGTATATAAACATCACATCTTGCCGAGATAGGAAGAGAAGATCAGGAATTCCCGGCCGACACACTGACGCAAGACGCGGAGGTTCCTGTATGCAGATACTCCAGCTCGCAGTGGTCTGACATCCCTTGCGGGGTGTTCAGCTCGAGACCAGAACGGGGTCCCGCAGTCTCACATCAGGTAATGGGGTTGGCTTTATCCTAGAGGGATTCTTGGCTTTACACCTACTCACATGCTAGGTACATTTAGGTACATCTAGTTAGGGTGCATCGTAGGAGTACGCATTTTATTGCCATGTATTTTATATACTTGCCTGTAGTTATGATTTTAGCAAAGTGGTAGAAACCTACCATCTGTTTACTTTCTTAGTGCTGCTATTCATTTATATATGCTACTGTCTACTGGTGATTTCAGTACACTTATTTTACGCAAGAATAACGACTGTTCAATAAATGCTTATTGAAAAACATCCCAACCGTTTATTCTGTGTATCTCTCTGAGAACAAGTGAGCACGAGTGACTGAGCGAAAAGTAAGTTACTGTTTCCACGGTCCTGAGGGATCAGGGTTGTCATGTTCGATAGTTGCCAAGAACTATTCTCTCCTTGGTAAGAGGAGGTTATAGTGGCATTGCGAGCTAGCTGGTACACAGGCTAACATACCCAGTGGGGGTGTCTGGAATCAGTCTGGACATCAGTCCCACAGTGTAGGTTGTCTAAACGCGCAGATCCTATATAGGTTTTATAGGAACTACATGACATGGCACCGCCAACGTTGGTATTGGCACTTATTTACAAGTCAAATCTGAGTAGTTCAGTCGTGCTATTCTCAGAGACCTCTACTAACATTTCCCCAGAGACGTCTGGAGTGGGAGGGAACAAAATCCGCCGCAGCTGAATAGGAAAATTCCTATGTATTGGCTGTTGGTTTAATCAAGCTTGAAGGATACAGTGTTCCTAATTGTGCATAACACCTTATCTCAGTTCCCTTGAAATGCTCTCCTTTCTAAAAATAATGACTGAGCAGGGAGACTTAGATGAAGGGAATGCACTAAACTTCACAACAGAGGAAGATTATGCAGATGCAATACACATTGCAGAAAATATTAGCAATGCTGTCACCCTAAAACTAGTAGCATATGGTGTTACAGTTAGGGGTGGGCAAGTGACCTTCGTGATTGAGGCACACGAATCATATAGAACAGAGGTATTCTATTCATGGATTAGCAGGCAAATGCTTTGACAAAAACATTTCACTACTATGTCGAAAATGTCATACCGAAAGAATACAGTCCATATGAGGACATTGAAATTCCACTCACGTAACATGAACATTTTTACTGGTTTAAAGGCGCACTCCCCCATACAAGAAATAGAGTAAGACTCGGTCCGCTCGGACAAGACGGAGCAACATGGCCAGTACTAGCGTCCTACACACCACATCCTGACATTGATACAATGCCAGGAGGAGACTTACTAGTACAGCATAAAGAATTAATAAGACTTTACAGAAACATGACACAGTTTGTGATGAGCACACTCACACTTCAGCCAACACCGGCTACACAACCAGGACCAGTCCAAAATAATACAACCAAAATTACACCACAAACACTGCACGCAGTGATGGGTAAAATGCCCACTAAACGTGAACAAATGCCCTTCTACATAGCACAAGAAATAACACAGCTGGAGGCAGTGTTTCCACACACTGGTCCTAAGGAAAAGCATAGAATACTGACGATTTGCTTGCCAATGGGGATAGCTCCCTCTATAGAAGACTGTACTTCTTGGGATACAGTTTTCGCTGCAATATATACCAGGACTCATGGTATCCCTCCTTTAGCGGTAATACCAGATGTATTAAAACAAATACAGAACGAGTATGGAGCAGAACCTGCTCTGAACTTAGGGATGAAGTTGTTAAATAACTTTGCCCCGGTATCTGCGATAATATTGGCAAATATTAAAGGGGAAGCAGCATCAGTGGCAATACGCCAACGTCTGAGAAATTTCACTCCATTCCAACAGGAGACAGAGCTACCTAAAATAACTGAAACTGCTTATGCGGAATTAGGTAGAGACAGTCTGGGAGCTAGACCTGTAAAACCTCAACTAGTGGGAGGTACAGATAAAGAACAGGCAAAGCAAACACCGGTTTGTTCAATGAAGAAATGGGACAATAATAAACAGCAAAAGAACAGATCTCACTCCAGGGGAAGGTCTCCTCAACAGGTGCCCCCAGAAAGGAGATATAATCTTAGGAATAGAGATAACATTAAAAAACCTGACAGGTATCAGGACACTGATACACGTTCCTCTCGTTCCTTTCAGGGTTCATCAAAAAACTCCGAGAGGGAAGGACGGTCAGAAGAGAGACAAGAAGAGCGTACAAAGCCCAGAGACAGGCAACGCACTTCTGACTATGCTTCAAAGAAAGAAGAAAAACCCAAAGCAAAACCTCAATTTAAAAAGAAGAAGGTAGCAGGTCTCAAAGTTAGACATGCCCAGAATTCTGAGGACTCAACTTCTGAATGGGGAATAGGCTCTGACGATGCTAGACAGCGCAGCAGAAGTAACAATAGCTCGCCGGAACCTGATGGAATTTCTGGTGACAGCGGAGTTGAGTGAGTATATCACAGTGGAAACACCTGATACTAGGGTGAGTGTCCCACACAAGTTACATGAAATAACACTCCAAATGGAGGGGGACAAGCCCAGACAAGTGAAAGGTCTCTTTTGGGAGAACCTGACTTCTGGCTACGACATCCTATTAGCGTAAAGAGACTGGCCGCCTACTATTGTTATGGAATGCCCAAAGGGAGAAACTGTAATTTTTCCAGCTTTCTCCGACCTAGTCCCCGTACACCTAAAACATACATATGCACAGGAGTGGGCGGTAGCCCTTGCTCCAGCATTATACCGCAACCACGTTGGGTGGGATGAGGAGTCACCCACCACGTAATTCCAATTAAAACAAACCCAACTCCACAAAGACAGTATCCTATAAAACAGGAAGCTAAAAAACAGGTCAGGGAGATCCTAGATCAACTTGAATACCAAGGTGTAATTGAACCATGCACCTCGTCAATGAATAATCCTTTGTTTCCCGTAATGAAACCCGACAATTCATATTGTCTAGTTTTAGATTATAGACACCTAAACTCATGTACGAAGACATTTGCAGTTCAGAATGCACACAGAGCCGCATTAATGAATAACATTGTGCGAATAAAATACAAAACAACATTAGATATCTCAATGGATTTTTCTGCCAAAACATAGCGCCTGAAAGCAGATATTTGACAGCCGTCTCAGCGCTAGGGTCCCAGCGTCAATTTTGTCGACTCCCCCAAGGGTATAAGAACAGCCCGGGGTTATTCTCAAGGAGGGTAACAGAGTTACTATAGAATTTGGATGAGGAAGCATTGTCCTATGTAGATGATATTTATCTGACGGATGATGACTTAGAGGAACACTTGACCAGGGTGAGCACCATAATTTTGGGTTTTGCCTCTGAGGGCTACAAATTTAATTTAAAAAAATCAAAAATAGCCCACCTCAAAGTCCTATTTTTGGGATATGAGCTTTCAAGTGAAGGCAAAAGCCTGGCAGCCCATTTTTTAGAAAAGTGCGCGTTGCTCCAGCCTCCAAAATCATTGAAAAATTAACAGTCCATACTGGGATTTCTGAATGTTGGCAGAACATACATTTTGGATTACGCAGAGAGAGTAAAACCTTTCTATGACCTCATAAGACCTGACTTTTCAGTTAGACAATGGACACAGGAACACACAAATATACTTCGTTCCCAACAAGCTGATATGATATCATCAAAATACTTACAGACACGCGTAAACGTACGCAACCTGGTGATCCGCGTAGTCGCAGGTCAATCAGGGTACACTTACTTAACCTTCAATGAAGGCGAAACAGTACCAATTGCATATAAATCGCATTTGTACACAAACGCTGAAATGCGTTTTGCACCCACAGAAAAAATTCTGACAGCAGTACAGACTGCTGTAGTGAGAGAAAGAGCACTGGCTCAAGGGAAACGAATAATTGTCGTAACCCCGGTACCGGCTTAGAGGCTGCCACAAAGGCAAGTGTCCCAAATACGAAAGCATTACATCCAAGATGGATAGAGTGGGCTAATTCTCTCACTGTAACAGATGTAGAATACAGATATGACTCTAGTCTAAAAACACAAGCATTCCTGCAATACAAAAAAGAATATCCTCTACCAAATGAAATAATGCCTCTAGATCGGTATGAATACATTATTTACACCGACGGATCTGCTCAACCCGCCATTGGAAGTAAGCAACAATACAGTGCAGCATGCGCTATTGTAAAAGGTAGGATGCAGGATGGCAAGTTCCGTCCAAGCTGTACAAATACACAGTCTCTCGGCGACTGCACTGCTCAGTTGGCAGAATTAAAAGCACTACTACTGGCACTGATAAATACGGATCCAGAATTCCCCACACTGATAGTGTGTGATTCCTTTTACTGTGTCCAGTCATACAAGAAATACCTCCACTATTGGGGACAAAAAGGGTTCAGAGATTCAAAAGGTGGCACAATCAAACATAGGAAACTATGGGAACAGGTAGCAGAGTTGAAGAACGAACTACCAAGAGCTCACGTGATACACACGCTGAGTCATCAACGTGTTGGCGTTCACGTTGAAGGGAATTCATTGGCTGATGAAGCTGCAAAGGGGGCAGTACGCACTGCATCCGTAGCTGCAATCACTCGTTCGAAAACGAGGGTAGACAGTAGCACAATGGTAGCTGTGATTGCTTCACGCAAAAACAGCAAAGCACTACCAAAAGGTTTTCCACTCAAGTACTCCTACAAGTTAGATGCAAACAACGTTCCATTTGCTCAGATTCCTGGAGTGGGGGATAGAGTAATACCAAACATGGATCGCAGGTTAGGTTTAATCTTGGCTGCACACGAGGGTCTGGGTTCTGCGCATGTAGGAATTACGGCAACAGTTTCATTATTGAAACAACGCTATTGGTGGCCAGGGTTAACAAAGCAGACCAAAGACTTTGTCTTAAAATGCGATATCTGTCAACAGATAAAAGGGTCCACCGTAGCTCACCCAGCGCAGACACCTTTGTTAAAATCAGACAGACCACTCGCGTGCGTTTACCTGGACCACTGTGGCCCCTTACATTCTGATGGGGCTTACAAGTATATCATGGTTGCAGTGGATTCCTGTTCAAGATTCTTATGGGTATGGCCTCAGCGCTCGGCTGGCGCTGGAATTGTTATAAAAGATTTGCGAGTCTTCACAGGGACATACGCAGTTGGCACATTACATTCTGACCGTGGCCCCGCGTTCAGCTCTCGGGCTTACAAGGAAGCCATGGGAAGTTTGGGTGTAGCATTGCGGTACTCCTCTCCATACCATCCCGAGGGAAATTCGGTTGTGGAGAGGAAAAACCGGGACATAAAGCAATCTACAACAGCTAGGGTATTAGGCTCGGGTGGTAGTTGGGTCAGTCACCTATATGGGGTCCAGCGGGCCCTTAATAATCAGCCAAGAAGCTCTCTGGGAGGAGCCACTCCATCCAAGGTCCTGTTTGGGACAAGAATGTGGGTACCTGATCTTGATTGTGAAAGCACAGTGGCGGATGAAAAACCGTTTGACATCAATAAACGTTTGACTGTTTTACAGGATCTGAATGAATCCAGAGCCTCCTTAAGTAACGTCGAGACAAAGAAAACCCGCACTGGGGAAGTCAAGTCAGCCAAGACCTGCCTGGATTCCTAAAGTTGGGGATCTGGTCAGAGAAAAGATTGTGGACAAGAAAGAACTCGGGCCATCCTATCGAAAAGCCTGTACCTGTCCTGGCAGTTGAAGGATCAAAAACTGTACTTCTACCGCTCCTTGCCGGAAAAGAAAAGAGATTTGCCTCAATCGATGTGATCAAACCACACTATGTGGCCGATACTGAATAGTAGGCCTCGTGGGCTCCTGAGTAGCCGACGTCCTCCTCTCGCTACAATACAGGAAGTTCAAACAGAAAGACTCATAACATTTGAAGAGTCACCTTTACAAAGCAACGGAATCGATAACAATGCAATGTAACTAGTTCCCCTTGACACAAACTTTCCAAATCAAAATGAAAGACAAATTTCAATTCAACCGGACAAGGATGTCTACGTCAACATGTCGCGACAAGAGCAATCGACAAATTCAACAAAACCTGCGGAGCTACCAAAAATAGATCGAACTGCATATATGGCTATTTCATCGACTTCGATACCTTTTCATTGGATCCAAGTGAACCTGAAACGACGCCAGCCCAAATTTCTCGCAAACAACGGATCAAAGACTTTTTTAACTTTCTCAGAAAGACTTATTTAGTATCACCTTGGCTAGAGCTTTGGATAATCACCGGTATACTATTTCTTCTTTTTTGGATAGGATCAGTAATTGTTTTCCATTTACTCAACAATGGAACTTATCTTCAACAGAGCTCTGCAACGTCAAAAGTAAACTTAATTTTAAAACCTCATGTTTCATCTTATCGTGAACAAAGAGACTTGTCCTTCGTGAACATTTCAGCACTTCCTATACCGGATGGTATAGTGTGGGACAAAGTAAATTATGATATATTTGGACCGACCGAGCTTTTAAAGATTCCACATTTGTTTAAAATTTCATTGAATGATATCATTACCTCCAGTACATTTTCTGATGATTGGGATTTTGAAACTGTTAACAACTTATTGTCTGATTTAGAACAATCTGCCGCATTTTCTAGCACTGAAATGTTAGAAGACACATCAGATTTTGACAAAATGTATTGTTATCAACATTATGGTCTTCATTTTTTGCATAAATCTAGCAAACCTAGAAATGTTTTCACATACCACCAGTGGGAACATTGCCCTACACCACCGAAAAGTAGTTCAAAAACGTTTGCACAGAAGTTCTCATATTTTTCAGGGGCTAACACTTCTGACGCGACCTCGTGTTATTATAAGGTTGCACCTATATCTGCACAGAAAAATATGTTAACAAACACCAAACAGATTTATTCTGTTTCCTTTATTACCCAGCTGTCTGAACAGGGTTTCGACTTATGGATGGACACTGTAGATTTAAAATTGATCTGGGGTTCTAGAGACTGGCAAGTCCAAGGAACAGAAGCACTATTTAGAGCATGCCTCATTCCACAGCAGATGATATTTTTGAATGACACTGTGCAACAGACTTCCTGTCTTGGACTAGCCAAGAGTAAGGACTTGAACACGCCTCAAATTCCAACACCGTTAAACACCGAGGGGAATTTTACATCAGATAGAGGGGCTAAGATGGATGACATATTGCAATACAATAGATCAGACCCCAATTGGAAGGGATGGTTGGTTTGGCCTACAGACACAAACAGATGTCAGGAAAGATTCAAGGGTACCACCGAAGGGTTTAGTATCCATAGGCCAGACCCACAATATGTACAACGAGAACATCCGGGGGTAGTGACATCATATAGTGTTGGGAAGTTATGCCTCGATTGGCTAAAGACCTCAACACTACCCCAGGTGAAACAACACTTGTCCTTACTCACAGAGGATGTGGACCTACTGGATTTTTTATTAGGTCCCAGCAAACCACGTCAAAAACGTTTTTTATATGCTGTCTATAACGAAATCTGGAAAATCTCACAACAAGAAGCAGCAGAGAGAATAAGCGAAATAGATAGAATTAATCTAGAAAAGGCGTTAGCCATAGTTGACAATGGCATGACTACATTAACATCCAGGATATATTCACTAGGCAACATTGTATCTTCTGCTATCGAAGTATTAGAACAGGATTTGTCCATATTGCAACACGGACAGTCACAGTTACGTTCTATTATTTTGTTGAGCTAGACGCTGCAGTCATTGCGCGCCGGTTATGTGCCTTGGCGTTTTATCAACAGTACGTCCTTGTTTTCTGCATACAATCTAACAGAAAAACAGATGAAAACGGCACAGAGGGGAGCAAAATATACATTGCTGCCTATTGAAAAGCTGGATAAGTTACCCTTTACTGTGGCAGAGTCACCGTCCACAGAGTGGTTAATCCACGGCCATATAACATTACCGATCGCAACTTTCCAGTTTTAGTATTGCCTAGAACAGCAACAGGCAGGCAGATATGAAAAAATGGGTAAGGAATTCATCAAGGAATCCTGGGATTTACCATACAGATTTCGATGCAGGAGTGGGGATCTGTAAGTGCTTCTAAGCGGAACTAACTGCGAGAACGCGTTAAGTGGATCTCTCATATGCCAGGATATTATGCTACACGGGGCTTGTAATGGGTCTGTGGTGAACTTGTCCTGTCATTTAAGAGGTACCCCGGCAGCTGTGATTAATCCGGTGTTCAGGCTTCTCTCGAATGGGAATTACTTGATGCTGAATGATCAAGGTTGTTGTGGGATGCTTCCAGGCATCGCATATCTAGTCACCGTGAGCTCCAGGGTTACTTGCTGTATGCAAGTATTGTTTCCAACAACACATACAGTCAGGGAGGCGCCGTTATGGCCTTCGCTAAATGTTTCCTTTATACGGTTTGATACTCTGAGCAGAATGAAAGCCATGCTTTTACAGCAAACCGTGCCCTTAACCTCCGCCCGGGAGACTGTTGATCTCCAGACCGCAAGGTCCTCGGCAGAGATACAGGCACTTATACGTACAAACTGCCCCTTCCATTTCACAGAAATGGTAAGTCGTATCTTTAACATATCTGATACGACGGGTATTGTACACCTATTTAAGACCATAGGTTCAGGAATGTTAAGCACCTTTCAGACGGTCCTCGGAGTTATACCAAACTTTATACATTCCGTCTTTGGAAGCATTTTTGGAGGGCTTCCGCTGATCCTGTTTCTAATAGCAGGAATCCTGATTGTTACCTTTCTGCTACGCAATGGACGTCCCAGCCACCAAGGAGATAACAACAGCACTCCTGGAGTGCAAATACTGTGATCGCATAGTACAACATCTGGGCACACCTCGCCTACGGGAACTGAGTGCCTCTTGGTTCCTGTCATTTAGACCAGTCTGGATGGACTGTGTCCTACCTGTTCTCCGATGCCTGTTCTGCGGAGAAGAATGCGTGTTGGACCTCTGTCTGACACTTCCATCGGTTGCGCCACCGGACGTTGATGCTTTACTGGAACCGATAACGGCCCATGTTCTGCAGTGTCCTCAGCGCATTTCGATGTTGTTGGCAGCATTCTTAGAGCCACCACAGGTAGTTTCTGCTCCTGTTGGTATGGACACCGGCTCCCCCAACACTCAGACCTTGGATGTGGCACAGGCTGCCCCGGCATCTGCTGCAGGCAGCACGGAAGATCATCTGTGCTCAATTGACATTCTTTGTGAGGTGTTACAGGGATCGTCAGCTGCGTATGCAGACAGCAGCAATGTTGTGTCTACCAGCAAGGACACATAAACATTTGGCATGTCGCACGCTGGGAAGATTTGGCTTTTTACCTTTTTACGAAATTTCAAATTGAAACCTTTTGACCCGCATGGCTTTCAGATGCTTGTAGTTGTTCGGACTATATAAACGGACACTTTATAGCCAATACTATTTGAATTATTTTTTTTGTAGAACACTTTTAAAGGGTTTTTTAACGCTTTTTTAACTTCTCTTAAAAATGTTTTTATTATTTGTTGCGTACAAATCTCTAGACGCCTTGGTAGTACGCTAGAATTTAGTTATGTCGTCCAGTCGGATGAGGAGTGGGTGTTATATTTCATATAGGTACCCCGATATAGGTCCAGGTAACATCATAACCCTTCACCTACATTCTCTCCTATACTACATACATAATGGATTTGAGGAACTGACCTTTTGCCTAGTTACAATACTATACACAGTACGTTGGGTTTTCCCTGAACACTGGCCTCATAAATTATGCATGAGGATTCTTAGTTTCTTGGAACACAGCAGGACCACCATCTCCTGCATCATAACTGTGTATAAAGTTCATTCGCGAGGTCATCCTAAGTCCCACACTGGCACAGCAAGGTAGAACCCCTGGGGATGCCTTAGGGTATATAAACATCACATCTTGCCGAGATAGCAAGAGGAGATCAGGACTTCCCGGCCGACACACTGACGCAAGACGCTGAGGTTCCTGCATGCAGATACTCCAGCTCGCAGTGGTCTGACATCCCTTACGGGGTGTTTAGCTCAAGACCAGAACGGGGTCCCGCAGTCTCACATCAGGTAATGGGGTTGGCTTTATCCTAGAGGGATTCTTGGCTTTACACCTACTCACATGCTAGGTACATTTAGGTACATCTAGTTAGGGTGCATCGTAGGAGTACGCATTTTATTGCCATGTATTTTATATACTTGCCTGTAGTTATGATTTTAGCAAAATGGTAGAAACCTACCATCTGTTTACTTTCTTAGTGCTGCTATTCATTTATATATGCTACTGTCTACTGGTGATTTCAGTACACTTATTTTACGCAAGAATAACGACTGTTCAATAAATGCTTATTGAAAAACATCCCAACCGTTTATTCTGTGTATCTCTCTGAGAACAAGTGAGCACGAGTGACTGAGCGAAAAGTAAGTTACTGTTTCCACGGTCCTGAGGGATCAGAGTTGTCATGTTCGATAGTTGCCAAGAACTATTCTCTCCTTGGTAAGAGGAGGTTATAGTGGCATTGCGAGCTAGCTGGTACACAGGCTAACATACCCGGTGGGGGTGTCTGGAATCAGTCTGGACATCAGTCCCGCAGTGTAGGTTGTCTAAACGCGCAGATCCTATATAGGTCTTATAGGAACTACACGACAGTGTGATCAGTCTTTACATGCTGCTGTCTACACAACGATCTGTGGTGAGGTTGTGTGCAGAAAGACTGACCATTGGGTAGAATCAGACTCTGGCACAGGAGAGAATAGGAATGCAACCTTGGGATCCCTTGTCACACGGGAAGGTGCGCACCAGTCCCAGCCTACTCTCCAGCAGCGGAGAGGCCAGGATGAGCATCATTACGAGGATGTGGCACGGCCAGATGTAGTAGGCATCCTGCTTACTCATGTAACCGACCCTCCCCACACCTCCTACTCATTTGTTGGAGCTGAGATAGTGCCGGGGAGAGGTTCAAAGACTGCTGACGGCACAGCAAGGCATCCCCATGGTCCAATAACTTACTGGTACCTGAGGGGCATGGACAAATTATATGCATATGGTTCTCTCTGGAGTCCCAAAGAGCTAGCAGGACCTCACTCTTTAAGTTGGTGATAATAAGGACTGAGATTGAGAGACCATTCACCTGGTTATAAATACTTTTCTATGACAACTATGTGACATTATTACAGTCCCTCTATATTATGTAGGCATTCAGTGCACAATGCTGAGCCTTTTGCAGATTCAGCTGACATGATACATTCATGGTGCCCCTGCTGCAGAGTGGTAATTGTGTATTGCCTACAGGAACCTACTTTCTTTGCACTGGAACACATATTGTGCATCCATTCACTCGTCCACCAAGGCGCATGCTCATCAACTCACTTACTAACTCATTTATCCATCTACTCACTCACTCACCCAATTGTGACTTTGCTCACTCATTCATTAATCCATGCACTGTGTTACTCGCCCATGCAATGGCTCATTCTAACATTGATCTACTAATTGAACTAATAACCAAAACCACACTGACCAGCAAATCATATAGCCATGAAAAACCAAAACCTATTAGTGTTATCGATGTTTATCCTATTATTATGATAGAAAGGAAGGAGAAGAGTGGGATGACTGGAGCACCCCTGGTAGCACCTCCCTTGTGCTGCCTTACACACTGAGGTCTATGCAGAAGGGCTTCTGGAAGGCCAGCATTGGGCACTGGGAGAGGTGCTGTGGCACACAAGGTGCAATGTACACCGCAGCTTTAGAATCATGTTCCTTCGCCGCTTCCCCCAGATGTTCTAGGACTGAGCAACCCTGGCTCACCCAGGACTCATAGCTCAGTCTCTTACTGCTATGCTGCAGGAGCACAGTGTGTGACTGCCTCCCTCTGCATTAGTCATCACAGCCACACTTGTGAGCAACTGGGTCACAGTCACTCCTCGCTAGAGGGCTCAGTTCTGACTGACTTTTCACAGTGAGCCCCATAGATGGTAGGAAATGGTTTTGTTCCTGATAGATGTGTCTGCAGCAATCACGAGACACACCAGAGAAGCGGATCTCGAACAAGAAGCAAGGGAGGAGACATGAGCCCACCCTGTTTGGGGCTTGTTTTATAACCATCCACTCATTGTGATGCGAGCACCATTTCTAAGAGCAGAGGATGTATATTCTTTCATTTTGTTGGTTCACATTACTCCATGCAGCAGAGACTCATGCCTTTCTGCTGGGTGATTGGTGCTCCTGCATACCTCTGTTCACATGGCCACCACACTTGATTCCTCTTTTCATATTTCTCTCCATTTGCCAGTTTCACTCACGAACTCAAGGACAATACACTCCACGCCACTCATGTCCACCACCAACCTTCGCAGAGACCATGGGGTATATTCACAAGAACGTGTGATAACTACCGCAAGAGTAGCGTAACGCAACTTTCAATATCGCAGCCTAGCGCGGGAAAATAACCCAGTGTCAACGTGGAATTCACAACAAGGCGGTAGCATGCGATAGTCACCAGATAACGCGTCAAATGTCAGCGTGAAAATCAACGTCACGCCGAAAAAATGCGAAACCCGAACGCGAGAATTCATGCGATGAGGCCAATCGCGGTACAAAAAGTAGCGAAAAGCAGCCTCAGGCCTGCAAATCCCACGCGTCTGCCGGGAAATTGCACCATAAAAACCACAGAAACAACACACCAGAAACAAGCCAAAGCACGTAGCAACATGGATGCACCCTGACCCAGCGCAGAGGCCAACGCAAACCCCACAACCCCCACAGACCACCAGCAAGGAACAACTGGGTCGGGGAAGGCCAAGGAGAAAAGGGAGAGGAAGACGGGGTGCAGACCGAAGTAAAACAAGACCAGCTCCACGGAGGTGACAGAACACTACCAGCAACTGACCCACAAGCAGACCACCTGGAATGCAGTCGGAGTGCCCAGGAGGCCAATCCAGGAGGCCAAGAGGCGCCGGCAGGACGTGACAACCTAAACCAGGTACAAACCCGCTGCCAACAGGAAGGCAGCAACGGCGACAGGAGGTGGCAGTCCAGTGCCACAGGAGGAGCTGGAGGAAACCCAGGCCACAGTCATCAGTGTGGAGACGGTGCAAGGAGTAGGGAGTACGGACACAGCTCGGGAGGACCTGACACAACAACAACAGGGTGAGGATCCAACAGGGACTGGGGGGACGGGGGGTGATGGGCACAATGCCACACATGCACAATGAGGTGTAGCACACTGCACACCCACAATTACCCAGGGACATGTCCCCCATCCCCGTAGCACACTGCAGCACACACACATAGCAATCACAGCACATACCATGACAATGTGGCACAAAGTGCAACACCCACACTGCAGAACAGGGGACACAACTGGGTCCGCCCAGGCGCACATCACATTGGACAGAGCAGGGAACTGTGAGATGCATATCTACCCCTACAACCCCACATCAGCCATGTAGGCCAAATGTACACTGTCCCAACTCAAATAGCCACCACCGCCCAAACATTCACAATGTACATTGTCACACAGTCTGCATGCCGACAAGAACAAGGCGCCAACACAATGCCAACATGCACCTCCCCTTCACAATGCAGAGGGACAAACAACACCTCCAGCAGGTCAGAACAGACAACCCATCAGTGATGCCCGAGACGAACACCACACCCCCGACACCGACGCCCTACAACAGCCCAAGGACAACCCACACAACCCACCACCAGGACCAGGGCAGACAACCAACTCAGAGGAGAACCGAGCTCCTGCAACAGACCACACAGCATGAAGCACCCGCAATCACGGCTGCCTCACAACACCTCACCGACCCACACATGGCACCCCAATGCCAGGTGGCAGAACGCCAAAAGGAGGTGGCCCAACAGGTGAGGGTGTTGCCGAACCCATGGAATGCGAACAAGAACACATACGTGGGTGTCCAATACCCTTCAGGGACCCCCTACACCCCACAAAGGAGACCCACACTTCCATAGAGACACATGCAGATGCACATACCCAGTACAGAGCCCACGCCCAGGGGCACGCACATATCAGTCACACACCCACGTTGGCTCTGCGTACGATGGCACAGTACACTCCCCTTATGAATTGAGTGGGTGACGACAAAGCTACATGTCCAAGTTCTAGCTCGCTGCCTGCGGTGACATGTCTGCGTCCGCAGTCCACAGCACAATACCCAGTAATAGATCTGGGTGTGTAGCTTGACTACCACCACCAGTCTGCATTCCTGCCTTGGGGCTGTTGCCTCCTGCCCTCCCATTGTCTGTGCCTTCTCCCTTCCGCACACTTGACACATCTTCCTCATCAACGGCCCAGGTCTTCCCCACTGCATGAGGTGACATTGCTGCGCAACCTCACAACAGCACAAAACTCAATCAGTAACGGACAATGGCTTGCGGTGCACTGAGTCACTGGCACCTGGAGTGCTGAGCAGGGTATCAGGCCGATGATGGCATCCACGACAGGTCTGAGCAACCCCATAGGTCTGTCAGGACCACCCTTTCGACTCTGGCAGATGGCGGTTGGAGGTGGTCCTTGCGGTGGTGGCGTGTGCCTCCTGCAGTGATGCGACGTCAGGGCCGGTCAAGACTTGATGCTATGTGTGGGCCCTGGTGGCCCGCAGTTGAGGCCGGAGGATGCGGACAGCGCAGGGCCACAGACACATGGCGTTGATGACCCCAAGACCATCGCTACAGACGCCATTCAATGTCTCAGAAGAAGGGGTCCCAGGCCTGAGCAGCACAGAGTTCGTGTCCCCAGATGCACTGCGGCCGGCACAGGCACCCAGCCACGGGACGGTGACTTGCGGTGCAGTCAGATGGGCCATGCGACCTGAGCGGGTCCCCATCAATGTCCGAGGTGTATGTTGCAGAGGGTTTCGGGGGACAGTGGAAGGTGTCCTCCAGGGCATGATGCGGAAGGTCTGATGTTATCCGGAAGCAGCAAGTGGAGGAGTGGAAAGCGCAACCCTCGTTTTCACCAACAATTCGGTATCAGCTTCATGAGGATGAAAACTAGCCCCTAGTCCATAGACTCAAACGCCACCAATGTGCAACCAGTGAGTGTCCATGAATGTCGGGGAACACACTTAGTGGCACAGGTGCTGTGAGGGGATGCAGTCTGCGATGATGCCGGTACACAGATGTGAACTCCAACATTGCCAAATCAAGACTCTGTGACCTACTGGACCGCAGTGTAGGTCGGAGGCAGCGGTCAGCATGGGCCCACAGACACGTGTCGTGTGCTTGTGATGCATTCGTTTGCTTCACTGATAGCAGGGAGTTTAGTGATATCACCCCTGCAGTAGACGTCTGGTCACTGTCATTCATGACTCAGGACACAGTTTCACACATGGGACCTACTGGACCGCAGTGTAGGCCGGAGGCAGTGGTCAGCAGTGGCCCAAAGCCACGTGTCGTTGGCTTGCGAGGCACAGAGTTAGTGACACAGTGGCAGTTGTCGGTAGTGTTCAATCACCTCCGTAACGATGATCCTGTTCCCTCCGGACTGCAAAGCGTCATCCTCTTACGCCTCTCCGTGCGTGCGATGAAATGTATTCTGCCTTTTGAATTACCGATGTTCAGTTCCAAATCTGTGATCCCACTCATGCGCAGCATAGGCCGAGGGCAGTAGTCCGCGTAGGCCCACAGACACGTGTGGTTGTGATGCCATGCACAGACTTGTTGCCACCACATCGAAGGGTGTATAGTGAATTGTTCTCTGCCTTAAATAATGTTCACTGCCATGGTGTAATCAAGACTCAGTTCCAAATGTGTGACCTACCTGACTGTGGTGTAGGCCTGAGGCAGCGGTCAGCACTGCCCATTCACCGAGTGTCGCCGGCATAGGTTGGATGGTCCCACCGGCCTGCGTAGTTCAGGTTCAGTGGCACCACGTTTAGCCTGCTGGCGTTGAACAGGGTTAGTGGCACCACGTGTAGCCGGCTGGCGTTGAACAGGGTTAGTGGCACCACGTGTAGCCGGCTGGCGTTGAACAGGGTTTGTGGCACCACGTGTAGCCGGCTGGCGTTGAACAGGGTTAGTGGCACCACGTGTAGCTGGCTGGCGTTGAACAGGGTTAGTGGCACCACGTGTCGCCAGATGCCCATATGGAACTATGCCTCACTGATCGGGGGGGGGGTCTGGCGCTGTGCCCGCTGGCCCAGATTTGGGGTCACTGCCATTCATGACTCAGGACACAGTTTCACATATGGGACCTACTGGTCCGAAGAGTAGGCCTAAGGCGGCAGTGGAGTACGTCAACGTGAAAGGAATAAAGCGGGCCTGTGTCGTGGAGGCCGTGATGATCTGAGGTGGCTGCCAAGGTCGCGGAACTCGGGCTTGGAGCTTGCGCAGGCACGTGGTGGGCCCTCCTTGACACACGCCGGTGTCGGCGGGTGATCAGTGTGGCCTGGCTGCGCAGGGGCGGGCCTGTCGAGTTCGTGGTCCAGCGTTCCGGGGTCCGGCAGGCGCACAGCATCGCTGGCAACTCCGCTCACGAGGACGGCGTCGGCCTCGTGGTGGTGTGGGAGGCGCCACCCTGGCAGAGACGTGGGTCTTTCCGGAAGAGGACCACGCCCAGGCCTACGTGCTTTTTATTCACACCCCTACGCTGGCGTGGCGTACGCCGGGCCATCCCACTCCGGTGACGCTTAGGGGGGGGCGTAACAGGCAACATTTCCGCGAGGTCCCCCACTGGCTGAGGTGACATGGTTGCGTCCACTGTCCACTACACTCCATACACCAGCGGTGTATATCGCCATGGATATGGGTGTGTTCTGCATACTGCGTTGTGTCCAGCACTTCTCCGCCACCCATGGCATTGTGTACTTTCCCAATCATGGTTCGACTGCATCCTTCACACATGCCTGTTTGCCACCTCTCCCCACATTCAGCTATTATGTGGCTGAGGTGCCATGCCGTTGCTGGCTCATGTTCAGGGCTTGCCCATGTGAACATTGTAAGTTGTTCTGTCGTGTCTGGTGGGTGGGCATGTTGTTGTGCCTGTTGTATGTGATTTTGTGACGTGTGCATTGCCAGAGTTGTGAGTTGCATGGTTGTGGAGTTGAGGTGTGTGGGGTGTTCATTTGGATTTTGCCAAGGGGCTGTGCATTTCCCTTGTTGCCAACTTGGGAACGCTGGTTGATGATGGGCTGTCGGAGGATGTAGGTATCATGCACACTGGCTGTGTATTTGAAGGCGACATTGTTGGGGGTGCCACGGTGTTCTGTTGTTGCCTGCACATTGATGTGAGACGTGTGCTTCCTGTTGCGGTGATTGTGTGCTGTGTCACCAGGGGGCACAGGTAGTACATGTGTGCTGTGTATTGCCCCCGACACGTGCGTGCATCCTGCTTGGGCGTATGGTCCTTGCTTGGTCTCCAGCGGATCCTGCGCATTGTGTTGTACATATGGGGAATGGGGTGCCAGGGTGATGGTGATGTCCAGGACAGGTGTGGGGGACTTGGATGTGGCTGGCTGTGAGACTCCTCCAACTCTGGTGGGTGTTGGTTGGGGGGTACCATGGGCCAACAGGTGCTGCCAAGCCTGCAGCTTTGTGTGGGGTGGGATGTTGGTTGTCCGCTGTGTTGGTGCCGTAGGCCTGTTGGGCGATGATGGTCAGGATGCGCAGAATGTTTGTCACTTTCAGCCTGTAGTGGATGGTGACATTGTCAGATGTTGGGTCTGTGAGGCTGGTAAGCTTCCTGGGGGACCGCTGTCTTTGTCTGCGCTGCATCTGTGGTGGTCTGGGGGGGAGGGTGTTCCGGGTGTGGGTTGGGGTCCTGGGGTGGTGGCGGTGGGTGTTGTGGCCCTCTTGGGTGTCCGGGCCGCATGATGAGTGGCTCCATGGCATCTGTTGCCCTTGGGTTGTGGCCCTAGGCTGTGCTCCCTTTTGTGGTGCTGGCTGCCATCCGACTTTACACCAGGTCAGAGCAGGTGTAGATTTCCTGGTGCTAACTCGCCTTATCGCCTGTTTTGTGTTTTTATCGTCGATGTGGCTGGTCGTTGTGAATGTTGAAGTGTGATGTTGTCGCGCCTTTTGGCACGGGAACGCCCACTCTGCATCTCATTAGTGATAGTTGCGCGGGTCCTCTGTGGCGATGTTTTTTGCGGCTGCTATCGCGGGTAAACTGGTGCTGTGGGCTGTTAACACTGGCTTGTGAATGGAGGGGTAAATTTATCACGACTTTGGCTGCGATAAAGTGCCGTTAATTTGGCGATAGCTCCTTGTGAATATGCCCCCATGTGTATCCCCAGTCCATTCAATCTGATCTGCATGGGCTGCCTCTGCACTACACACCCACAGCACAACAGCAGATAGTCCTCCACATCTCAGCTACCTCACATTCCTCACAGTTCATGCAGCCAGCCCTTCAATCCAGTGTGCCCTACTCAGATCCTGTTCAGGACAGTCACTCCTGTCCTCCTACCCACTGCAGCGCCTTTGACTCTGTCTTGCAGCTCATCCTTGCTCCCTGCCTTTTTGTCTATTGCCCCATTGTTTCTGCCACTCAACTTTCACTTCCTGTTTAATGAAAGGACCTGTCTCACCATTATTCATTTATGCAAATTACCTATCTACTGCTGCGCAAGCAGCCTGAATTATGAGTGCATTATTTATCTCACATTAGTTAGGATTTCAGTCCAACTCCACCTCCTCTTCCATATTTCACAAACCCAGTTTGCCTCCAACAAGCTCGCAAGATCTGAGATGACCACATCCCCCATCTACAATTCACCAATCTTAATTATTGCCTTATTTATAGGCATTAGCATTACAGTCAAACTGTATGGGTTTGCGTCCTTTAAGAAAGTTGCCCAAAGGCAGACTAGGGTTTTGGTTTCCCTCAGTGCTTTGGTCTATGAAGTAAGCTTTGAATAGTTGGAGTATAGGTGGGACAGAAACTTCGATTACTTGGATAAGAGGGATTATCATGAGGCCTCTAAAAACTATTAAAAACAGATTCAACTTGCATGACCCTCATATTATACCAGTCACGCTGACCCAGCCCCCAATATCTCCAAATACATATTTTGCTATTGCTTCTGAACTCTTGGCAGTCAGAGTGGTAACACAAAAATACTATTCCAGTCTGAGATAATTTATGCAGAGGCTTGTCTGACTTATTTGAGACAAAGATTGACGACATCTTACTGTCAATTTCTTACCCTGGCAATGCTTTTTATCTTTTTATAAACTTATTTTGTGGATTGTAGTTAAACGAGCAATATTTTTTTTTTATTCTTTGACATACATACAGTTTGTACGGGCATCCAAGAGCTTCATAAAAATGGTTTTTCGATGCAGCAGCAACTGTCAATGCTTTTGAGCCATTCTTCTGTGGGGGTGCGACCTTGGACCACCAGTATTTGCCTATTAGACCACCCATACCTATCAAAGTCCTTTGCCCCTCAATACCTCCAATATTTCCAACAGCATCTGCTTGGGCGACAGGTCCAAGTGGCGCCACAAGACCGGCGCAAGTATGTTTGTTTTATACACTGCCAATATTGTTTAATCGTTGGACATTCATAGACCATATGGAAGAGGTTGCTTCTGGCGTCTATTACACTTCGAGGACAGAGCTTCCCATTTTTAAAAAACTGGTAGTAAATTGTATGTAAATAGTGGAGTTGAATCAGCCACAGTCTGGCAGGGATGGTCAAATTTCTCTGGGCCGCTAGTGCTCCTTTCCAGTCTGCTTCGTCTAGAAGTCCCAAGCCATTCTCCCAAATGGTTTTTAGGGGATTCTGGGGATTGCACACTGGTGTTTTGTATGTTTTCGAGATGGTGCGCTGACCCAAATGCTCTAATGTAACCCTAGTCTTTACAGACAACAATACCCAGTGACAGTAGACAGAGATCAGAAACAACATTGTTAACCACTGACATTGCTAAGCGGATCCTACCCATCTGTCAGACGATCTGGGAAAAGGTCTGAGAGCTTCCATCTGGGTGAGGTATTGAACAGAGTGCCTCACTCATATTCCCATCAGAAGAATGATCTGTTACAGTGATTCCATTTGAAGTGGATCATCAGAATGTATACATTGCATCTTGTAGGATGTCATCTTGGCACATCGTGGTGTTTACTGGACTAGAACATGAGTGCAACCTCTCATCTGCCATTCTGACTAAGGCTAAACTCTGGGAGGGGTGCCGGACCAACTCAACTTGCTTCAAGTGCACGTCTGCAAGTATTTGTAAAATTGTAATTTGTGCAATTCTAACTCGTCCTGCAGGATTGTAAAGTCTTTCATGTGGCCCCTTACCCATACATCACCAAGCATTGAGATCCAATGCTGTGTGTTTGAGCCATTTCCCATGCCACAGTGATGTTGCCTGTGTGATTTTGCTGTTCCATTGTTTTTTGCCAGCAGTTTAATGCTGTCGTTGTTGATGGTGGGAGCATTTTGGCAACTTGGTTTCCATACAAGATTTCCCAGCAGGTATGTCTCCTCTCACTCTTGCCACTCAAGGCGGAAAGTTGGGTCTTCTCTGTCTCCAAATAACCACTCACTTTTAATGGTCAATTGAGACGCCAAATAATATAGCAAGATGTCCTCCATGCCCATTCTTCCCTCATAAACAACTAGGTCCATCTGTCAAATGCAATGCGCGGTTGCCTCCCTTCTCAGAGAAATGTGTGCTTCGCAACCCGGAGGCAGCTAATGAAAATTTAGAGTATTGTGGATTAATCTGTGTAAAATGTTGAGGCGTATTAAGAAAGTGAATATTTCATATAATTCTCGTCTACCTAGGACGTTGAGGGGTCATTTCCTCCAGGCACAAAGATCTCTCTGTACGGGCCATATTACGTGTCCAGCACAGTTCTGTATTTTGGGTGATATGGACTCCCAAGTATTTAAACTAGCTGCTTGGGTGCACTACTTGTCCTGCCAACTCACTGTGGTCTATCCTCCTCTTATTGAAATTACGGTAATTGTCTTCCAGTTTATTTGCAGACCAGATGTCTCACCATATGTCTCTCCTATGCACATTAAGATTGGGCCTGTAGTTTGTGTCACCTGCAGAAAAAGAAGGACATCATTGGCATATAGGGATATGCGGTCTTCAGGATCATTAGTCCATTGGAAACTTTGGACCTGTGTGTCACTTCGGATGCAGTTTGTGAGAGGCTCTACTGCTAATGCAAACAGAATCGGGGAGAGCAGCCATCCCAGTCTCGTGCCCCACTCTTTAGTGAAGGGGGCAGACAGAACACTATTCACCACACCCATATCTGTGGGAAATTGTAAAATATGGTTATGTGTGATAGAACTTTTAGGCTGGCGTTCATTTTGTGTGGGACCCGGTAAAGGAAGTCCCAGTTAAGCAAAGGCTTTCCGAAAAACCAGTAGCATCAACGTGCTATGTCCTGTGGTTTTGTGTGCTTTTGAGATTGACATTTGGACTTTCCTAATGCACTGTCTTGTATCTCTTCCTGGTACAAAGACATTTTGATTGGGTTTAGTAAGGAGGTCAAGATCCTAGACTGTTTAGTTCTTATTTTGGCCAAGATTTTGGTATCTACATTTAGGAGAAAGTTTTGGTGCTATGAAGAGCAAAGATCTAGGGGTCTTCCTATTTTGGGTATGACTGAAATTATGGCTTTTTCCAGATCTTCATGCATAGATCCTTCTGTTATTGCCTTGTGGAACTTGTTTAAAAGAAGAGGGCTTAGTTATGTGGTAAAGTGTTTATAAATTTTGACAGAAAAACCCATCAGCCTGTGGTTCTCCCAGGTTGCATGCTGGCTATTGCGTCGACGATTTCTTATTCAAGGGACCTGAACTACATCACCATATTCATCAGGACTGCCTCAATGCTGCTCCAATTTAGGAAAAAGTTGAAGACTCACCTCTTTAAAAAAGCATTATATCACAATATATTAATTGTTCACAACCAAGCTACCTCTCCTATCATTCGTTGACTTTAGGCTTGTCTTTGACCCTGTAGGGAGCTCTGCTGTCTTTTGACTAGGCCTGTATACACACACACAAAGTCCCCGCAATCTCCATTGCTTTACCACTCTTCCCCCTTCCTGACTGAATCATGATCTCAGGGAACAACCTGTATGTCAATTCTTTGTTTGCTAGCCAATATGGTAGTTCACCTGACATACAACCTGTTTCATAAAATCACCACTGAGATGCTAACCATGACATTTTATCTGTATCTACTGCTATCTACTTGTGGGCCGCCCTGTCTCTTTCAAGGGGGCTGAGTAAGGTAGGGTCACCTGAAGCTACAAACTGCTGTTCAAGTTGCAGTATAAGTGTTTTCAGGGTGGCTATTATCACTTCCTGCTGGTTTTATATTTAGAGCAGGAGTGATGTTAGTTTGCCTCTTATGTTGGCTTTAAGAGACTCTCAGAGTAACTGACCTGGGGCGGTATTACACATTATCACTGTTTGTGCCCGGCGCACCTTTCAGCAAGTGTGCTGGGCGCAAACAGTGATAATGCGCCCCATTATGGTGTATGCGCTTCCTCCAGGGCAGCCGATACACGGAGCAGCTGCTCTGTGTTTTCACAGTGCAGGCGGCATCCGCCTTCACTTTCAAAGGGTATTAGAGATCCCCTTGCAGGCGGGTGCAGTCAGTGACTGCACCCGCCTGCAAGGGGATGTCTGAGGGGTCCATGGACCTCCCTTTACCCCCTCCAGAGGGCTGTTCTCAGGAGGCGTACTCACAGTGTGCCACCTTTTAAATGGCGCACTGTCCATGCGCCTCCTGAGGGCTTCTTTGATTCTGCGCCCACGTCTGTAATATGGCGCGGGCGCAGAGTCAAAGGAATTCCCTCATATGCATAGGGCACGCTCCTACACAAATGAAGGAACACCATCTGTTGATAGCGCTGGCGCTTTAAGTGCGCCTGCGCTCTCGGTATTATCGATGGGGCGCACAAGCGTCTGGTCCCCTTCTATAATACCAAAGTGCCCTGGGGGCGTGCAAAGTGGGCGCAAATGCCCGTTGCGCCCCCAGGGCACCATCTCTAATACGGCCCCTGATGTTATTCTGGAAACGTAGATGAGTTTCAGTGTGAATGCTCTTTCACTTCATCATTCATGAGCAACCACACACTTATCCACCATAGTCCTAATTCCTCTTTTTCTTGCCACTTCTACTGGAGAATGGCCCGAAAGACCTCTAGGAAGGATATGTGGCCTTTTGAACCCAAGCTAAATTTGTGGCTTGAGTAAAGACGTTGTCCAGCCTGGAGAATAATTGGTATTATGAAGAGTAGTATTTATATGCTTCCTCATGAATGTACCAAGTGTGCGACACATCTGCAAGCCCCAGTGATTGATTTCAATGACTAATGTGTGTGCCAGTTAGTGGACCGTGTGTGGCTAGGGTTTTACAGGTGATTAGGTAAAGCTCTCGGGCTGGGGAGGGGAGCCTGAGGGTACTGTATTAAAGTTTCCACCATGATGCGCTTCTTTTCTTTCATTGTCTTCTCCTTTCCTTCTTTCTCTCCATCCCTTCTCTTCCTTTTTTCTTTGCTTCCTATGTTCCTTCTTTTCTTTTTTCATTCCATTGTTCCTTCCTTTCTCTCCTTTCCTATCTTGCTTCCAATCCTTTCCTCCCCGTATGTACATCTGTCTAGTCCATATATTAGGCAGTAGCTTAGGATGGTTTAAATTCATCAGAAGTGACTGAAAAGGTTGGAGACTCTTGGTTTCTCTATGAGGGTTTATAATGGTCACAGATGCTTCAGGCTATGGGGAGTGGATAATTGGCTGAAGGGATGTTTATGGTTATGTACCATCTCATTCAGTGTTACAAACTCACTTAAAGACACACAGACCCACTCAGTAGCTTACGATACATACGACTGACTCTAAGACGGAATCCTCAAGTATGGATTTCTATCCTAGAATGTGAATGGGCTTTACAAAGAGTTTAGGCAGGATTGGTCTTGCAGTTTGCTAACCGACACTCTCAAGCCAACCTTTTACTACTAGAGACCCACCTCCTGGTCCCTACATGTCGCTTCCTGGGTTGCTGATACGATAGAGCATACCATGTTGGTTTTATCAAAGGCTCTCGAGGAGTAGCAATCCGACTCAAGTGATCTTTTCTTCTGGCTGTTAGTCAGACATAAGCAGACCCCCAGGGATGCTACATAGTTTAACAGCCAAAATAAAAGTCAGACTCTGGTCCTTTCTAAGTGATTGTGCCCCACCTAATCAGATGAGAAAGGTGCTTGAAGATTTCATTTTGGTGAAATGTCTGTATGGCCATCCTATCCCTTCAGCCAATTATCCACTCCCCATAGCCTGAAGCATCTGTGACCATTATAAACCCTCATAGAGAAACCAAGAGTCTCCAACCTTTTCAGTCACTTCTGATGAATTTAAACCATCCTAAGCTACTGCCTAATATATGGACTAGACAGATGTACATACGGGAGGAAAGGATTGGAAGCAAGATAGGAAAGGAGAGAAAGGAAGGAACAATGGAATGAAAAAAGAAAAGAAGGAACATAGGAAGCAAAGAAAAAAGGAAGAGAAGGGATGGAGAGAAAGAAGGAAAGGAGAAGACAATGAAAGAAAAGAAGCGCATCATGGTGGTAACTTTAATACAGTACCCTCAGGCTCCCTCCCCAGCCCGAGAGCTTTACCTAATCACCTGTGCTTCCGAAAAGCTTTCAAAACGTTGCTGTGTTCTTGCATAGACTTGGAAATATCTTCCTGTAGCATTCTGTCTCTAGTGCCAGAATCCCTTTGGGCTCCGGCAATTCACTCTAGAACTCTCCATTTATAATATTCAGTTTTTTAGATCATCATTTTATATCGTCAGAATTTACTAAACCATTAAATGTAGTCGGTCATTTCTGACTGTCCCAGCCTGTGTTTTGCCCAGTGTAGAGCTCTCTACTCTCATACCTTTCATTTAGATACCAGGCAGCACTGCATACTACTGAGTTTTCAACTGGCAAAGTCCCCAATCCTCGCTGACCTCTCCTATCCCTAAAGCACAGGCTCAATTCAGAATAGGGAAACCCCACTTTCAGCATCTGCGGATTCCTTCAGCATCTAAGGCTTTCTTTTTGACTTCCTCAATGCTTTCGAACAGGAGCGTCCCTCGTGCTAGGTTTTGTATTTGTAGAATCCGCCCAAGGTAAGGTATCCGAGACGGCTTATTACCAAAAATGAATTCTCTGGATACACAGGCATAACCTCTGGTTTCAAGGAGTATATCCCCTCTCCCTCCCCCAGAGGCAGGCCTCTTATCCGCTACTCGTCTCTCATTCAGTGCGCCTTTCTAAACCCACCTTTCACAGCAACCTGTTTGAGCTCCATCCATACTTGACAACATTCTCTGACTAGACAAGCGGGAGGATATTTCAGGCTTTAAAAACGCTCATCATTGATGACATCACATGACAGTTCTCAACAATGACATCACAAAAAATTAACATGAAGCCCACTAATATAGAGATCACCACAAAGCGGTTGTGGTAACTGATCCAGCTGCTTTATTCTGCTACAATATCACAAGAACTCTTTACAGACAGACTGAATGTGGTCTTCAGGTTTACATTTGCCTTGTTTTAATGTTGTTTTATCCCTGTGTATGGGGGGGGGGAAGCAGCGTTTACATCGCATGTGGTACAACGCATGCGATTACAACGCGGTTGTTACAACCACCGCGTTGTTACAACGCTAACCATTACAACGCAAGTTGTTTCTACGACTTGCTGTAGGGGACGCTCTAAACTAAGGAATAGTATAATTTACTATTCCAACACCTTCCCTACTGTTGCGCAGGCTGGAGTTGGAATAGTAAATTATACTATTCCTAAATCCAGCGCACCCCCTACAGCAAGTCGTAGAAACGACTTGCGATGTAATGGTATGCGTTGTAACAACGCGGTCATTGTAACGACCGCGTTGTAATCGCATGCATTGTACCGCATGCGATGTAACATCGCATATTCCCCTGCATCCAGTGCTCCAATTTCCTGCCTGCTCATTACTTTCAAACCCTACATGGTGCACAGCTACCTTCTCCCTAACTCAAACACTGTGTTCACAAGCAGTGGAATTATCGCTCGTAGTCTGTGCCTTAGAGAGTAAGGAGCAGGCTTAGAAAGATGTAAGGGTAGAACGAAGGTATAAAAAAGATCTCTGGCATTTTAAGGCAATGGAAGACTGACATGCAGTAGGCTTGATTAACTTGTAAGGTAAGAAAAGACAAATTATGAGGCTTAATGAGGCACATTCTGCGGCAGTATTATTCAGCTATTTTGTCATTTTCACACATATTAACAGTGCTGAGCAAATGTTTTACCTCATTAGTACCATTTTATCACCTGAATGCATCAATCAGCAGCAAAAGGTGACTAGTTAACCTACCTGCCAGAAGGCGGAATCTCATGTGGCACTCTCTCTTTTAGCAACTTTTTATCCATTTAGTAAGTAAGTAAGTAATATCTTTATTTGCGTGATTACATAAAACCATTGCAACTATAAAACATAATTTCAAATTATTCCATATTGTAAAACCATACTTTAGCTTAAGCATAGGTAAAACAATAATGGTAAAATTGTCCAAATTTAAAACCCTTAGTTATGTGCCAACGTTTACAGTTCAATTTAGCAGGAGCGACGTTCTGACGTAAATTAAAGGGATTTATTAAAATTGAAGGGTTTAAAACTGCAGTGCTTTTGATCCATTTGACTTAGAAACAAAACTGGAGAAAGGAAAATTGGTTGAAAGGGGATTACAGAAGGTAAGAAGTATGAGAGGGGGAGGGTAAGTGAGTTGAGCATGAAAAAGTAAATGGTAGAAAAGTGGAAGAAAGAAAGAATGGATGCAGGTAAGCATGAGGGGAAATAAAGAGCAACCGCCAGAGTGACGAGAAAGGAGAAGAGATCACAGATATGATATGGTGGGAAAAAGGAAGCTTGAGTGGGATCAGATAGAAAGGATAAGAGGTGGTGAAAGAAAGCTCTAGGAAAAAAGAGCATGAATAAAAAAGTAAAAGAGATGGACGAGTAGGGAGCAAAAAAGAGGAGAATTTGAGAATGGTAAGAGAGGAAGAGAAAAGGGGCGAAAGGTGAGGGACGTCCAGAGCAAAAGAGGTAGAGAAACTGGGGGTTGCAGAGGCTGACATTTAGTGAGAAATGAGTTAGAAGAGTGAGGGAAAACAATGTGCTGTGGTAAAGGGAGCAAGAGAGTGGGTGAGAATGAAGGATAGCAGATTGAAGAGCACAAAGGCAGTGAGGGGCTGGGAGGACAAAAGAAAGAAGGGGTGTACACATAGGCAGCAAAGGAGGGAATGAAAGAAGGAAAGTAAGGCTAAAAAAGCAGAGTGAGCCAGGAAAACAAAGCCCTTTCCTAACCCGGTGTTCCTGTGGCAGCCTGTTTATTTAACCCCTTCCGTGCTCATGACGAGCTCAGCTCGTCATGCTGCGCGGTAGCGCTGTGCGCATGACGAGCTGAGCTCGTCACGACCCCACCCGCGATCGGAATGTCCAGCATACGAGCGGAATTCCGATCGCGGTCAAGGGGTTAAAAGACTGTTTCATGATTAGGAGCAGAGGCTAGAGCTCGGCAAAAATGGTACAACAAACTGGAAAACAGGTGGCGGAACAAACCTATAGCCAGTGGTGCAGTGCTCTGGGCCAAGTCTTTTCACCATTGGTTATCCAGTGGATCTTTTCTTCGCCGCCTGAGAGGTGAAGGGAGCTAGTATCAAATCAATCAATTTCAAATTAACAGTGCAACCCATTTGGCTACACAAAAAGGACCCAGAATCAGTGACTATAGTTGAGGAAGTTTATTACAAGCTAGCTGTCAGGTTAAGATTAACAAATCTTTGTACCATGCTGTAATGATACAGAATAACAACCGGAAAACCCAACCTCCTGATGAAGTTTAGGCGCACCAATAGGAGGCAGACAAGGAGTTCAGTTTCAGCAATAAAAAAGATCAATAACAGAATTTGGTGCTCAGAGAAAAGTTTCCCAGTCTCTCTTCTATACATGAGTGAAGTCCAAGATCCTCAAAGTTAAAGTTCAAACTAAGAGGATGATTTCAGACCTAACAAAATCTCAAAAATCAGGGAAATGCAGAAAAATAGGAAAATGTGGGAAGTGTGGGATGGTATAGGAAGGTGTCAGCATGTCAGAAACTTGGTCAAGAGTTATCTTTGGTCAGGGGAATAAGTGTTAGCCTAAGCCACACTCAAAAAAGAATCAAAGGGAATAAGCATATTGGTCTAAACCTATCAAAGTCCAAGGGAAAGTGGCTGCAACCTCAGACAGTGTGAACTCCAGTTATTTGCACCAAAATCTCCAGAGTACCACCTCTCTGTTTGTATCATCAGTGGCTTCATTGTCCTTTCCATTCTCACGTTGCAAGCTGCAACATTCACCAAATATCCCAGGCCAAACATGGGAACGGTACAGTTCTTTTCCACCTGCAGTTGTTTGCAACAGTGTTGAATGGACATTTTCAGTTCACACTCTGGCTGAAGGCGCGCCAAAGGCAAACCCACCTGCACCCGTCTGCACCTGGACCACGCTCAGCGCCAGCCCCCTTGCCAGTTTGTCCACCCACGGGACGGCCCGCATCTGCTATTTGCGGGATGAGCTGCTTAAACTGAAGTCTTCAGGTAAGGTGTGCCCCGGCCCTACATTGAAGCCTTATTACAGGGAGGTCATGCTGACATGTTCTATTTGTAAGCCTGCTCTTACTAACATTAAAATTCAGGCCCTGTACCCTCACACCACGACAGTAGGAAAGCACATTCAGACAGTTAGTTGCCGTTGTGCCCTTATTAATGCCAGATCCTTGGTAAAAAAACGCCATAACATATGCCGATCTCATAGATTCCAAAGCCCTTGATCTGACATTTATAACAGACACTTGAACAGGAGTTACCTCCAACTCTGACTTGATTTCGGTGCTGCCACCAGGTTTTTTTTATCTCTAGGCTTGATCAAGTCGGTAGAAGGGGAGGAGGGCTCATGATTATTCACCGAGAACATTTTAGAATTGTAACTCAAGTGCTCCCAGTATTTCGGGATTGTGAAGCGCTATCTTTTAAAATAGAAATTAATAAGCAGTACTCCTTTAATGGCATGGCTGATATACCCCCCCCCCCCAGGCCTCAGAGCAGCTTTTATTGATAAGGTTAGCCAACTGCTGGAACTCAAAGGTGACCTCCCGGACCTTTCTATTCTTGGAGATTTTAATTTCCAGCTGGATAATCTTCTTGATACTGACTCTGTGTCATCTGCTGAATCCTCAGGATCGGAATGATGCTCAGAATGGTCCACCTCTTGATAGCCCCAATCTGAATTGCTGTAATAGCGCAGACTATTGAAGTGATCAAGTGAGGGAAGAATAGGAATGGAACTGCTGGGCAGTAGACCTAAAGAAAAAAAAGGGGTATATTATAAGTCACCACCTTCTTTATATTAGGTACTCTATATGTAAATGTATTGTTACCTGAATTATATATATATACATTGCAATAACCAAAGCCATGTTATTGTATGCTGAAATGAAAGAGCAAAATATTCAAATCTCACTATACCAAAGTTACTTCTAGAAAAGCACATAGGTGTTGATAGGTGCATATACAAAATGCATCACCTACCCTGATATCTCACTTGCCTAGTATCATAGGGGTGAAAAGCAAATAATCCAAGAACTCTACACAGGACCCCTGTTAAAGGCGGTAAAACAAAATCAGCAAAAGATTACGATTCTGTGTGTTATGTGCTTATTATCTTCATAGCACAAGGAACAGATTAAGTAGAGTTCAAGATTGCACCAAGGATGTTCTGTTCCACGAAAATGTCTCAGCCATCCATATACACATAAAGGAGGTCTTGCATAGCAATAGGATTACTGGAATCAAGAGTGAGTCATATAAGTACAACTGTTTGCCACTCCAGCTCAGATGTGCTCAGTAAAGGTATCCCCTACACCAAATGCATAGCATAGCAAATATTAAAGCCCCAAGGTTAATGCACCAATAAGTTGTAATGCAAAAAACAAAAATTAGTAGGATGCTAATTTCCTTTCCTCCGCATGAGTCCATAGACATGAGAGTCGCCAACGGAAGAAATAAAATGCCAGTGTCTTCTCTGAACAAGAATTAAAGCACAAGTCAATCCAGAAAGGACTCATGAATCCAAGTTGAGCCAAACACACACCACTGCTGCCCACACTATTGTGTGGAGCAAAGCACCCTTACCGGACCATAAACAATACTCACCATTCCTCAGCAGCGCTGCTATCCAAAATAATCGGCCATGTCTTGGAATGCGGAAGCGCCTTTGTAGGCAGCTTCGCCCACACACACATACACGTGTGTGTTCCCTAGCAACCGCAAGTAGTCATGGGACATGTAGTTTCCAATTGTCCCGATATCCATGAGTCTTCCCCTCCTGATGATAGTATAATGCTGGAGTTCCTCTAACTAAAAACCAGGCAGCCTTATTCTCATGTACCCTGACAGTGTTCTTGACACATTATGGGCTTTCCCCTGGTGAGCTGTTACAGTACATTCCTTCCCTGGAGAACACTGACAGGGACATGGTTTCTGTGGGTATCGCTCATGAAAGGAAGCCACCAATCTAAAAGCATGTACCCCAGCAGTAGGTTCCCACAAGCTCTCTCAGGTCCATACCCTTTCCAGGCAACTAAATACCATATCTTATGGCCTCTTTATTTGGAGTCTAAAATTCCTTTTACTTCATGTTCAACTTCATTGTTTACCCATATAGGTACAGGCACCTTTTTTTACAGCAGTGTAAGAAGGTTTAAGTAGTGACACATGAAAAACGGGATGGGTTCGTAAACTGGAGGGCAAAACCAATTTTACCGCAAAAGGATTGACTCATTTAAGGACCTTGTGTACTTTGGGTTAAAAATGCTGTATTCCTTAAATCTGATGTTCTTTGTGGATAGCCACACAACAGCCCCTTTTTTGTACGAAGGGCCAGGTCATTGGTGTTTGTCCGCATACAGTTTGTATCTAGCCTTAGCTAATCGTAGGTGTGGTTTTTAGTGTTTTCTTAATATATGCCACCCTGTCCTGAACGTCAGGTATCTTAGATGTATCTGTAGGTTTCAAAAACGGAATGAAATGAGGGTAAAACCCATATGTACTGAAGTATGGTGATATGTGTGTGTGCAGCTATGTTTTGTGCTGTTAAATGTTATTTCCACTAACCATAGACACTTCACTCACACCTCTGTGTTTTTGTCAACATAGCACTGCAAATACTGTTTTAACGTTTGATTAAGGTGTTCCGTCTGACCATCAGTTTGTGGATGGAAACTAGTGGAAAGAGAGGCAGAGATATTCAGAGACGAGCACCACACCTTCCAGAACTGGGCCGTGAACTGAGCCCTTCGATCAGACAAATCACTTTCAGAAGACCATATAATCTGATTATCTTTATTAACAATAACTGAGCTAACTGACCTGCCATTTGGATTTGCTTACAATCTATGAAATGTCCTATTTTTGGCACGTAACCTACTGCCGCTAAGATAGCAGTGCATCCATGGTGTCTAGGTAGACTGACAACAAACTCCAAGGATATGTTTTCCCATGGTTTTTCTGGAGTGGGAAGAAGTTGCAGCAGACCTTGTTTTTCATATGATCAACTTTCAGCTGCATACAGATTTCGCATTCTTTTACCCACAAAACAATATCCTTCTGAATGGTTGACCACCAGAATTGTTGTAATGTTCAATCCAATGTTTTTTCCACTCCATTATGCCCGGCACTATGCACATCATGGCACCATTGAAACACCTGTTTTCTTAAAACCATTGTAGGTGCCAGGACCTGCTTCCCTCTAACAGGTATTCCTTGTCTCACTTGCCACTCCACATGCTGCTTAAGCCAAGCTTCCCATTCAAACAACTGTATTCCGCAGGCCACTTTTTTCAAGAAGGTATCTGATTGAATCACACAGACCACCTTTTGAAGGTCAATAATAGCTCGTTCATGAATTGCTTTTGGCTCTCTTTGTGATTCCTGCATTGCTAAAGCATCTGCTTTCTTATTCTTATTCCCAGGTTGGTACATCACAATGAAATTGTATTCTGCAAAAAACATCATCCATCTCAACTGATGAGGTGTTAGGTGTCTAGCTGCCTTCATAAATTCAAGATTCAGATGGTTTATAATACGGTAACAGCATGTTTGGCTCCCATGACAAAATGTACCCATTCCATGAAAGGGTCTTTGATCGCCAACAACTCTTTCTCAGTAGTCGTGTAGTTCTGTTCGGCATCGTTTCGTTTTCTGAACATGTAAGCTATGGGGTGCATCTGTCCTGTTGAATCATGACATTGCAATAATACCACTCCGATGGCTACATCTGATGCATCTGCCTCCACAATATATGGTTTCTCCAGATCTGGGTGTGCAAGGACTGGTACTGAAACAAACGCCTGTTTTATATCTACAAACACCCTCTGTGCATCATCCGTCCATTGGAAGACTGACTTCTTCCTCAGAAGTTTTGTTATGGGTGCAACCATTCTAGAGAATTGGTTGATAAATTTCTATAGAAATTTGTGAATCCAAGGAAACACTGGATATCACGTATGTTCAGCGGTCTTGGCCATTCCTTTACTGCCAATACTTTTCTTTCTGCCATCTCTTGTCCTGAAGGAGTAAGCATTACCCCTAAGAACTCTACAGTAGGGATGTGGAACTTACACTACCTGAGTTTGCAAAACAGGTGGTTCTTCTGTAAGGTCTGCAATACTGAACTGACATGTTGTACATGTAGTTTTTCATCCGATGAGTAAATGAGTATATCATCAATATACACCACAACGTAAAGGTCTAAACATTCTCTCAGAACATCATTGAGAACAATTGGAATGCAGCAGGGGCATTACATAATCTAAATGGCATTAATAGGTACTCTTACAAACCGTATCTAGTCTTGTATGCCACCTTCCATTCGCCTCCTGTTCTCATGCAGACTAGATGATAAGCCCCCTTGAGATCAAGCTTGGTATATATCACTGTCTTCTTCACCTTTTCCAGTAATACTGCAATCAACGGTCATTTCATTTAATTTCATTTCATTTCCATGTTCCTTGTCAAGGTCTTCTTCTCAGGCTCTCTCTCTATCGCTAGTACAGTGTTGTATCTATTCTCAAACTAACAAACCATCCATAAGAACGTACCGGCAAGGAAAAAGACATGCAAGCAGAGAATGGGAAACAGCATTTTATGCAAGTAGAAACATAGGACTAGTCAGGACAACTTGAAGCATTAAAAGTGCGCATTTAATATACGTGTGAGCATTTAAACACAAATGAATAAAACTATCAGTACATTAGATTCACTGTAAAATTCATAAAGGTAAAATAACTTTGAGTATACATCTTTAAATGTGACTAGGAACTACATTCAAACGCAAAGGTGAAACATTAGTACACAAATTTCAGAAATGCATTGTCGTTTCTAATGTGGATACATGTCAATAGTGTGAGGACGGTTTAACCCCATTACCTAAACAATAAACGTTCATTTAATACAGTTAAGGTACACTGTATATATGAATTCTCTAATCCTACAGTGAATGCCCTTCAATAATGATGTCAAGTGCAACACTTTACATTGATATTATTAGGGCACACAATGAACAGGTGATAAGTGCACTTTATATTGCGTATTTGTGACGTGTAAGGGTGTAAAAAATTACTCTGCTCCAATTACCCCCTCTGATGGCAAATCAACGCCATCACATCAAGATAAGGATCTTTTGTCAGATGGACAAATCCCAATCTGGTTGTTTTCATCATCTCTCTTCTGGATTCCTCCAGCAATTTCAAATCATCATAGTATGTGCTTTGTCTGGTTTCTAGTTCTGTGTGTGCTCTCTTTCTCTTCACTCCCTTTTTCACTTGTGTACGTTTGTATTCCTTATAGATTACAAACAAGAATAATGCACAAAGAGCAATAATCAGTAAGGGTATCAAAATGCTTCCAACAATTCCACTCCCTAAGTTTTCAAACCATCTGTCTATAGCAGAAAATCCATTCCCTTTTGCTTCCCATGCACCTGTTGCTTCTAACCCTTTCAAATCTTTCTTCGAGTTAGTAATGTTCTTAATGTATTTCTTCAAGTCCTTACATTTGTCTGGAATTTAAGTACTACATTGCTGAACTTTTAACATCCGACAGACTCCACCCTCTTTTTCGAGAAGGGCTTCTAATTAGGGGTGGGCATAGTGGGCGTAGTGGGGCTACGCGGAGTGCCACGGAGACGGAACCGATCTCCGCACACTCCGCGTAGCTCCGCTACGCGCCACCCGCCTCCCGCCCGCACTATTAAAACATTATAAATAAGAATTTTAAACACCTTACCTTATCGGCGGCGTCCCCGGGCTTACCTCCTTCTCCATCGCGTCTTCTTCTGGAAAACTGCGCATGCACGGGCGCCCACGCATGCGCATTCCTCGCATTCCTAGTGCGGGCGGGAGGCGGGCGGGAGGCGGGCGGGAGGCGGGCGGGCGGGAGGCCAACTCCGCTCCGCCCCGAGTGTGCGGAGATTTGCCGCCTACTTTGTGGAACGCGGAACAGGCAAAATTCCGCACATTCCGTGGCGGAACGGAGTTGTTCGCCCACCCCTACTTCTAATGCAAGTCTATTCTGCAAAGCCATTGTGCTAATCGCAACCATTTTAACATCTATAACTAAAAATCCTCCAGCTGCACTAGTGGACAACTTATCAACCACTGTGGAAAGCTTTTTAATCTTATGCAAATTCAGTATCACTCCTACAGATGGTATTAGAGCACCAAAGGTGTCTCCCACAATTTCAATAGAACTAGCACCTCACTTAGTTCTCAAATGTTCCTCTCCTGTTGGGTCATCAAGATGTACCACATGATAGATTTTCGGAAAAACTATCCCCATGTAACATGTTCCATACCATCTCTTGGGTAACATGTAATATGTATGTTTTCCATAAATATAATAAACTCCAGGAACAACGTGATCCTCTCCATCCAAATCCAATACCCAATTTCCACGAATTTTAAAAGTATTATCATATCCACTAACTCCCACATTATTTGTGTCTGTTTTGAATTTTCTAATGAATAGGCATAATTTCCCTTTGTGTTGCCAATCTAGAGCTAATGCTGCTAAATTTCCCACTAGCCTATGCTCAATTTCCTCTTTGGCCCATTGAGGTACATTTGAATGATTTGGGCTTTAACCAATATATCTCTTTGTCTGCCTTCTACTGAATCTATGAATTTTCTTCTACACCTGTTAAAGAGCAAGTTAAATTATGTCTATGCGCATAAGCAGTGTCTAATGTCATGATAGGTCTGAAGAAATGTCCAACTATCTCTGAAGTTTTAGCATCAGGCTGACAATTCAAATGCTTTAACACACTTCTAAAAAGACTAAGTCATAATTCGAGTAATAATATTGAAGATGACCCTTCTCATAGAATAACCTCAACAATAAACTACAGGTATGTCAGGGGAAAGTGATGAAAAGTAATTCCCTCAGCAACTGAGGCAGGCAATTGCATGCACACATAGCAATCCCTAGCATCCATAGTGTCAACATATTCATAAAGCAATTTGGAATAAACAAAAAATGAATAGTCTCCATAAATGCATTTACCTTTAATCCTTCTCATCTATTGAATATAAAGTACTGTCAGTAGGAAATGAGAAGGGTGGGGTAAACTCAACACCACAGGTAAAGCAATTAATACTAATGTCACAATGACAAACACTCCTGCATATAAGCATCTACATCTACCAGTATTAGGGCTAAGCTCCATGAGTTCTCTGAGGTCAACCCGTTTAGGTGGAAGATAGCAGTACAGTTCTCTTGGTATGTTTCCACCGGCGCAAACAACAACAACAATTCAAGCATCTTTTCAGTAAAATATGTACAAAGTATCTTCGTGAGACTTACTTAGCTCTACTCTGAGTTCTTCTAAATGACAACCTTACGTCCCTTCAGCAGACTCGGGCCTTGGTACTCTTCTTAGTAGCATGGGCAAAATCTATTAAGCTCTCTCAAATAAATGCTCAGTTCAAAATCACTAATGATCCCATCCAGAATAAATTGACTGTTTAGTGGCAAGGCAATTTCCAAACTCAGTTCCAGCAAATAGTTATATTCAAGGGGGCATCAATTGAATGCGAATTGTTAGCAAAATGTCCAAAATGCTCTCTCCCAATCATTGACAGCCAATTATGTCCATTCAGGTGAGGAGTACATTGGACAGGGTACTCTATCTCTCTTTGATCTCCTTACCGCTGGCCCTTCCTCATCATTGTCACTTGGGCCAGATTCTTCAGTAGCTTCTGGGATAGTGTATGGCACATGTACTTCAGACAAACTCTGTCTCCCTCTCTCCTGTCCTCTTGGCCACCGTTCTCCAGGCACAACTCGCATTACTGCTGCACTAGGCCCTTTGCCAGGGACTGAATCTGGCACAGTCAACACTACAGGATGAGACCCTTCTGTACCGACTTCAACTGTTGATTCTCTCAGAACCCCCCCTTAGGCCAAACATGTGCTGTCCCAGCTTCTTGCTGATCCCCAACAGCTAGAATGAATGAATGAATGAATGAACACATTTAAAGAGCACAACTATCACTCCGGGGAGCATCATGGTGCTCAGACGGAAAGGAGAAAAGGATAGGACAGCAGTATGTTCTTCCAAATCAGATGAGTAAAAACACTAAGGGGCCGATTCCGATTCGGGCCGGAAATCTCTCCGACCGAGCCGGTCCCGGAGAGATTTCCGACCGAATCGGCCTCTAGCAGTCCGACCGAACGAGTACGATGCGCACGTATGCTATCGGACTCGATTCGGTCAGACTCCCATTGAAGTCAATGGGAGCCAGTCGTACGACGCGTACACGGGCTCCCATTGACTCAATGGGCACGACGCAAACAAGGGTGCCCCCTACATCGTGTTCGCGTTGATGCGGGTCGCGCCATACATGCACGTGTAGGGGGGACCCATGGGTCCCCCCTGTGTGCGACTCGCGTGCCTACGCTTCCAGGGGGGTCCGACACGGACCCCCAAAGTGCGGCTGCGACAGCTCCTTGGAGCCGGACTGCGCGAGTCGGTCGGAGCGGTCGCGATGCGCATCGTACTTACCCGGCCGGGGAACGTCTCCATAGCGCGGTGCGAGTCGTCCCCGTGCGAGTCGGTCGGAGCGGTCGGGTCCTGCGTACGAGTCGGTCGGAGATTTCGTGAGCGCACGCATCATACTAGCTCGCCCGGACGCACGTACGATTCGGTCGGGAAATAGGGCTCCGAATCGGATCCGGTAAAGCCGAATCCGATTCGGAGCCCTACCGGCCGAGATCGGAATCGGCCCCTAAGTTGTCCGGGACTACAAAGCTCCAGGTTTTTAGGAATTTCTTAAAAATAGATTCTGTCTGAGAGAGTCAGAGATGGGTGGGTAGAGAGTTTCATGCTTTAGTCCCTAGGACTGCCATATATGTGCCCCCTCTGGATGCCAGATTGAAGCTGGGAGGCGCAAGAAGGTTTGCTGATGATGATCTTAGTAGTCGCTGTGTCACATACGGTTTGATTCTGGCTCTAAGGTACTTGGGTCCTAGTGACCTGAAGGCTCTGTAAGTGATTACCAGGATCTTAAAGAGGATTCTTTTATGTATGGGCAGCCATTGTAAAGATTTTAAGGCTGCTGACGCTGAGGACTCTCAAGGTAATTTTAGGACCAGGCGAGCTGCTGCATGTTGTACTATCTGTAGTTTTTTCAAGACAGCCTTATTGGAGCCTGCATATAGGCTGTCGCAGTAGTCTAGACGGGACAGGATCAGGGCCACTGCAACTGTCTTTCTAGCCGCACTTGGTAACAAAGCGACAAACTTTTTAAGAGACTTTATCAGATGGAAACATGTGCCGGCTATAGAGAGAGCTTGCTGATGGAAGGATAGTGAGGTAACGAATTTTACTCCCAGGTTCCTTACTACATTCACTGTATTTGGCGGAGGGGGAGTGTCATTCGGCCACCACTTTTTAGGCAAAAAGGTGTTAGATTTGCCAAGCAGCATGATCTCGGTTTTTTGGCTGTTGCATTTCAGGTGATTAGATTGCATCCAATGGATGACAGCAGAAAGGCAGCGTTGGAAATTCTCCTCTGCATCAGTGGAGTCTTTGTCTAATGTTAGAATTAACTGAGTATCATCTGCATAGGAAATAGTTTTGATGTTAAATGATGATATCAGGTTGAGCAGAGGGGCCATATAGATATTAAAGAGTGTTGGGCTAAGGGCAGAGCCCTGTGGAACCCCAGAAAGCAAGGGTTTCTCAGCTGATTGGTAGTGGCCGAGAGTCACTATTTGTTTTCTATTCGCTAGAAATGATTTCAGCCAGGCAAGGGCCATATGAGAAATGCCATATGATTTAAGTCGGTCTCCCAAAATGCCATGGGAGACCGTGTCAAATGCGGCCGATAGATCCAACAGAATAAGCACTGCATTTTTCCCTTGGTCCAAGGCGAATTTCAGAGTTTCCGTGGTGTGTAGCAGTGCTGACTCTGTAGAATGTATAGGCCTGAAACCTGATTGACTTGGATGTAAAATATTAGCTTCTTCTAGGAAGGCGGTCAGTTGGGTATTTACTAATTTTTCGTTTATTTTGCTTAGGCAGGGTAGTAGGGAGATGGGGCGGAGGTTCGAGAGAGTCGTAGGATCAGGTAATTGCTTTTTTTTGGAGGGGTTTGACTGCTGCAATTTTCCTGTTAGATGGTACTTCTGCTTGCGTGAGTGAAGAATTTATTATTTTGTTGATGGTTGGGTTGATGATGTCAATGATGGCATGCAGTACCTTTGGAGGGTACGGGTCAAAAGGGGAGCCTGATTTGCATGAAAGGATAGCTTGACGTGACTGTTCAAGACTGACCTCCTTAAAAAATGTAATCCTGGTCATGTCTCTCAGAGTCCATGAAGGGTGTTGACTTGAAGTCTCTTTTTAAGTATTGGACTTTCTGATCAAAGAAGTCCGCAATATGATCACAAAGAGTTTGTGATGGTGGAATCTCGTGTTCGAGTATTTTAGGGTGTGTAAAGGATTTGACAATTTTAAAAATCGTTTTCTGATCTGATGCTGCCTGTCTAATAAGATTAGTATAGTGGGATTTCTTTTCTATTTTGATTTGCTGATGGTAGTTTTTGAGAGCAGATTCAAAAAGTATAAGCTCTTCTGGTTTATAACTTTTTCTCCATCTGCGTTCCAACCTTCTACTGTGCCCTTGTAATTCTTTTAGCTTTGGAGTAAACCAGGGGGCAGAGGCCTTTTTGAAGGTCTTTCTATGCGGCGGGGCAGGTGGTGCAAAGACATTACTGAGTGAGGCCATCCAGGCGTTAAAAGGGTGGGTGTCTAGTGAGGGATCTCCTGTTAGGGTGGGTCTACCTCGCTCTGCTTCAGTGTGGAGGCTCAGATTGGCTAACATTTTGTTCCATTTTCGCATGGTTTTATGGGTTTTTAGTGCGGAGTCCTCCAGGGAACCTATACTATGGCATCCAATTGTAAAGGGAATAAATTTGTGGTCGGACCAGGTTATCATGACCATGGGGGGGGGGGGTCAACTTTTAGCCTAGTAAAATTTGTACAGATTCCATCAAGAGTATGCCCAGCGCAGTGTGTCGGGCCGGCTATCCACTGATCGAGTCCCAAAGTCTCCAAGATCTCTGAGAATTTTTTGTCTCCAGGGGTGGTCAATGATTCTAGGTGTAGGTTGAAATCTCCAAGTAGTGTAAAATTGGAGTATTTAACAACCGAGGTACTTAGAGTGTCTAAAAAATTAAGACTAGTGCCTGGGGGCCGGTAGACCAGGGCTCCTGGGAAGGAGACAGAGCTTTCAAGTTGAAAGCAAAAACCAAGGCTTTCTGCTCCATCTGAAAGAGACTTCTAGCTGCAGATTCCTTACCTTTGACTTCTAGCTGCAGATTCCTTACCTTTGAATTTCCCAGGCGTCAGGCTGGATCCGGAAACTTTTGCTGAGCAATACCCCTTGCGCCCGACGTCGGGTGGTTCCATTCAGCTCCGTGTGACGTCGTCGGCGTCGGTAGCATCGGTTATGACGTCGCAGTACCTATATAGGCGCCACCCAGGCGCGCGGACGTCAGTTCTTTTCTTTCCGCGCCAGTTAAGCGCCAATCCGAGAAGAGCTACCCCTCTGCTGCTTTTTGGCAGGCTTTTTCTCGACTTTTGTCGATATTTTTGGATTCGACTTCGTGTGCGAGGGATGTCTTCGAGAAAGACAGGTTTCAAATCATGTGGGACTTGTTCCCGCATGATGTTGGTCACCGATCCCCACCGCGTATGTCTGTGGTGTCTTGAACGCGACCACGATACGAAGTCGTGTTCAGACTGTCGAGTGATGGCCCCGAAGACCTTGAGGAAGCGAGCGATGAAGTTGCTCGCAGCCCAGCAGTCGACAACGGCAAGCGAGACTCCGAGGAGGTCACGTTCCCGTTCGAAGAAGAGGAGGTTGCGGGACCGCTCACGGAGCCCTAAGTCCTCTTCCTCCCATTCGAGGTCCTCTGGACACTCGGGGAAGAGGTACAAGAAGAAGACCAAGCGGACTTCGACTTTGCCTCAACTGACGTCCATCGTTGAGAGAGGTAAGGAGCACCGACGCTCTAGGCACGGTTCTGCGGAGTCGGAGCCAGAGTCGACTTTGCGCCTTCCACCCTTTCCGGGAGCCGGAGCGACTCCCGCTCAAATAAAAGAGTTTTACGAGGCCATGTGCCACCTATTTGAGCGGAACGACCCCGTTGGTGAGCCTTCGAGCCCCGTGGGGTTGGATGGGGCCCCATCGGGTTCGACGCCATCGGCACCGGCCACGGCGCCGGTGGGGCCTCAGGGATCCGATCCCGGATCCGGGTGGACCCCGGTCGTGCCAACGCAACCTCCCTCGGCGTCGAATCCGAAGTCGGTGCCTACGACGTCGCCGATGCCCGTCGGTGGCGCAAGCCCCAGCCTCATCCCCGATGACACGGAGCCGGAACGGCGTCGAGCGACGCTGATTCCGACGTCGACAGAACCCAGAGGTTCTATGTTGTCGCCTGAGCACTTTGTGGACGTGCTGGGCTCAGGAGAGGAATGGGAGGAGTCTGGAGACCCTCTTGAGAACCAGGATGTCTCTGAGGAGACAATGGACTGGTATGGGGAACTTGGGGAAGCCAGTGGTCTGGATACTTCCCCAGACGCTGGCATGCTCTCTCCGCCTACAGTGGCTACGGAGGAGGGGGCGTCCTATGCCATGGTGGTTAAGAGGGCAGCTGAGATCCTTGGACTGGAGCTGCCCTCAGTGCAGGTCAGGACTAATCTCCTGACCAAAGTGCTTCAACCTGGGGCTTCCACTTCTGAACCCCTATTGCCTTTTAATGAGGCACTTACGGACGTCCTTCTAGGAAAATGGTCCAAGTCTAGCACAGGGGCTTCTGTGAATAGGACGATTGCACGCCGCCATCGCCCAGCTCCGGGCGACCCAAAGATCCTCAGCCAACACCCCACCCCAGAAAGTTTGGTGGTGCAGGCCGCTACGTCCCAAGGCGCATTCCCTTTCACCTCTCCGGATAGGGAATCCAAGAGACTGGACTCATTTGGGAAGAAGATGTTTTCTTCCTCCAGTCTGGCATTGCGGTCAGTGAATACTGCGTGCTTATTGGGCCGTTTCTCCCACTCTCTTTGGGAGACAGTTGTGCAGGTGCTGCCACAAGTCCCGGAGGAGGCCCGGGCTGTGCTCTCCCAAGCTGTCAAGGACGGGAGAGATGCAGCAAAAGTCACCATACGGTGTGGTTTTGATTCAACCAATTCCCTGGGCAGATCGATTTCAATGATGGTGGCCTTGAGAAGCCACGCCTGGCTTCGTACAACTGGCTTCTCGGGTGATGTCCAAGCCAATTTGATGGACATGCCCTTTGATGGAACCCGCCTTTTTGGGGAAAAGGCAGACTCAGCCCTGGTCAGGTTCAAGGACTCTCGAGCTACGGCCAGATCCTTGGGCCTCTCCTCCACTCCTCGTGGCCAGTCTTCCTTTCGTGGCAATGGAAGGGGTTTCCAGCCGCGTCAGCCCTATCCTAGCCACCGTCTCACACAGACTACCCAAGCCGTGCGTGGACGCGGTACATTCCATCCTCGGAATGGAGGCCAGAAGTCGTCTACCACACTGCCCCCAGCAGCCGCACCCTCCAAGCACTCCTAGGCTGATTCTGCAGGACCACACTACTCCAGTGGGTGGGAGAATTTGTCATCATCTCCCCCGCTGGAGATCTATAACATCAGACAAGTGGGTCTTGCAGATCGTCCAGGAGGGCTATTCTCTTCCTTTCCTTTCTTTTCCTCCTACTATTCTGCCAAGTCAGGAACAGCTGGCGGAGGATCATTTAAAGTTGCTCCAAGAGGAAGTTACAGCTCTTTTGGCCAAAGGAGCTATAGAAAGGGTCCCAGTTTCAGAAGTAGGCAGTGGCTGTTATTCCCGCTACTTTCTGTTTCCGAAGAAGAACAAGGGGCTACGGCCCATTTGGATCTTCGGACCGTCAATCTGTTCCTCAAAAAGGAGAAATTCAAAATGCTCACTTTGGCTCAGGTCTTGTCTGCCCTAGACGAAGAGGACTGGATGGTAGCATTGGACCTGCAGGATGCGTATTTTCACATTCCCATTCTGCCGTGCCACAGGCGTTACCTGCGGTTCAAGGTAGGCCGCAAGCACTTTCAGTTTACCGTGCTCCCCTTTGGCCTTAGTGTGCCCCTCAGGTGTTCACCAAGGTGATGGCGGTGGTCGTAGCTCATCTGCGCAGGTTAAGGGTGTCAGTCTTCCCCTACCTCGACGACTGGCTGTTGAAGGCAGCCTCGCCCCAGGCAGTCGTCTCCCACCTTCGGACTTCGGTGAACCTTCTGCATTCGCTGGGGTTCTCTATAAACGTGCCGAAGTCACACCTGAATCCTTCTCAGATGCTCCCTTTCATCTGAGCTGTTCTGGACACAGTGCAGTTTCGGGCTTATCCTCCCGAGCTGCGAGTCCAGGATATTCAGGCTATGATTCCGATATTTCAGCCTCTATCCTGGATTTCGGTGAGGTTGACTCTGAGGCTGTTGGTAAGACACGCAAGATGGCGTATGCGGGCTCTGCAGTGGGACTTGAAGTTCCAATGGGCACAGCATCGGGGAAATCTCACCAACGTGGTTCAGATCTCGGAAGGAAATGTGAAGGATCTGCAGTGGTGGTTAACAAACCGCGATTGGGTCTACGACAGACCTCTCTCCCTTCCCCAACCAGATTTCACAGTTGTGACGGATGCGTCACTTCTGGGATGGGGCAGCCACATGGGAGAAATGGAGATCAGGGGTCACTGGTCTCCGGCGGAGACGGGGCTCCACATAAACTTGTTGGAGCTCCGAGCGATTCGCTTGGCATTGAAAGCATTTCTTCCCTCTGCCAAGGGGTAGTTGGTGCAGGTGTTCACGGACAACACCACCGCCATGTGGTACTGCAACAAACAGGGCGGGGTGGGTTCATGGACCCTATGTTGAGAGGCTTTTCGTCTCTGGACATGGCTGGAACAGCAGGGCATAACCCTGGTGGTTCAACACCTGCCAGGTTCTCTGAACGCCAGAGCAGACGATCTCAGCCGTCGATGCCTACTGGATCATGAATTGCGTCTCCTGTCGGAGGTGGCGCAAGGTCTCTTTCAGCAGTGGGGAGAACCTTGGTTAGATTTGTTAAGCTCCGAAGAGAGCACTCAATGTCAGCTGTACTGGGCGCTGGAGTTTCCAAGGCGGCTATCACTCGGTGACGTGTTTCATCACGAGTGTAGCTCAGGCCTGTTGTACACCTTTCCGCCCATACCACTCCGGCCCAGGGTTCTGAAGAAGATCAGGAGCGAACGGGCCCAAGTCATTCTTGTGGCACCGGACTGGGCAAGGAGAGTCTGGTATCCAGAGCTTCTGAGCATGAGTATCGATCCTCCGATCAGGCTGCCCCTTTGGGAGGATCTTCTGTCGCAGCAGCAGGGGAGGGTTCTCCACCCAAACCTGTCAACTCTGCTTCACCATGCATGGAGATTGAGCAGCGACAGTTGATGACTTTTGACCTTCCTCCCGAGGTCTGTAATGTTATTCTGGCGGTCAGGCAGCCCTCCACTAAGACGGAATACGCCTGCCGATGGCAGAAATTTGTATTATACAGTACAGAAAGGTCCATTGACCCTCTTTCTGCTTCTCTTTCTACTGTCCTTTTATTCATTCTAACACTTGCCCAGCAGGGCTTTGCCTTGGGGACTCTCAAGGGTTACCTCTCTGCTCTGTCTGCTTTTTTGCGTCTGCCAGACCAGCCTTCTCTCTTTAAATCTCCTATTGTAAATAGATTTCTGAAAGGGCTGGGCCATTTATTTCCACCTACGCCCTTTCTTATGCCACAATGAGACCTTAATTTGATCCTCACTTACCTGATGTGCGCTCCTTTCGAGCCTTTGCACAATTGTCCCCTCCGGCTGTTGACCATCAAAACAGCCTTCTTAGTGGCGATTGCATCGGCCCGGATGGTGAGTGAATTGCAGGCATTATCCAGCTCGCCTCCTTATCTTATGTCCTTTCCGGACAAAGTCATTTTTACCAAAGGTTGTGACCCCATTCCATCTGGGTCAGTCCATTACTTTGCCCACCTTCTTTGCTCCCCCGCATCCCTCTAAGGAAGAGGAGCGTCTCCACCGACTAGACCCAAAAAGAGCATTGTCGTTCTACCTTGACCGCACTAAAGAGTTCCAGGTGGATGACCAACTCTTTGTGGAGTACGTGGGAGCAAAGAAGGGAAGGTCGGTGCAGAAAAGGACCATCTTTCGCTGGGTCGTTCTCTGCATTAAAATCTGGTACGCCTTGGCGAAGAAGCAGCCCAATGAGGGATTAAGGGCCCACTCCACCAGGGGAAAGGCTGCGACTACGGCTTTAGCTCGGAGTGTCCCAGTCCAAGACATCTGTCAGGCAGCTACGTGGGCATCATTGCACACGTTCGCAAAACATTATTGCCTTGATGGTCAAATGCACAGGGATGGGCATTTTGCTCGTTCAGTCCTGCAAGACTTCTTAGTCTGGGTCATGAGTCCGAAACCCACCGCCGGGATGGTATGGCTCGGGTATCTGATTCAAAGGTAAGGAATCTGCAGCTAGAAGTCTCTATCACATGAACAAGTTACTTACCTTCGGTAACGCATTATCTGGTAGAGACTCTATCTAGCTGCAGATTCCTTACAGCCCCACCCATGCCTCCCCGCTTTGTGGACTGATGTAGTAGGACTAGGGTTTTTCCCCCCTTTTAGGGCCCTAGTTTTTCACATGACTACGTCAGTTACTTTGTGGCTCTGCGCTTCTGGCGTGTAAAAAACGAAAAGTACCGACGTCCGCGCACCTGTGTGGCACCTATATAGGCACCTCGACGTCATAACTGATGCTGCCGACGACGTCACGCGGAGCCGAATGGAGCCACACGACAACACGCTCAAGGGGTATTGCTCAGCAAAAGTTTCCGGATCCAGCCTGACGCCTAGGAAATTCAAAGGTAAGGAATCTGCAGCTAGAAGTCAAAGGTAAGGAATCTGCAGCTCTCTCTACCAGATATTGCGTTACCGAAGGTAAGTAACTTGTTCTTTAAGCCCAGTAAGTTCAAATGTGGAACATTTGAGCGTGTTAAGGTATATTATTGCCAGGCCACCACCTCTTTGGTCAGGTCTATCTTGTCTAGATATAAGGTAGCCTGGGGGGAGGGCTTGCGCGATGTCCGGATTACACCAATCTTTGAGCCAGGTTTCGGTAACAAAAAGGCAATCTAGATTCTGACTAGAGATCAGATCATAAATGTGTAGTGTGTTCTTGCAAAGGGACCTAGCGTTAACAAGTCCTCCTAATAGTTGCTGTAGGGTATGGTCGACTCTGTAAGCGTTGTCAGGGGGAGGACTCAATCCATATCTACACCCCCTACAGATCACTGGGCCTTTCAATTTATTAGTCTCTAGGTGTATGTGGCATTTACTTTCAGGCTTATTGAGAGCCAAGAGCGAATCTCTTGAGTAGTACTGACCTGGACCAAAATGGGCAGCATTTCTGGCGCTGGCCGCGATCCGTACGTGGACGGGCGCAGACGGGCTTGCCTTTGGCGTCCGCAGTGGCATGCACATTAAATACCTTGTGCCCCGCCAACGACTAGACCGCAGTAAGAGTAAAAATGGATGCCCTTCCGGGTGCCCCTCAAAACGCCTGGCTTCTCTGAGAGGCGGAGGAGGCAGCTACCGGAGCAGCTGATCCAGCGGGTTACTAGCAACAAGCATTCATACACAAAATACTCACTTGGGCCCATACATTCATACTACGCTAGCAATTTTCGCTGGTGGGTCAGTTGTACTCTTTATCAAAATTCCTGCTACCAATTACTTTTCTGATTGAAGAGTAATGACTTACCAATGAATCCTTTGCTAATTGGGAAGTTTAAAATGAGTGACGTTCATTTCTATTCATAATCCTGAAATAATCACTGAGTCAAGAAGTTTTAAAATGTTTATCTAAAGATTTAGCAGAGTAAAATACAGAACCACATGATACTTAAATCGCATATCAAGGATGAAGCATAATAATCAATTATCGATTAATGACGGTCCCTTAGGAAAGGAGAAGATAGAGACAGCAGTGCAACTAAGGTTTGCATTTATATTTACCTAAAGTGCGAGAATCAAACCCCTTGGCCAAGGAGTTGGAAAAGATAGGACCCTGGAAGGCTGAAGAGCAAAGACCTCCTCCCGGATCAGGACAGGACCGGTGACCTCTCTATCAACGACGCCTGCATCGTTCCCCTCTCTGGTACTTCGCTTCTCCTCGAATTCTCCCGAATCTTCCTTCTAATGTGCTCTGCCGCCCCCACTTCAGGACCTCTCTGGTCAGCGTTTCAGTCTGCAATCGATCTGCTCGTCCTGGATCTCGAACCTCTAACTTCTTCCATGTGCTGCGCTATTGTTAATGCTAACTAATTAGCTAATTCTATATCTGTTATACCCTTCTACGCCCATGTACCTCCCCTTAATGTTGCAGAATTATGGGGCCACTACTTCTGATTGGACAGGGACAGGGGTTGATCCTCACACCATATTGATTTAATTCATTTTCTGAAAGCCCTTTGTTTTAAAATACCGCCCATCAATTTGAATACATTTGCTTTATTTCCCACCCGTCTCATGACAAAGTTTTATACATTCTTCAGGTACATTGTTGCATATTAGTGAGAACATTTATATGTACAGCAATATTGGCCATCAGGTCATGGCCTTGGACGACGTCCAGGTTGACTTCATCCTTTTCTCTCTCTGGGCAGCCTTCAGGGAGCATGCGCAGAACCATTGTCACACGAGTTTTCAGTTCACCAACCCCAGGCCCAATTTTACGAACTAATAAAAGTCAAAGAAGAAAATATTAAAATCACAAATAAAATGTTTCACGGTATACCCACTCTTTCTACTCTATTCCCATTTAATTATAAATTCTATCCTGCATTAGTAGCGTTAGCATACCACAGTTTAATTGCAACACAAGAGCAAGCTGCAGCACGTGAAAACATAAAGCAGCCATTTTAATGCACACTGCGCAGAAGCAAGAGTTTCCCACCAAGCAAAGAAAGACGTCACACCACGTGATATGGTTGAGACATGCGCAGTAAAGTTCCCGCGATTTAGCGGCCATTTTAGAATAGACAAGCGTTACTTGTTTAGTTTAAACACATAGGCAAGCTTCCTTACTACTTATGTTGGTGTGTGTATTTATTAGTACAAACAATACAAGTTTAATACATTAATACTTTTAAGAAGATTGCATCCGAGCAAGTCTCATTTGTGAGTCCTTGCTCCATCAATCCTCTCTCTGATGGCGTTTCTGAGCCATCAATTACTACCCACAACCAGTTGCCAACTTTTAGCATAATATAGTTTCAATTTCATTTTTACACTTTCTATTTTTCACATCTCCTTTCAGTTTCTTGTATAATTCACTTCTTAAATCTTCAAGTTCGATTTCATCAAACTTTCTCTTCTTTCCTTTTCCTGTTACATTATACGATTCATTCTTTCTACAACATTTGCACCATATTGTTATTGACAGTACTATTATTGCTATCCCTGCTAAGGGTACTAATATTTGACCTATAAGTCCTTTCCCTACATTAGCAAACCAGGTACCAATTGACCTAATACTATTGGTCAATCTTTCCCATACACTATCAACTTCCAGTGGTTTCAGTTCCTTCTCAAGTTTAGTTATATTCTGTATATACGTTCCAATTTCTGCACTTTTATCAGGTATGTAAGTGCAACAGTGTTTCGTCTTCAATAATTTACAGACTCCACCCTCTTTTGCCAATATAATATCAAGAGCAAGTCGATTTTGCATTACCATAGATCTAATCGCAACCATCTCCGCATTAATCATTAGAAATCCTCCAGCAGTGTCAGTTGATAAACGATCAACCACTGTAGATAATTTACATATTTTCCTTGAGTTCAGAATTATTCCCACTGAAGGTATCAATGCACCAAATATATCACCTATAATTTCTGAAAAACTAGCTCTTTTCTTACGTGTTAATTCACTAGTATTTTCATTGCTGCCAGTGTTTCTTTTTACGTGGTATATCTTTGGAAATACTATTCCAAAATAACAACTTCCATACCACCGTGCAGGAAGCCTAAAGTAAGCCTTATTCCAACACACATAATAGATTCCAGGAAAAACTGAATCTGTTCCTCCTTTGAGTCCCCAACCTCCAAGAATTAAGAAATTGTGTTCACATTCACTGGTACCGATGAAAATATTGTTATACTCAGTCTTTAACCTATGTAGACAAATTTTCCCTGTCTTTACAAAATCTAGAGCCATAGCAGCTTGAGCCTTGCCAGGTGTGTAACTACCCTCTTTCTCAGCCCAAGGTGGCAGATGAGCCTTATGCTCAGAAGCTTTCTTCTGGAAATCTTGTCTTCTACTCTCCACTAAATTCAAAAATATCTTTTCTTCTTCATGTAATGAACATGTTAAATTGCTTCTATGTGCATGTGTTATGTCTATTGATTTCATTGTTAAGAAAAATTCTCCCATAAACTGTGCATCTTTACTACTAAGCACTGGATTCATATTCTTTCGAATCGGAACCTCAGAAAATATCACATCTATATTTGAATAATAATACTGAAGTCGCCCTGTTCTATAAAATAAACTAGTCAGTACACTACATGATATGCCATAGGTTAATGGCAAGTGATGATACGTTAACCCTTCTGCTACTGATTCAGGTAGTTTCATACAGACATAACAATTACTAACTTCCATGGTATCTACATACTGAAATAATAATTTTGTGAAAACATTCAGACTAGTGTCGTTATCTGTTACTTCATGATGCAATTCTGGTTCATCTTCTGCCTTTAGTTCTACTCTATTACTTTTCAAGTTATCTGTCCTTTCCTTTGTTTCGTTGTTAATCTTTTTATCTATTATCATAAGGTAAGGAATTGCTACGATCACAACTAACCATACTATAAGCATCACTACCAGATTGCATATGCATATAGCACAGCATCTTTTACAACCTTTCTGCTTTGGTCTCCCAGTAACTCTATCGTCAGGCATTTTTGACAAGGAAGATTGCTCTTCTTATCGTTTTCTTCAAGTTTCTTTATGTTCTCAAGGTGGTTCTATTTCTTTTTCATAAATCAATTCTGCACTTGTTCCTTCGTCACCACTTTCACTTGATTCTGAGCTTTCGTAATCTTCGAGAATAATATAAGTCCAATCAGGACCTTTAAATTTATTGTTCACAAGTTTCAGCCTTTTGCTTCTTCGTTTTTCTGTTTTACTTTTCTGTCCCGTTTGGCTTGTTACTTCGTTTACTTGTTCTGGATCTTCACTTCTGGTTGTTATGTGGTATTTTACTCTTTTAATGACACTTGGCCAATGATCACCTTTTCTTGATTTCTCTGTTGGCGCTTTCTCTTTATTTTCTTCTTCAGAAATTCTTTTATTTTCAGGTGGTGTTACAGTTTCTTTTTCTTTAATTTCAGTTTCTTCTTCTATTTGTTCTTTTTCAGGTCTTATTTGTTTCTCTTCAGCTGCTCCACTGTCAGTTTCTAGTAACTGATCTTGTTCTTGATTTACATTTTCATGCTCGAGATTCTCAATATCTTCTTCTTCTGTGTACTTTTCTTGATCTAACTTGTTCTGATCAGGGCTTATTGCACTTTGTACTTCTGCAGCCTGACCGCGTTCTTCTAGACCTGTCTGTCCCTGCTCAAAGTCTGTTGGTTCTTCTTTAATTTGAGCCCAGTTTCCTCTCCCTATCTGGTCCTGCTCAGGTTCTCTTATTGTGTCTTCTTCTTCTTCCTGAGCTGCTTCTTCTTCACCTATCTGATCTTCTTCAATTTCTTCCAAATTTGCTTGACTTCTTGTTCTGTGGTAAATTTCAGGAATTTCCACCACTGGTATCCAGTCCTGACTTGTGCTCGGTTGTTCTTCTTCAGCTTCCCTCGAATCTTGTTCCTGAGATTCTTCAGCTGGGCAACCTTCAGCTTCCTCAGTGATCGATACTGTCTGAGGATTTTCTTCTTCAGGATCTGGTACTCTTTTGGTGTGGCTTACATGAATCCAATTAGGAAATCCTGCACACTTCACTGCTGTGTTCGTAACCAGTATGACCTGACAAGGTTGGCCCCATCTAGGTGATAGACACGTTTCTCTGGTGTGATTCTTCACTACCACCCAGTCTCCGGGACTCAGATCATGTTCTTGTTCAGGCTGCCTGGAAACTGCGTCTTCTCCAACCTGGTGAGAGACAGAACGCACTAGGTCAGCCAATCCTTTGCAATAATCCAGAACCATATCATCAGATATATTCAGCAGTTTATTTGTGGGAACATGTGCTTGTCTCATTGCTCTTCCCATCATTATCTCGTGCGGACTCAATCCAGTGTTTCTATCAGGAATGCTTCTGAGTCCCATTAAAACAAGAGGCAATGCATCTGGCCAATCTAATGATGTTGATGCACACATTTTTCCCAGTCTGGATTTTATTGTGCCATTCATTTGTTCAACCACTCCAGAAGCCTCTGGACGATATGCACAGTGCAATTTTTGCTCAATTTGGAATGCTTCACAGATTATCTTGATCACTTCACTGTTAAAGTGCTTTCCTCTATCTGATTCCAAAGTTACTGGAAAACCAAATCTAGGAATGAGTTCACGTAGCAATAACTTTGTGACTGTAATGCTGTCATTCCTCCTGGTAGGGTAAGCCTCCACCCACTTTGAAAACAGAAACACTATGACAAGTACATATTTCAACCCTCTACATGGTGGTAACTGGATGAAATCAAGTTGTAATCTCATAAATGGACCCTCTGCTTTTCCAATTTTTCCAAACCCAATTATTGTTTTCCTTCCTGGATTATGCATTTGGCAAGTTAAACATCTCTGGCAAAGACTCTCTGCTACCGCCCTAAACCTTGGATTGTACCAATTTTGTCTGAAGAGCCTAATCATTGCATCTCTCCCTACGTGTGTGTCTCCATGATACATCCTGGCCATTTGTGACAGTAGACAGTCAGGCATGACTGGTCTGCCATCGGCAGAAATCCATACATCATCGTCTGTCCTCTGAGAACATCCTACTTTAATCCATGTACTTCTTTCACTCTCATCGGCATCATCTTGCAATCGTTTCACATCATTCCATGTTTCAGGAGGTGCATACAGCATAAGTTGGCAGCTGATTCCCATTCTTTCCACCCTTTTATTTACTGACAATCTGTTTTTGGCACAATGTTGAGCCACAAGATCTGCATATCTGTTGCCGACTACCACCCAGTCATCTCCTGACTGGTGTGCGGCACATTTCACCACAGCCAATTCTTTTGGTGATTGTATTGCCTCCAGTAGTTCTTTTACAAACTGTCCAATTTTAATGGGGAATCCTGAAGAAGTCATGAAATCCCTCTGCATCCATAGTTGGCCAAAATCATGCACAACCCCGTAACCATATTGGCTATCTGTAAATATAGTTACTTTTTGATTCCTCCCAATTTTGCAAGCCTTTATCAATGCGATCAACTCAGCTATTTGTGCAGATTTGACTCCCGGTAAATAGGATGCTTCGACTATTCCAGTTAGTTCACACACTGCATATGCTGCAGTTAGTTTTCCATCTTCATGCCTTTGGCATGAACCATCAACAAACAGCTCCCTGTCTGGCTTCCTGAGGGGCAGTTCCTGAATATCAGGGCGTGGTTTCGTGCACAACTCTGTGACTTGTAAACAATCATGTTCTTCTTCATCATCTTTAACTTTCTCATGATATGGGTCTGGTAGAAAGGTAGCAGGATTTACTATCGTGCACCTTACAATGGTCACATTTTCAGCACCCAGTATTATTCTTTCATATTTAGTCAGCCGACTAGGAGTAAGATGCTGAGTTTGGGTTCTTGTCAACAAAATCACAACCGCATGTGGAACAAACACTTTTACAGGGTGTCCCATTACAATTGACTCACTTTGTTCAATGCTCAAACAGGTAGCCGCCACTGCTTTTAAGCAGCCTGGCAATGCTGCTGCTACTGGGTCCAATGTAGCAGAAAAATATGCTATCGGACATCTGTCTAAACCATGTCTCTGGGTTTAGACTGAAAGTGCACAATTTTCTCTTTCATGACAAAATAATGTGAATTTTCTTTTATAATCAGGCATGCCTAGGGCAGGTGCTGCACACAAAGCATTTCTTAATTTTACAAAAGCTCCTACGCTTTCATCATCCCACTCAACTGGGTCCTTTGCCTTCTTTTTTGTCATTTGTATTAAGGGCTTTGCTAACAGTGAAAATCCTAGTATCCAATGACGACAATAACCTACTATTCTAAGAAACATTCTCACTTCTCGTTGAGAAACAGGCATTTGCATTTTCTTTATTAATTTTATTCTTTCAGCTGTTATTCTCCTTTTGCCCCTCTCAATCTGGTGTCCTAGATACTTAACGGCTGTTGTACAAAACTGCAATTTTTCAGGTGAAACTTTATGCCCTTCTTCAGCTAAATGATTTAATAATGCAATGGTGTCAACAACACAGTCTTCTCTGGTGTTAGATGCCACCAGTAAGTCGTCTATATACTGTACTAAAACTGAGCTTCCTGGCATCACTAGTTTCTCTAGGCACTTTTTCAATATCTGATTGAAGATGGAAGGACTTTCCGTGTACCCCTGAGGAACACGATTCCATACATAGACTTTGTTCTCAAATTTAAATGAAAATAGATACTGACTGTCTGGATGCAAGGGTATCGAAAAGAATGCTTGGCATAAATCAATCACAGTAAACCATCCTGCACTCCAAGGTATCTGGTATAAAATTACGGCAGGATTGGGCACTATAGGACAACAAGGTTCCACGATCTTATTTATTTTGCGCAGATCCTGAACAATCCTATACTTTCCACTAGGTTTCTTCAAACCCATGATTGGTGAGTTACAAGGGCTACTCATTACCTCTTTTAATATTCCCTGTTTTACCATTCTGTTTATTTCATCAATGACTCCTGCTTTTACTTCTGCACTCATTTTGTACTGTCTGGTGTTTGGGAAAATTGCACCTTCTTTTACAGTAATCTTAACTGGGGCTATTTTGGCCATAAGTCCTACTTCCTTCCCCGTGAAATCCCATACCATGGAATTCACTGTCGTTTTCAGTTCTTCTGGTAACTCGTCTTTTGTTATCAAAGAAAACATCTCATCTACTTCTGTACCTTGCTTTGCAATCATAAATTTATATACATGGTCTTCATCTGGGGTCTGAACTGCCACACCATCCGGCGTGCAGAAAATTGTGCAATTCATTTTGCATAACAAATCCCGGCCCAATAAATTTACTGGACTGGAATCACATACTACAAATTGATGCATTTCTCTAAAGTTTCCGATTTTTACTTCCATTGGTTCGGTAAGAGGAGTTCTAATCATTTGATTAGCCACCCCCACAACTTGGATAGCTTCTCCAGAGAGAGGAAGGTCTGGGATGTCTGCTGTTCTCACAGTAGACCTGGTGGCACCAGTGTCCAAAAGGAAAGTAATATCATTACCTTTCACATTTCCTTCAACATATGGACCTGACTGATCTACCGGTAAGGATGCACCAAGTATGCACTCCTTCTCCCCCTCTCCTAGGCACCGTTATTGTTATAGGTACAAAAATCGTCCTGTAAAAGAAATTGTGATGTTACATAATCATTCTTACCACTTCCTCCTTGATATCCGACGTCTGTACCGTGCTTTGCTCTGCTTACATTACCCTGTATAGGTGCAGGTGGCAACTGACTCTGAGGATTTACACCCTGCTGTGAGTCATTCTGCGTCTGTGGATTTAAATTTTGATTTGGGCCATTATTACTCCGAATCTTTTTACATTCATCCTTCCAATGCCCCAATTTTCCGCACCCGTGACAAGGAAACTTCTTCTTAGCCTTTTCTCTGCTCATTCTTCCTCTCAATTTTCCTCCATTCCCAGAGTCACCATTCGTTCCAGAATCTTTTCCCTGATTATCACTTGGATTTTCCAAATTGATTCCCTGTTTCTCAGCCATTTTCACCTGAGCCCACATTACTTTCTCCTGTAATTTCTTGTGCCTATCCTCAATGTCATCTCCACAATATTTTGCATATTTCAGAATCTCGTCTATGGGCTTCCCTTGCCAACATAACATGTGCTGCTTAATCATCTGACAAATCTCTGGCTTTAGACCGTAAACAAATCGGTAGACAAACTGACTCATGTTTTTATCTCCAATATCCTCAAATCCACTATACTGCTTAAATACCTGCAATAAACGTTCATAGTAGGCGTGTACCGATTCACTGGCTTCTTGGGTAGTTCTATCTATTTTCACCCAATCTGTTTCTTTTGGTGGTATTTTCCCTTTCGGGTAAGTTATCACCTGCTGATACTTTTTTCATGACATCGCTTGACGGGGCACCTGTCTTTGGATCTCTAGGATACTCTTCACTGGGCCAATCAACTGTGATTTTGCAATCTGTCCACAAATCGGCAGGTACCACTATGTCGAACAAACCATCCAAATCTTTCAACAATACCTTTGACACCTTCACAAACCTCTCAACCTGCTTGTACCATTCAATTGGCTTTTCTCTCAACTTTGGAAAATCATTCGTAAATGACAAAATATCCTGTCTACTCCATGGGACATGTACATATCCCCCTCCGGGAACTTCTCGCATCGGGTACATTTGATCTCCTTTCCCTGTTTCCTTCATTAAATATTCAGAAGTTGTTCTATTGTACCGGGCCTCTTCCTTTTTCTTTGTCCATCTAACCTTCCATTTATCTAGTTCTCCCCATTTCTGCAAGACTGTCATTAATTCCTTTACTTGTAATTTTCTTCCAGAGGCATTCATGTTTTCCAAATCCTTATCTGAAAATTCTGCTCTATAGGGTTTTTGTAATACTTTTGACTTCCCTATTTCAATTCCCATCTGTTGAGCTAAGTCTGATAATTTTTCATGAAATATTTTTGCATTTCTTGTGATGCTTCTGCATACGAACAATAATTCTTCTTCATCGTAGGTATTTAGGCGATCTACTCCTACATTTCCGCTATCATTTCTTCTAATTCAACTTTTAATTTATAAATGTCCATGATCTTTGGTGGTGAACTCTGTTTTTCTGATCCTTGTGCCCATCTTTCTAAGTCTTCTGGGGTAACTACTGTGGCACTTTTCGTTCCTGATTGTTGCCGATACCACTAACCTGGTGCAAGGCTCAATCCACAGGAACGAAGAGGAGTTCCCCACACTCCCTAAGACAGTACCCCTATGCAGAAACAGATACCCCCATAGTGGGAAACTGGCCCAAAGAGATGTGGGGACTAGAAGCCAGGAAGCAAACACCCTCTATTCCCCCGGCCGATTCACACAGGGTTTGGGCTCAACAGGAATCAGGAAAAGTGGAACCTAAAGGGTGAAGAAGACAGACAGCGATTAGAGAGCGAGTCCTCCCCCCCTAGTGGTAACACTAAGATTACAGAACCTTACTCAGTGCCTGTTCTACGGAAACAAAGTGACCACCTACCGGCTGGACATCTCTTGATGTTTTGTAGGGGATCCAAACTGCCGGAAACACGTGCGAGTAAATACTTCTTTACTAGCACCAGTTGCAGGATACAAGAACAGTGGAGGAACTCCAATACGGTCAGGGGAGCGACTTTGGGAAACTGTCGTATTTCTCGAAGGGTAGGAAAAGCCACAAATAGAAAAGTAACTGTGTTGACGAAATCCGTTATTGTGGATAAGTCAAAAGCGCAGCGCTAGTGAATAATAAACCAAAAATAGTAAAACGCGTACTGCGTGAGTGGTTAGATACAATGTATCTTTGAAAGAGGGAATCAGTAGCAATAATGAAAAGCGGCAATGCTTAACCTTCTTTCGTCTTTAGAACAATCTCTGGGAAAGGCAGCGTGTGGAGGAATGCGAGCCCCCGAGAGAAAGGGACAAAGGAGCCTCGCAAACTCAGGGTCACAGACCGGGCAGGAGGAGAGATAGAGCGCGGCCGCGAGTTTAGAAAGGTGAGAAAGTGGCCGCACGGCGCTAAACCTGTAAGTCAGAGTGGGTAGCGTCGTAAGCTTCAAATCACGGCGATGGTGCGGAACTTCAGGACGCCGTCTATCTGAGAAGCGGGTAGTCAGGAATCAAAGGAGAAAGGGGGCGTGGAGTCAGGTCAGGAACCGAAAGCCAAGCAATGACCTCATTGATTGGCCGGTATTTAAAGAGAAGGGAGTGTGTTGAACTTCCACATCTCCCAGTGCAGGTAAGGGACTCTCTTAAAAGAGCTCTCTCTTTCAGCAGAACAGGCACTATAGTATCTACAGGCTCCAACTAACAGTGCATGACGCTTGGGATCTAACAGTTCGCCCACCCAAAGGCCTATTCACAGGACGGGGTTTTGAAGGATGTAGGGCATGGAATCTACGGACAAGGACAGGGGCATGTACGTTTTCAGCAGGTTCCCAGGATCTGTCTTCTGGGGCATACCCCACCCAATCTATTAGATACTGTAGCCTTCCCTTGTATCTACGAGAATCCAAGATGCGTTTTATTTCGTATTCCATTTCTCCTCCCACAGGGACAGGCGGAGGAGGGACTTCAGGGTCTAGGGAAGGAATGTACTTCTTAAGAAGAGAGGTGTGGAACACCGGATGGACACGCATTTCCACCGGTAACTCCAATTTCAGGGTGACGGGTGTAATAACCTTGGTTATAGCATAAGGCCCTATGTAGCGGGGCTGTAATTTTCGGGGTCCCTCTAATCGTAGATTCTTGGTGGCTAGCCAAACCTTGTCTCCTACTTCATATATAGGGGCCGAACTCCGGTGTTTATCAGCTTGCTGCTTCATGGCTTCTTTAGCCTTCTGTAATTCATGTTTGGCCTTTTCCCAAATGTCTAAGAGGACAGCATGATGGGTTTGGACAGCAGGAATCTCAGCTAAGTGGGAAGGTAAGGGAAAGGGCAAGAACCTTGGGTGTTGAGCATAAGAAAAGAAAAAGGGAGAGACCCCAGTGGAGGCATGGGTGGTGTTATTGTATGCGAATTCCGCTAAAGGCAGCGCTTGCACCCAATCAGAAGTGATGGTTGATAACAAACAGCGTAAATATTGTTCCAATGTCTGATTGATCCTTTCAGTTTGTCCATCTGTTTGCGGGTGATAAGCAGTAGACCGCCTATGATCTATCCCCAGCGTGGTACACATACCTTGCCAAAATCGGGAAATGAATTGAGTTCCTCTGTCTGTTATGATTACAGAGGGTATGCCATGTAAGCGAATAATATGGTCAATGAAAACCTGCACTAATTCTTTGGACGAAGGGAGTTTCTTTAAAGGGACAAAGTGGGCCCTTTTAGTGAACATGTCTACCACCACTAATATGGTAGTGAGACCTTGCTTCTGAGGGAGGTCGGTCATGAAGTCCATACTGACTGAATGCCATGGGATGGAAGGAACTGCAGTAGGCTGTAGCAAACCTGCTGGAGCAATGTGTAAGGACTTCTGTCTGGCACAAACAGGGCAAGATTTAACGTAAGCCAGAATGTCTTTATTCATCCCTCCCCACCAAAACCATCTTTGACATGTTTGCACAGTCTTTTCCCCACCTGGGTGCCCTGCTAATGAGGTGTTGTGACACCATCTGATCATTTGTTGTTGAAGGCTGACCTGCGGTAAATACAGTCTATTGTCATGATAGTATAATCCATCACGGATACTATTCTGGGGGTCTTTTAACCAGTCAAGGGGAGAAAGAACGGAACAAGCCTTTGTCAATTGGTCTAAAAAGGGAGGCGGTTCATTCCCTATGTCTCCTACCCCTATAATCTTATGATAGGGAATGACGGGAGGGTATTCATCTGATCGAGTTCTCTTTTCCGGTCCCAGCCTGGATAGAGCATCAGCTTTACCCTGTTGGGAGCCGGGTCGATAGGTAATGACGAAATCGAATTCACTAAAAAACAAGACCCATCTCATCTGACGGGGGGTCAGAGCCTTTGCGGATTTAAAGAACTGTAGATTCTTATGGTCTGTATAAATGGTAATAGTGTGAGAGGATCCTAAGAGATAATGCCTCCACTCCTGGAAGGCGAGTTTTATAGCGAGGAGTTCTCGTTCTCCGATCGTGTAATTTTGTTCTGCCGGTAGAAGCGTTTTAGAAAAGTATGCTACTGGATGTAAGCAGCCAGTAGCTGGATTGCGCTGAGATAAAACCCCCCCTACGGCATATTGTGAGGCATCTGCTTCTACATAGTATGGTTGAGTGTTATCTGCATGTCGGATGATGGGTGCTGTGGTAAACCTGTTCTTTAGTTGCGAGAAAGACTGTTCAGCTCTTGTGGACCACTCAAAAACAACTCCTTTGCGGAGCAACCGCGTAATAGGAGCAATAAGGTCTGAGAAATGATCAATGAATCGCCTGTAAAAGTTGGCGAAACCTAAAAAGGACTGCACCTCTTTTACACAGCTAGGGCTGGGCCACTGTACCAAGGCTTCGATTTTCTTGGGGTCCATGTGGATACCCTCAGGGGAGATGACAAATCCCAGGAATTCCACCTTACTAGTGTGGAAAGTACTCTTGTCCAATTTAGCAAACAGTTGATTGTCTTGTAGTTTTTTCAATATTTTCTTGACATGATCAACATGTTCTTGTTCGGATTGTGAGAAAATCAGAATATCGTCTATGTAGACAATCACGAATAAGTCAAGATATTCTCGTAAGATCTCATTGATAAAAAACTGGAAAGCAGCAGGGGCATTACAGAGACCGAATGGCATGACACAGTATTCATACAATCCGAACTTAGTTCGGAAAGCGGTCTTCCATTCGTCTCCCTTTTTTACTCTTATTAGATGGTAGGCCCCTCTGAGATCTAGATTAGTGAAGATTTTGGCCCCGCGTACTTGATCTAACAGGACTGAAATAAGAGGAAGGGGATACTTGTTCTTAATAGTGACCTTATTCAATGCACGATAGTCCAGACATGCGCGTAATCCTCCTTCCCGCTTCGGTATGAAGAAGATGGGTGAGGATACAGGTGAAGTAGAATGTCTGATAAAGCCTTTCTCCAACATATCGTTTATATACTTTTGTAAGTATTCTGTCTCGGGTTCGGTCAGGGCGTAAACTCTGCTCACCGGCAGCTCTGCCCCTGGAATTAAATCGATGCGACAATCATAACTCCTGTGAGGAGGTAGAGCGGTGGCTCTGACCTCGTCGAACACTTCCGTGTACTCTTTATAGACGTAAGGGACTTGGAGTGTGCCGTCTACTGTATCAATTGCACAACACAACGTTCTTTCCCATTCCTTGGCTTCCCTATAACACTGCAATAGACAATGAGGAGATTTCAGTGTGACTTTACGCGAATTCCAATCGATATGAGGGTTATGAACTTGTAACCAGGGTATTCCAAGGATAGCACCAAAATTAGGTGTGTCGATTAAATCAAAGACAAGCTTTTCTGAATGTCCGTTACTGCAGACCATGGTTAGCTCAGGAGTGTGGTAAGTTATTAGACCAGAAGACAATTCAGTCCCGTCCACTGCCCTCACCGGCTCTGGTTTGGACTTAGGTATGAAAGGGATCCCTAAAGTATTAGCTAGTTGTATGTCTAGAAAATTACCCGTTGCTCCAGAATCCAGGAGTATTGATAAAGCTTTTCTACGTTGAGCAGAGACAATTAAGGTAACGGATAGGGTAAAATGTCTGGCCACTGGGGCAGTTATACTTGCTATGTTTTGGGAGACCTGAAGGGGCCAACAACTTGAAGAAGTGGTCTCATCATTCTTCAAGTTCTCTAGTTTTCCGATAGCGAGGTATAACCGTGACTCCCCGCTACTGTCCTGGGAAGGGTATTAGGTTTTACGGGACATGCTCTAGCATAATGCCCACTTTTCCCACAATAGAGACAGAGGTTGTTCTTTCTGCGTTTGTCTCTTTCCTCAAAGGACAAGGGGGCTCTCATCCCACCTATCTGCATAGGTTCGCTGGTATCTTTGCTTTCCTTACTCTCCTTCTTATCCCCACGAACCACTAAAAATCTCGCCATCCCACTACGTGATTTTTCTCCTTTCCTTTCGTTTAGTCGGTGATCTAGTTTTACGACAAGATCTACAAAGGCATTACAGTCCTCAGGCGGGTCTACTATATGGGAAAGTAAGTCTTTTAGGTCATCATTTAATCCTTTATAGAACAAAGATGTCCTCTTCTCTTCAGGCCAATGCGTCTCTACTACCAATCTATTAAATTCAGTGAGGTACGTAAGAAGGTCTTTGGACCCTTGTTTTAGGTTCAACAGCTCATTATCGCTAGCTTGAACAAATGTATGTTTAGCAAACAAGCTGCACATCTTTTCTTTGAACAGGACAAAATTATATAGGAGAGGGTCATCGTTTTCGACTAAGGGAACAGCCCATTTGGCAGCATTACCCCCTAAATAGGAAATCACAAAAGCCACTTTAGCCGCGTCATCAGGAAACGACGAGGCCTTGCACAAGAAATGAAGATGACATTGGTTTATAAATACACTATATTTCGAACTATCCCCATGGAATCGTTCAGGCACAGCCAACGGAACTGAATTATGTGTATGCACCGTTACCTGAACAGATTGAGGACTTTCAGGGCCCGGGGGAACTGTACTCATCGTGGAATTGGGAGCAGTAAAACGGGCCGGCTGTATTTAGGTTCGTTTATCTTTACTCGCGGTCTCTGTTACACTACCCTCAGGGGCAGTCTGATGTCTAGCTTGAAGTAATTCGGTATGGAGACGCTGGTTTTCTACGCGAAGTCTTCCGACTTCGTGTTGTAAATCCATTATGGCCGCTGCAAGTTCTTCCATAGTAGGACTATGGAGAGAGGCATCTAAGGAAGAACTAGCTCCCTCCATATTCATCTTCGTTCGGGTGGAGTTTGCTCGTGGGCTTGGCTTTCTGTTGCCGATACCACTAACCTGGTGCAAGGCTCAATCCACAGGAACGAAGAGGAGTTCCCCACACTCCCTAAGACAGTACCCCTATGCAGAAACAGATACCCCCATAGTGGGAAACTGGCCCAAAGAGATGTGGGGACTAGAAGCCAGAAAGCAAACACCCTCTATTCCCCCAGCCGATTCACACAGGGTTTGGGCTCAACAGGAATCAGGAAAAGTGGAACCTAAAGGGTGAAGAAGACAGACAGCGATTAGAGAGCGAGTCCTCCCCCCCCTAGTGGTAACACTAAGATTACAGAACCTTACTCAGTGCCTGTTCTACGGAAACAAAGTGACCACCTACCGGCTGGACATCTCTTGATGTTTTGTAGGGGATCCAAACTGCCGGAAACACGTGCGAGTAAATACTTCTTTACTAGCACCAGTTGCAGGATACAAGAACAGTGGAGGAACTCCAATACGGTCATGGGAGCGACTTTGGGAAACTGTCGTATTTCTCGAAGGGTAGGAAAAGCCACAAATAGAAAAGTAACTGTGTTGACGAAATCCGTTATTGTGGATAAGTCAAAAGCGCAGCGCTAGTGAATAATAAACCAAAAATAGTAAAACGCGTACTGCGTGAGTGGTTAGATACAATGTATCTTTGAAAGAGGGAATCAGTAGCAATAATGAAAAGCGGCAACGCTTAACCTTCTTTCGTCTTTAGAACAATCTCCGGGAAAGGCAGCGTGTGGAGGAATGCGAGCCCCCGAGAGAAAGGGACAAAGGAGCCTCGCAAACTCAGGGTCACAGACCGGGCAGGAGGAGAGATAGAGCGCGGCCGCGAGTTTAGAAAGGTGAGAAAGTGGCCGCACGGCGCTAAACCTGTAAGTCAGAGTGGGTAGCGTCGTAAGCTTCAAATCACGGCGATGGTGCGGAACTTCAGGACGCCGTCTATCTGAGAAGCGGGTAGTCAGGAATCAAAGGAGAAAGGGGCGTGGAGTCAGGTCAGGAACCGAAAGCCAAGCAATGACCTCATTGATTGGCCGGTATTTAAAGAGAAGGGAGTGTGTTGAACTTCCACATATCCCAGTGCAGGTAAGGGACTCTCTTAAAAGAGCTCTCTCTTTCAGCAGAACAGGCACTATAGTATTTACAGGCTCCAACTAACAGTGCATGACGCTTGGGATCTAACACTGATGAGGTTATTATGTTTACATCTTTGGAGCAACCAGGTGTTACTCTTCTTGGAGTACTATTTACAGAATCTCGAATGGGCAAGTCCATTAATGAAATCATAGACTCACAATCACTAAAGTGATCCTCAACCATTACTACTGCTTCAGGTTTAGGAACATTCACAGGGGGAGGCATAACTAGAGGCTTGGGATAAGTTACTTTGTCACCGTACAATGGAACCACTGGACCAATTGTTACAGGTATGGTCAATGAATCAGGATGAATACTCAATTGTGTTACTTTCTGAATTAATTCTGCTCTGTTTTTATCTATTGCTTCCTTTTCCTTATCGTGAAGTATTCTACTAACTGGCGAATCATGCAATACTTGTGGTACCAAGGGCGTCTTTAGCAAGGGTGCACTGGGGGTGCATCCACTTGTCCCTTCCTGATATGGTGGCGGGTTCTTTAATATTTCTTCCATTAATTCCTCTTCAGAATCTCCAAATCTAGTTAAGTGCTTTGTCTTTTCTGTACATTTACTCCCTAATGATTCATCTGCCATTAATATCTGATACAGACCCTCTGTAAGCATTGCTCTTCTCCACTGTTTCATCTGACCGTCCCTCGACTCATTTTGGTATCTAGGAAAAAATCCCCGATAACCCTTATTACTTCTGGATCGGTCACGTTCAAATGCCTTGATTTCCCATTCCTCTAGGGCTTCGTATTGAGTTAATCTAGGTCTTGGTTCTAGGTCATTCATTCTTAATCTCAAATTTTGAAGAATTCTCCCATTGAAAGTACCATTCTCGGGAAAAGCTAGTATTCCATCATTTTTGGTATATTCCATCCAATTTTCTATCCATACACAAGTATGATAACCTCTTTCCATCATCATGAATGAAGCGGGTGTTTTAGCTGGTGGAATGATAATTCCTTCCCTAGTTTTGATTGGTTTATCCTTTTTAAAATAATTCTTAATCTTTTGTAGAACTGACATTTTCCTCTTCTCTCCGTACATTCTGGGTAAATCTCGATTTATGAAATTATATTCGGCAAAGCCTAGGAATCTCCTATCCGGACGAACTCCTATTAAAGTTGGATCACCTTTTAACATACAATCTCCACTATCCAGTAGGATTTCAGCTTCTATGGTAACAACCAATCAGATTCCAGCTAACTTTTGTCTCTAAACCAATCCTAGCGCGGCCTTTTAGTGACGTATTTTCTGTCAACCCCTCCTTTACAATCTGCGTTTTTCTGTCCCTCGCTGTTTCAACCAATCCCAGTGCGGTACCTATGACGTCAGTACTACTCCTGACTACTGACCCCTCCTTTACAAGAGTCTTTCTACGCCCGTGGTTTCAACCAATCCCAGCGCGGCGTTTGTGACGTCAGCTTCCTCTCCGGTAGCTGACCCTCCCTTTACAAAATCGTACGCAAAAACCTTATTTTCTCTACGCTTCTTATTAAAATTCAGTAACAACATAAAACATTTGCTATCGTGTCAGTTTCTCTAAATTGAAAAGGATAGTTTCTCTCACACTTAGTAAACCTTTCTGTTTACTATACATATACTACGAGTAAAACCCTTCCGTTTACTCTTCACACAAGCTTTCAGAACTACCTGCTACTTCTTCAATGTTACCCTTTCTAGGTGATATAACATAAAATTTTCACTAGCATATTCTTTGGCTGTCACTCACACGCATAGAGTCCCTAACAAGTACTGATAGCCCTACTAAACTTTTCAGTACTATTTCTGCCTGACAGATAACCTCACTGCAGTATGGCTTCCACTTACCATCCGCTATTCAATTTTCCCCGGGGATTTCTGGACAACATAAAACGACTTTAAACAAATAACGGATGTTAGTTCATAAAAATAAAATTCTCATTACCCAATTAACAAAGTGCAACCATCCTCTGCTAACCAGAAAACTGATCCAGCGGGTTACTAGCAACAAGCATTCATACACAAAATACTCACTTGGGCCCATACATTCATACTACGCTAGCAATTTCCGCTGGTGGGTCAGTTGTACTCTTTATCAAAATCCCTGCTACCAATTACTTTTCTGATTGAAGAGTAATGACTTACCAATGAATCCTTTGCTAATTGGGAAGTTTAAAATGAGTGACGTTCATTACTATTCATAATCCTGAAATAATCACTGAGTCAAGAAGTTTTAAAATGTTTATCTAAAGATTTAGCAGAGTAAAATACAGAACCACATGATACTTAAATCGCATATCAAGGATGAAGCATAATAATCAATTATCGATTAATGACGGTCCCTTAGGAAAGGAGAAGATAGAGACAGCAGTGCAACTAAGGTTTGCATTTATATTTACCTAAAGTGCGAGAATCAAACCCCTTGGCCAAGGAGTTGGAAAAGATAGGACCCTGGAAGGATGAAGAGCAAAGACCTCCTCCCGGATCAGGACAGGACCGGTGACCTCTCTATCAACGACGCCTGCGTCGTTCCCCTCTCTGGTACTTCGCTTCTCCTCGAATTCTCCCGAATCTTCCTTCTAATGTGCTCCGCCACCCCCACTTCAGGACCTCTCTGGTCAGCGTTTCAGTCTGCAATCGATCTGCTCGTCCTGGATCTCGAACCTCTAACTTCTTCCGTGTGCTGCGCTATTGTTAATGCTAACTAATTAGCTAATTCTATATCTGTTATACCCTTCTACGCCCATGTACCTCCCCTTAATGTTGCAGAATTATGGGGCCACTACTTCTGATTGGACAGGGACAGGGGGTTGATCCTCACACCATATTGATTTAATTCATTTTCTGAAAGCCCTTTGTTTTAAAATACCGCCCATCAATTTTAATACATTTGCTTTATTTCCCACCCGTCTCATGACAAAGTTTTATACATTCTTCAGGTACATTGTTGCATATTAGTGAGAACATTTATATGTACAGCAATATTGGCCATCAGGTCATGGCCTTGGACGACGTCCAGGTTGACTTCATCCTTTTCTCTCTCTGGGCAGCCTTCAGGGAGCATGCGCAGAACCGTTGTCACACGAGTTTTCAGTTCACCAACCCCAGGCCTAATTTTACGAACTAATAAAAGTCAAAGAAGAAAATATTAAAATCACAAATAAAATGTTTCACGGTATACCCACGCTTTCTACTCTATTCCCATTTAATTATAAATTCTATCCCGCATTAGTAGCGTTAGCATACCACAGTTTAATTGCAACACAAGAGCAAGCTGCAGCACGTGAAAACATAAAGCAGCCATTTTAATGCACACTGCGCAGAAGTAAGAGTTTCCCACCAAGCAAAGAAAGACGTCACACCACGTGATATGGTTGAGACGTGCGCAGTAAAGTTCCCGCGTTTTAGCGGCCATTTTAGAATAGACAAGCGTTACTGTTTAGTTTAAACACATAGGCAAGCTTCCTTACTATTTATGTTGGTGTGTGTATTTATTAGTACAAACAATACAAGTTTAATACATTAATACTTTTAAGAAGATTGTATCCGAGCAAGTCTCATTTGTGAGTCCTTGCTCCATCACAGGTGTCAGGCGTGGGGAGCGCTAAGAATAGCAATGGAAGAAGCGCTCAGCGCGTGTTTCAAGCAGCTTAATAAAGTGATTCAGTGCGAGTAAAAGACATTCAAATTCATCGTAAACAGCTGTAATTGGCTCAAAGGCAAACTCTGCTAAGTCCCGAAACAGAAGAGATACTGAAAAAACAGTGATTAAAATGATAAAATCAGCTTCATAAAAGCAAATAGAGACAGCAATTGATAAAGAGTTTGGCAGAAACAGGCTGCCTGCAAACTTAGCTCGATCCGCTAACCTGCTCCCTTTGTCACACTTTAACCATCAGCACTTCAGGGACAGGTGCTGTTATTGATAGAGCGAAATGTTCTTGTGAATTGTAGGGGTGCATCATAATCACTGATAGGCCGCACCCACATGTATTCAGACATATATCGTTTATATTCAGTTGTATACTCATGCATGTTTAGTAAATAATGAATAGTTTGCTGAGACAAAGCGAATCAGCAGCATAATGGTGTTAGGATAATGATGTAATGTAATGCTTATTGAATTGTGTGAACATAATGCATAGAGGGATTAGTTCGTGTGTAATGTAATTGCAGTAGTTTAAACGTGCACCATAGTAAAGTTGCACATGTAATTCATTATTTGCATATGAATTGTAATGAAAAAGCTTATAGGGAAAAGCAAGATGTGTGTTTAAAAGTTATATGTAAAGGCCTGACTACATATATGCTTAGGGAAGGCCTGGTTTATTCTTATGTTAGCTTATTTTGTAGGCCGAGAAACGTTTCTCTTGGTAAGGCTCTCTGGGCACAAACGGTAGATTTAATTTGCACAATAGAAGGTTTCTGTTGAAAGTATCTTTCGTTGCAGGTGCAAGGACACATGTCTCGTTAGTAAGACTAACTCTTTGTTTTCGAAAGCTAGAGAGAGGGGAGGCATGGTACGGGGAGTGAAATGGAATTTAGGGATGATACTTTCAGCGGAGAAGGTGCCTGGGACTCAAGGTCATCGCAACCGTCCAGGATGAAGTAAGCGTTTCGATGGAAAAGCACAAGAAAGAAGACCTGGCCAAGGAGGCGTGACAAAGGCGTGTACAATTGTATTGTGGTTTTGTATTAGGGATAGTGCCCTGAGGGAGGAGGCCAGAGAAGAGGTAGGGGAGACCTGAGAGAAGGACAGAGCTGAGCTTAGGTATTATGTGATTGCACTTCTTAGGAAGTCCTCACAGCTGACACCTTTATTCACTCTTGCCTGGGAAAATCGTTATGCAGGGATGTCACTTAGCGTTAGTGTAGGGACAGCTATTGATTTTAAGCTTGTTTAGTCCAATGAAGAGCAACTTAGAAATTGGAGCAATCATAGTCTGGTTGATCCTTCTAGAACTTTCTATTCTCCTTATCCTGAGTCGGATGAGATTCCTGCGTAGATTATTATTTGTATTAGTGCCCATTTATTTCTTTAACCTCGTGTTGAGGTGCTTGCACGTACAGTTATTTTTGGCGATAATAAATTCTCAAACTTGAATTCGGAGTCAGTGGTCCTTTCAGACAAAATGAATGCTGATATATAACCTGATGAGATTCTCTCCTTTACACTATTCAACAGGTAAAAAGATCTTGGCGACCAGAAGGTTCTTATAGATAATTAGATAAGAATCGGCGTTATCAGTTGGTAGCAGAGTAGGATGGTTACCTTTGATGGTAAGGGGAGATCTAGAGCAAGATAGGAGATCAAGTTGCCCCATAGAGCCCGAGTGACGCAGATCCAGAGGACCGCGGGAGAAGGATGTCGGAGGTCGTGGAAAACTGACGGAGAGTGCCGGTGCGGCGGAAGTAGCAGTTCGTAGTAGAGTGAGTATGAAAAGAGTGATGTTTGGTAGATTGCGGTGTTTTATTGGTGTGTGATGTCTTGCGGAGTTGGAAAGAGAGTTGTGTGATTGAGAAACGGACCGTGAGCGCGCGCGGGACCGGGAGATATATTGTGGTGTAGAATACACCCAGAGTTGAGAACGTTGACCAGAGGTTGTGGGGGTCACGAGACGTCATTGACAGACCCACTGAAGATAGGGAACACATGAGTGAGTGTGTGAATAACCAACGCAGGTCGTAGGTTATTGTGTGCAGAACATCGAGTGATTGAATCCTATCGAGAGTGTTAGAGGCGATTGTCCGGTCGTTTCGCGGACAGACGATTGCCAGATTGAGGTCAACAAGCTCAAGAGGCTGATCGGTCATTGATAAGACCGACGGTCAGAGAGGTAATTGTTCGGTAGGACGGACATTATTTCAGAGTATGATTGGGACAGGTGCGAGTGAGAACGAGTGAATTAGAAAGGAGGGGAACTGCTGCGAGCGGAGGAAAAGTGACGTCAGACAAGTGCCGCGCTGCGATAGGCCGGTTGGTGTGAGCCGCGCTGGTATTGGTGGAGTGAAATCGAGAAGCAAGAGCTGACATTTTGAGTGCAAATACGAAGTTGATTCATCATGAAATGTTTTAAAGCTTTACGGGAACTTTGTAGAGGTGATAGACATGTGGTTGTTCGGGAGGGAGAGGAAGCTCCTCCCGAGGATACACCAGCACATTATATGGCAAAGAATGTAGGATTGCATACTATAATTTGGCTTGAGAATTGGCATAAAATGACAGAAGCAGAAGGAGAATTGTCGTTCCCTCGATATGGTACTTTCAGGATGGAGGTATTGTACCAGCTAAAAAGTGTAATGGCTTCATTACGACCACTACCTAGACCGACACAGTTTGAGGCATTACATGCGTGGATTAGAGCAGCACACGAAAGGAAAAGAGACAAGAGTCAGGAAAGGGTGAAGAAATCGATCAGGGCATTTCAGGATGCAAAGTGGGATGCACTGGAGAAACGGTGGAGGGTGGCAACGGTTGAAGTGGACAAGTTATACCCACTAATAATACGAGACGGAAAGATTATAAGAATCGATGAAGAGGATAGTGATACTAGACGACAGCTTGTTAGATAGGTTGTTGGCAGAGAGGCCACCACCATTTAATCCAGATTCAGAAGAGGGAAAGCCGACCCCAGCAGTAGCAATAGTTGATGAGAGCCAGAATCAGACTAGCATGAGAGTAGTGGGAAGGATTTCCACAGGAACGGAGGGGGCAACGGCGTCTATGATAACACAGCCTCCTGCGGGGAACACAAGATTACCGGACTCCTTGACAGTACCGGTTACCATTGGCCCTATAGTACCGGTATATGACCCAGACCGAGTGAGAGAAGGGGGCTCCGTACCGATGGGAAGGGAGGAAGGAAACAGTGAGAGTGGGAATGGGTTTGGGTTTGGAGTACGAGTGGTTCATTTCCCAAGACCAATAGACACAAGTACGCCGTTACCGGCTACTGCAGACTCTTCATTTAGACAAGAAGAGGAGAGACCAGAAAGACCAAGGTCTTTGCGGGAATCTAAGTCAGCTTTGAGGATGTGGACACCAACAGTAACGAACCAAGAGGATAGGATGCAAGGAGATAGGGCACAAAACGTCTCGGAAGACAGACCAAGTTCCAGGAATATGATGGAAGGGAATAGGTCACAAGGACAGAATAGTGACTGTGATGAGCGGGATGGCTCGGGTTGTCGAGATGTACTGAGGAGTGCAGTACAGGCAAGGTTGCTAGACGTAGTGAGGTTGAAAGCAGAGGTAGACGAAATGATCAGTGGGGGTCTGCCTTTGGAAAGGATAGAAATTTATGGATCAGATGAGCTGCTGTTTGTAGCAAAAGATGTGACTCGAAAAGCTAGGATGGCACATGATAGATTGAAGGAATTGGCCAAAAGATATGAGGTGGACCTGAACAAAACTAAAGCGTTGCAGGGGCCACATAGATTACATTACAGTGACCAGGAGCTGGAGGAGAAAAGAATCACAGGATTAAGGACACACACCAGAGACCTGATTATAGGAATGAGAATATGGATTTTGTTGGACAAATGGGAAGAAAGGTGGTCCAAGAAGAAACCAGTAAAGAGAGCAGAAGGGGAAACGCCGCCTCCAGGGGGGGCGACGGGTGTTGGAAATTTTCCTTTACGGGAAGTACAGAATGGAGGGTACGTGCATGTGCCGTGGAATAGAGGTGATTTGGCTGCATTTACAAATGATTTTCCTCGGCTGAGGGAAAAACCAGTAGAGTGGTACAAACAGGTTGAGCGGTTTGTGAAAATTTCAAAAGTATTGTGGATTGATTTGAACACTTTGTTTGACATAGTGGTACCAGGAGATTTGTGGACAGCTTGTAAAGTCGCTATTGAGTGGCCGACTTCGGAACCGGATAGAGAGGCGGTTACAAATGGTCCATCACCCCTAGTCATGAAAAAGTATGAGCAGGTGATTACATGGTTGAAACTGAAGATTTCACCTCAGGATATAGATTGGGTTAAGATAGATCGGACTGTACAGGAACCCAAGGAAACGGTGCATGAATATTATGAAAGACTTCTGCAAGCTTTTAAACAGTATAGTGGGTTAGATATCTTGGACCCCAAGGATATGGGACAGTTTGTGTCAAAGTTTGTACTGGGTCTGAGAATGGAAATCAGCCTCATGATACAGCACCATTTGATCTGCTGGCAGAACAAGCCACTAGATTAAATTTTGCGGTATGCGAGATACTGTAGTGATGAGGTGGAATCGAAACATAGAAAGCTAAAAGACAAATTGATGCTTGTCCAGATGCAGACAGCACAGAGTCAGCCTAGTGGAGGGACCTTAGGAAGAAAACAAGGAAATTTCCAGGGAAACCAGAATGGGCAAGCCATGGGAAAGGGAAAACCAGTAGACCCCAAGACAGGAGTGGACGTGGCCACACTGAAGAAGACCACTGCGTGTCATCTTTGTCGCCAGGTCGGACATTGGAAACGCGAGTGTCCTTTGAACCCAGCTAATCAGTTGCAGGAAGAGGAAGAGGGGCTCAGGCACCTGCGCAAGAGGTAGTTAACACAGTAACGAGACCTAGGACGATGAAAGGGGGGTTTACAGTTCTCACGCCCAGGTTCCCCAAGCTCCAAGGATTTCACAAGGAACACGAACGTACCAACAGATGCCCCTGTTCGAAGATTACGACGAGAATAGCTTAGACCCTTTATCCTGACGGTGCCTGAGGGGGAGGAAGACTGCACACTTGGAGCGGTCTTGGAGGTAGACCAGAGAGGACCTTTTGTGGAGGCAGAGATTGAGGGTCATCCTGCCACACTTTTGGTTGATACTGGTGCTACCCGGTCTACTGTAAGATCAGCAGTAGTCCCTAACCTACCCCTCTCGGGACAATCAATCCAGGTTGTTGGAGTAGCGAACAAAAGAATAAGCAGCCCATTGACAGAACCGATCCTAGTAAAGATAGGTTCCTTCCAAACTAGACATCAGTTTGTAGTGTGTGATACGAGTCCAGTTTGCCTTTTGGGGAGAGATCTGTTGTGCAAGTTGAACTGCACGATTTATTGTACACCACGGGGAGTGGAGGTCCAGACGAGAGATGATGATGCTGACTTTAAAATTACCAATCAGCATCTGTGTATAGATCTGTACCCAATGGTGACTGTGGAAGAACTTCCACCTGATCTGAGAGACGCAGTGTCGTCTGTGGTGTGGGATTTCGCAGGCGACGAAATAGGTCTAATCAGAGGGGTTGAACCAGTGCGGATTGAGGTGAAACAGAATGTTGATTTCCCCAGGACACCTCAATACAACCTGTCGCCAGAAACGATTGCAGGAATAAGACCTGTGATCGAGACTTTCATTGAGAAGGGTATTTTGAAAGAGATCAGAGGTAGCCCCTGTAATTCGCCCATAATGGGACTACAGAAACCGAGCGGGAAATACAGGATCGTGCAAGACCTACGAAAGGTTAACACGATAGTTGTCCCTTGTTGTCCAGTGGTACCGAATCCTTCAGTAATACTGTTCCAGATCCCATGTGAAGCCGAGTGGTTTACGGTTATCGATTTGTGTCAAGCCTTCTTTTCGATACCGCTCCATGAGGAAAGCCAATTTCTTTTTGCGTTCAGGCTAGAAAATCGCGTGTTAACATGGTGTCGTATCCCTCAAGGGTATACGGAAAGTCCATCGATCTTTAACCAGATCCTGAAGAAGAACCTTGAGAGTCTTGTGTTGCCGCAGAACTCAGTTCTCGTGCAATACATAGATGACTTGCTCATTGCCTCAGAAACAGAAGATGCTTGCAGAATTGACACTGTAGCTCTGTTGAACCACTTAGCAGAGAACGGACATAAGGTGTCCCCGAACAAGCTGCAGTACTGTTTGAAAGAGGTACAGTACTTGGGACACAGATTGGAAAAAGGCAAGAGGAAGGTGTCACCCGATCGAATAGAGGCAATAATGAGCATGGCAGTACCCACGACACAGAGAGAAGTTAGGATGTTTCTGGGAATGGTTGGCTATTGTCGACAGTGGATTCCTAGTTTCTCCTTGAGAGCAAAGCCTTTGCAGAGGCTTACGCACAAGGATGTGAGTGATCCGGTACCATGGGACGAGGAGTGCTTGATATCATTCCTGAAACTGAGAGAGGATTTGTGCAGGGCTCCGGCATTGGGAATGCCTGATTACAACAAGGCCTTTTCATTGTTTTGTTACGAGAGGGAAGGATGTGCATTAGCAGTGTTAGCTCAGAACCATGGAGGTGTCCGTAGACCAGTGGCATATTTTTCAGCTACTTTAGATCCAGTAGCTTCTGCGTTGCCCGGATGTCTAAGATCCGTTGCTGCAACAGGTGTCAGCATTGAAAGATGTGAAAGCATTGTAATGGGACATCCATTGACTGTACATGTGCCACATTCGGTTGAGTTATTGATGACCAGGACCAAGACACAGCACCTAACGAACAATAGGTTAACGAGGTACGAGCAAGTCATACTTGCCGCAGAGAATGTGACTCTGAAAAGGTGCTCTGTCTTGAACCCTGCGACATTGATGCCTACACCGAGCACGGATGATGAAGATTGTGCGGACCATGATTGTCTCGATGTGACCGAACTTTGCACCAAACCGAGACCTGACATTGTCGATGAACCATTGGCTGACCCAGATGAAATTTTCTTTGTCGATGGTTCATGCTTAAGAGACAGTGTGGGGCAATTGAGAGCAGCGTTTGCTGTATGTACCATTTCAGGAGTGGTCGAGGCTGCTTGCCTAGAAGGAGTACGCTCCGCGCAGGTAGCTGAGATCATTGCCTTGACCCGTGCCTGTTTGGCCGCTGATCGAATTCGAATCACGATTTACACAGACAGCCAATATGGGTTTGGCGTGGTGCACGACTTCGGGCAGTTATGGTCTCAGAGGGGATTTTTGACATCATCTGGCTCACCCATTCGTAATGGAGAATATGTAAGACAATTGTTAGATGCATTACAGCATCCGAAAGAAATTGCTGTGGTAAAGTGTTCAGCCCATGGGAAGGGGGAGGACTTTGTATCCTTGGGAAACAATTATGCGGACGAAGTCGCCCGTTTCTGTGCAGAACAAGGATGCATATTCACGGAAAGAGAGATAGGGGAGAGCCAAGAAGGAACCGAGCTCAGCATAATGTTGACCATGGCAGACACTTGGGAAGAGCTTAAGCGATTGCAGGATGAAGTTTCAAACCAAGAGAGAGAGGGATGGATCAAAGCTGGGTGTGAGAAAGGAGATGTGGATGTGTGGGTATCCAACGATGGGAGAGCCGTGTTGCCTGAAGAATTGCTGAGTCCGATGGCAAGACTGATACATGGACAGGCACACCTTGGTAGAGACGCAATGATGAGAGTGTTTAGACAGACGTGGTATAACCCACGGTTCCGAGCAATGGCTGAGACGGTATGTCAGAGGTGTGTTACGTGTCAGCAGATGAATGCTGGAAAGAGAACTGTAGTTACGTTGAGTCACATTGGAAGGTCAGGAGGGCCCTTCAATAGAATACAGCTGGACTTTGTGGAGATGCCTAAGTGCAATGGATTGAGGTACATTTTAGTGCTAGTATGTGTATTCTCACGGTGGGTGGAGGCTTACCCCACACGCAGGTGTGACACTCTCACAGTGGCTAAATTACTGTTGAGGGAGCTCATCCCTAGATTCGGGATCCCGACCTCTTTGGAATCAGATAGAGGAGGGCACTTCCATAGTGAAATCATGAAGTTGCTTTGTGCTGCATTGAACATTGACCAGAGACTCCACTGTAGTTACAGACCAGAGGCTTCTGGGATGGTGGAACAAGTTAATGGAACTTTGAAGGCCCGGATGGCAAAAATGTGTTCTTCGACATCCCTGAAATGGCCCGACGCCTTGCCACTCGTGCTGATGAGCATGCGAAGTGTCCCAGACAGAAAGACCGGGTTGTCCCCCCATGAGATATTAATGGGGAGGGCAATGAGATTGCCAGCAGTACCAGCTACAGCCTTGATAAGCATCACTGATGATTTGATTCTCGATTATTGTAAAGGACTCTCTGATGTGGTCCGTTCTGTATCCCAGCAGGTGCAAGCAGCAGTGGTCCCAGCCTCGAGTGATCTGTGCCACGACTTGTGTCCCGGTGACTGGGTGCTCGTCCGGAAGCACGTGAGGAAGAGTTGCTTGGATGCCCGCTGGCGTGGCCCGTATCAGGTGATACTTATCACGAACACAGCAGTGAAGTGTGGAGGATTGCCGAACTGGGTGCATGCTTCCCATACCCGCAGAGTTCCAGCACCCTTGGAAGAAACAGCTCCTCTCGTAAATGAAAATCCAGCTGATGTGGCAGGGCCACATGGGAGGACAAGTCAAGCTGTAAGGGTCGCTGACACAGCTGGTGGTGCACTAGAGCAAGCTGAAGGGGGTTTCCACAGTTCGAACCCTGACTCAGACACCGAAGACAGAAACGGTGCAGTGGGCGGCGAAGAGTCAGATTCAGCAGAAAGAGGAAGTAGTGCACTGGGTATAGAAGGGGAAGGCAGACGAACGAACAGAAGTGCAGAAAGTTGGCCCGAAAGACAGAGGCGACTGAACCTGAGGTTAGCACCTGAAAGAGACCTTGCTCCAGTGTCCGAAGCATCTGAAACGGAAGCAAGTGACGAAGACCAAGCACAAGACAGTCGGCGAAGGTCAAAGAGAACAAGAGTGCCTTGTCGCAGATACTCTACCCCTGAGTGGACTTACACTGTGTTTGATGCAGGGGGTGGTGAGCACGGGAAGGCTGAGGTCAGTGCAAGTGGTCCGTCGGAGCCCGAATGTGGTGGTGAAGGTGGTGCTGCAGTTGCCAGGGCTCGAGATAGAAGGAACACTGACCCTCACGGTTCCGAATCCCCCGCTTCTGAGTGAAGTCCGAAACTTGGTTCTGCATCGACTCGAATTCCCGCCTTTTGGAGTTGAGCCGTTTTCACATGAAGTGCTGATTTTGCGTCTTGAACTTTTGTATCACGTTCTGGTATTGCTCAATGAGGATCTTATTGTGGATCAACTATAAACTGTAAATAAAAGTCCAAAAGAAGAAGATAACCTAGGTCCGAGTGGAAGAAGAATAAACTTAGGGACTTTCCACAGAAGAGGAACGAAAACTAGGGAAGTCTTTTTCTGGACTGTGTAAATAAGATTGTGATCGGAAAGGGAAAGTCCGGAGATTTCATGGTTGCTCGAGCTGGTTAAGCAAGTCACAAATAAAGGACAGAGACTTTTTCAGAGTTCTTTGCGATAACCAAGACTTTTGAGAACTTTCGAAACCATGGAGCCGGGAGATCCCAATCGTAGATCAAAGTGGATTGTAGGCATTCTTATAAGTAGTGTAATAATTTCTATAATCATAGTAGTTGTAGTCTCATACACTGGTTCGCACGAGCAAGAAGTAGAGGAAGTGACAGGGACACCGACACCTATCACACCTAGCCAGAAGGGGGTAGACAGGGCAGCTGATAGAGCTTTGCTATTAGAAGAAAGTCGTAGATTACATGTAGATTTATCTAAAGGTGATTTTAAGTTGAATGCATATGCTAAGTTGTTGTATGAGTATGTTGATGTGATGGATGCGAAAGATTGTTATGTGTGTATGCAGTTGCCTACTTCGGTGGATGAGGGTATTAGGTATCACCATCTTCCACTGACTTATGGTATTTCATGTAGTCTTTTGCTTAGTTTGTTTTATGAGAGAGATCAGTTTGAATATTTCTTTTCCAATTTCGACGCAGTGCTTCCTGAAGTCCCAGCTTACAAGCATTTGAATAAATATGACTATTATAAGACAGAAGACAGACTGAGGAAGTACTTCATACCGAGTTTGGAATTGGATACAGCATTCGCACACAGACACAATCTGACTTGTTTGATGTCGGATGTAGAGAGAAAGTTTGTAGATCAGGTCGAGGATAGGTATAGAAAGCTGACTCACTCCCGAGACTTGGGGCATCACAGGACTGATTGGACAGAGGAAGAACAGTTGCATAAGACCAAGGGAAGCTATGGTCCTATAGCGTTAGATAAGGAGCAGAGGGGTAAGTTGTGTATAAGGCGTTATCAGACTTACTACGAGAAGGTAGCAGTGGGACAGAGTACTTGTGATCACGTTTTCACCATGGCAGATGTAGCAAAAGATTTTCTCCAAGGTCCTGTACAAGTGATACCAACGGTGTATTACGTATGTGGGAAGAATGCTTATGTGAGGTTGCCTGCAAATTGGTATGGAACATGTTATTTGGCAATAATATTTCCAAAGATTTACCATACAGAAGATTTAGATCTTCTAGAAGGTGGAGAGCATTCAAGAGCGAGAAGAGCTGCAAGTGCAGGAATAGTTGTGGGGGATATCTTTGGAGCTATGATACCTAGTCTGGGAGTAGTCTTGAATGATGTGAAGATTCGGAGGTTAGCGACTGTGGTGGATGAATTTTCGATGAATACAGCAAAGTCGTTGGTGTTGGTGGAAGGAGAGATGTTGTCGATAAGGGGAATGGTTTTGCAGAATCGCCTTGCTTTGGATGTCCTATTGGCAAAAGAGGGCGGAGTCTGTAAAATGTTGAAGGTTCAAGAGTGCTGCACTTATATACCAGACCGTAGCAAGGATCTGGAGAAATATATAAGTAACATCACTACGATCCACACAAAAATAGCGGATTTGACCGAAGAAGGGGCCTGGGAAAAGGTCGGCAAGGGTTTTGGTCAAGTGGGAGGTTGGTTTGCGAACCTAGGAAAGGGATTCCTTGGGTACTTTCTGAGACCCCTCCTTATTTTGGTGGGTTGTGTGGTTGGCTTGTGGATTGTGATCAAGGCCTACAAGTGGTATCGAGCAGGGCGAGTCAAGAGAGCTTTGAGGGAAAATGACATGAGGTTGGCAAGACTGCAGGACAGTCAGTATCAAAGGCTCAAGAGCATGGAGAAATTTAGATCAGGGAAGATGGCAACAAGTTCTGTTTAGGTCGGTTCTTTCTCCGAGGGAGTAGAATGAAATGTGATGACAGGAGTCATCAAAGGGGGAACTGATAGAGCGAAATGTTCTTGTGAATTGTAGGGGTGCATCATAATCACTGATAGGCCGCACCCACATGTATTCAGACATATATTCGTTTATATTCAGTTGTATACTCATGCATGTTTAGTAAAGAATGAATAGTTTGCTGAGACAAAGCGAATCAGCAGCATAATGGTGTTAGGATAATGATGTAATGTAATGCTTATTGAATTGTGTGAACATAATGCATAGAGGGATTAGTTTGTGTGTAATGTAATTGCAGTAGTTTAAACGTGCACCATAGTAAAGTTGCACATGTAATTCATTATTTGCATATGAATTGTAATGAAAAAGCTTATAGGGAAAAGCAAGATGTGTGTTTAAAAGTTATATGTAAAGGCCTGACTACATATATGCTTAGGGAAGGCCTGGTTTATTCTTATGTTAGCTTATTTTGTAGGCCGAGAAAAGTTTCTCTTGGTAAGGCTCTCTGGGCACAAACGGTAGATTTAATTTGCACAGTAGAAGGTTTCTGTTGAAAGTATCTTTCGTTGCAGGTGCAAGGACACATGTCTCGTTAGTAAGACTAACTCTTTGTTTTCGAAAGCTAGAGAGAGGGGAGGCATGGTACGGGGAGTGAAATGGAATTTAGGGATGATACTTTCAGCGGAGAAGGTGCCTGGGACTCAAGGTCATCGCAACCGTCCAGGATGAAGTAACCGTTTCGATGGAAAAGCACAAGAAAGAAGACCTGGCCAAGGAGGCGTGACAAAGGCGTGTACAATTGTATTGTGGTTTTGTATTAGGGATAGTGCCCTGAGGGAGGAGGCCAGAGAAGAGGTAGGGGAGACCTGAGAGAAGGACAGAGCTGAGCTTAGGTATTATGTGATTGCACTTCTTAGGAAGTCCTCACAGCTGACACCTTTATTCACTCTTGCCTGGGAAAATCGTTATGCAGGGATGTCACTTAGCGTTAGTGTAGGGACAGCTATTGATTTTAAGCTTGTTTAGTCCAATGAAGAGCAACTTAGAAATTGGAGCAATCATAGTCTGGTTGATCCTTCTAGAACTTTCTATTCTCCTTATCCTGAGTCGGATGAGATTCCTGCGTAGATTATTATTTGTATTAGTGCCCATTTATTTCTTTAACCTCGTGTTGAGGTGCTTGCACGTTCAGTTATTTTTGGCGATAATAAATTCTCAAACTTGAATTCGGAGTCAGTGGTCCTTTCAGACAAAATGAATGCTGATATATAACCTGATGAGATTCTCTCCTTTACACTATTCAACAGGTAAAAAGATCTTGGCGACCAGAAGGTTCTTATAGATAATTACAAGGGACTCTGCGAGTATGGGCAGCATGCACCCGGTTGGGGAGACTGCCACACTTCTCAGCTTCTGTAGTGACCAAGATGACCTTGTAGTGGCTTCACCGTGGAGGTTCCAAGTACAACTTGCACATGTACTTTTTCACCATGAACCCGGTCGCCGGGACTGAGGTCATGGCACTGATCCTGTTGAGGCGGGGCTGTAGCCTCTCCAACCTGGTGAGACACAGAACGCATCACATCCACCAGTCTTTTGCAGCAATCAAGAATCATGTCATCTGTATTGTTCGCAAGCGCATTCGCAGGCACGGCTGGCAGTCTCCTGGCTCTGCCCATGATTATCTCTTGGGGAGACAATCCTGTTCTCCTATCCGGAGTACTGCATAGGCTCATTAAAACAAGAGGCAAAGCATCAGGCCGTTTCAGAGATGTCGAGGCACACGCTTTAGCTAATCTCGATTTCAAAGTCCCATTGACCTTTCCCACAATTCTGGAAGACTCCAGTCGGTAACGGCATTGTAGCCTCTGTTCGACTTGTAATGCTGCGCGCAACATCTTCAGGACCTCTTTATTACAATGAGTTCCTCAGTCTATTTTTTTATTTTATTTATTTTTTATTTATGATGTTTTATAAAGCGCGAACATGACCAAAATTTTGGTGTCAGAGAGCGCTGTACAACCTAATAAATAGCATCAAATATACTAGGAGCAAAATATAGAATATACAGCATGAAAAGATAATACAAAGAGACATAGTGAAAACACCAGCAAAGAAATCAAATTTGCATGGATAGTCGCCTCAGATAGGAAGGAGATTATTCAGTAGACTCATTTTTACTTTGTTTCTAAAAAGAACGAATGAAGGGATGGTCCTGATCTCTGGGGGAAGAGAGTTCCAAATTCTTGGGGCAATTCCAGAAAAAGATCTCTTATAGGTTTTCTTTTTGTGATATTTTTGGGGTTTCAGCAGTAGGAAGCATGTACTACGAGAAGCTCTATTCCTTCCGGTATTTATCTGTACTGGGTAGAATCACGGAGCTGTGTTAATGCTCCAGGGGGAGGCAACGTCCTACTTAGGTTAGCACTCTAGCACCTTAGCACAGGTGCGCTAGACCGCCCTGACGTCATCACGCATAGTCGGCCTCATTAGGAGCCGATGAAGCGACCGCGCAGGAGCGCATTTACCGATACTTGACAGGGCAAGCACTTGTGTAGCTGCGAGCGCCTGCTTAGGAACTGCTTACTGATTTTTAAAATTGCATTGAAAAATTGTTGTTTTTATTTATCTGTACTCTGTAGAATCACGGAGCTGTGTTAATGCTCCAGGGGGAGGCAACATCCTACTTAGGTTAGCACTCTAGCACTTTAGCACAGGTGCGCTAGAGCGCCCTGACATCATCACGCATAGTCGGCCTCATTAGGAGCCGATGAAGCGGCCGCGCAGCGGGCGCGCCGCTGGCGCGCCTAAGGCGCGCCTAAGGCAAGCCCGTCTGCGCCCGTCCGCGCCCGAACGGAACCAGGGGCCATGAACCCTGCTGGTTCCAACAATGGAAGGCTCTGTTATACTCCGGAGCAGCTCAAACTTCATAGAGAGCAGCCTAAAAGTGAGTGCTTTTTGTGGTTACAAAATCGGCCCCTCTGCGCGTAGGTCTGATAGCCCACAGGATAAAAAGGAGCTTAAAATGTTTCTACTTAATTGTCGCTCCCTTCCTAAACATGCTCTAGAAATTCATATCCTGTTAGAAGACGAAAAACCAGATATTCTATTCCTCACGGAAACCTGGCTGAACAAAGGGTCGGACTATGCAATTGTACGAGCCCTTCCATCCAACTATGTAATACAGAGGCTATACCGAGATGCTGGTCGGGGAGGGGGTATTGCTATTATCTATAAGGATGATTTTAAATGCCGCATCACCACCAATCCCATACCTGATTGTGAAAGTATCCTGTTCTCCATCCGGGTATCTCATGTTTCTACCATATCAGGTATTCTAATATATCGTCCCCCAGGCCCTGATGGCCAATTTTGCCAGATCATGCCAGAGATTGTAGCTAACCTTGCAAGCTCCCTGCCCAACTTCACCTTATTGGGAGATTTTAATATGCATTTTGACAATGCACAACTCCCCCAAATAATAGACCTTGTTGAAGGGTTAGCGGCCTTTCAGCTTAAGCAAAAAGTCTTAGGCCCAACACACAACAAAAGCCACTTATTGGACCCTATTTTTTCAAACATTCAAACTCTGGTTACCTCGCAACCCATTCCACTGCCATGGTCTGACCACTTCCTGCTCCCATTTACCTGGGTTACGCGGGAAATGAGTCCACCTGTGAGGGAAACTAAAAAGCTTATCCGCACCTGGTCAAAACTTCCGTGGGAATCATGGGAGACCAATTTGGAGATTACAAGACCTAAACCCCACCCTAATCCCATTATTGCAAATGATATATTTAATAGTTGGTTAGAGTCCTCGCTTAATACCATCCTTCCCAAAAAAGAGATACATATAAAAACAGGAATCAATAGAAATCCTTGGTATTCCCCTGGTCTCCGGAAACTTAAACAAAAGTGCAAAATATTGGAAAGAAAGTGGAGAAAGGACTTTTCACTCGATAACAAAGTTAAATATAGAGAAGCCATAAAACACTATAAGTTAGAAATAAAATCTGCACAAAGCTGTTATTATCAAGACAGAATTACATTGGCTGCAAACTCTCCGAGCGAACTTTTCCATATCGCAAAATCACTCTTGACCCCCCCGGCACCCTCACAGACTGTAGATAATCCTCAACTCCGATGTAACCAGCTAGCAGAATTTTTTTCTGCTAAGATACAAACCATCTATACGTCATTCCCTTTGGAAAGTGACCAACAGATGGTACCCTCAACTGATTCAATAAAGGAACAGGACCTGTTGGAGGAATTCCCCCCATTGGACCAAACTTCCTTAAAAAAGATCTTGAATCATCTTAAATCTGGCTCTCCAATAGATCCAGCTCCGCCTACCATTTTAAATAAGATTAGTAAGACTATCTCTCCAATCATATTAGACCTGATTAATGCCTCCCTTCTTACTGGAACTGTGCCTCCGCTGTGGAAACAGGCGATGGTCAAGGCTCTGTTAAAAAAACCTAATCTGGACCCGGAAGACTGGGCAAATTACCGACCCATATCTTTGTTGCCGGGCATAAGTAAAATTGCTGAGAAGCATGTGAACTCATCCCTTTCGGGATTTCTGGAAAAAAACAACCTGCTTCATCCCTCACAGACAGGTTTTAGATCACAGCAGGGTACAGAGACCGCACTCCTGTCAGTACTGGAGGAAACCAGAAAAATCATTGACGACGGAGGCTGCGCGGCAATTATTTTATTAGACCTGAGCGCAGCCTTCGATACAGTCAACCACCCGCTGTTGATTAGTAGACTAAAAGATGTAGGAGTGACAGGAATGGCACTTAAATGGTTACAGTCTTTTTTTAGAAAACAGAGTCTTCTCAGTCTTTGAGGATGAAACCCTGTCCAAACAAGTGCCCCTCATATGCGGAGTTCCTCAGGGGTCAGCATTAAGTCCCACTTTATTTAATGTTTACATGAGCTCCTTGGCGCATATAGTCACTCCATCTGGGGTGCAGATTGTCACTTATGCCGACGACACTCAGTTGGTCGTCTCCTTGAATAAAAATGACAATTCTGGATCAGGCCTAATTTCGTGCCTAGAAGAAGTGGCCAGATGGATGGACACCTCATATTTGAAGCTTAATGGGGCAAAAACTGAGGTCATGCTCCTTGGCAACGCCGCTCCGCTCAATATAGACTCCTTTTGGCCTAACTGTCTGGGTCCTCCTCCTGTCTCGAAAAAGCACATAAAAAGCCTAGGAGTTGTGCTTGATTCCAACCTGGATTTTAAGGAACTGGCTCGGAAAGTGGCAGCCACCTGTTATGGCCTTGTGAGGATGATTAGGAAAATCCTTCCATCATTACCTTTCATGGCTAGAAGGCTGCTAGTACAAGCACTGATTCTGTCACGGCTTGATTATGCTAACTCTCTATACTTAGGAGCCCCTCTTTCTACAACTAAAATATTACAGACAGTTCAAAATTGTGCAGCCTGGTTGCTCCTAAATGTCCCGAAATGGCTCTCAGCCAAACCTGCTCTTGCCTCTCTGCATTGGCTTCCAATTCAGGAGAGGATTCACTTTAAGGCTATGTGCATTGCAATTAAGCACTCTCCGGAAAAGGATCCCCGATGATTCGTGCAATGATCCATCCCTACCATCCCAAAAAAGCTTTAAGAACAGAAAATAAACATCTGTTGACAGTTCCAAAAATTAAACGAATGAGAAGTGGAGGTCGCCTTTTTTCTTATAACGTTGCTAAAACTTGGAATCTTATCCCCCTCCACACTCGTTCACAACCAAACTACATGAACTTCCGTAAGCAGCTAAAAACCTTTCTCTTCCCCTGACATGTCTTGAATTGAGTATCTGCGTACCTTTCAACGCTGGGATGCCTTCGGGTAACCAGGCGCTTTACAAGTGCTACCTCATTCATTCATTCATGAGCGAGGAGTGTTGTGGTGGATGGCTTTGTATGTTATGCATGCTATTTTTCGGTGAATCCTAGATTCATAAGGTAGCCAGTTCAGAGAGTGGAGGGCTGGGGTGATGTGATCATTTTTCTTTACAACTGTGATGAGCCGTGCAGCCGCATGGAGGGTAGCTCTCAGCGGTGCTAGTTTTATTTTCGGTAGACCAACAAGGACAGCATTTCCATACTCAAGTTTGGAGATCACGAGAGCCTGAACCGCCATCTTGAGATCTGCATTGGGCAGGAAAGGCTTTAGTTTTCTTAAGACGTGGAGATGGAAATTGGCCCCTCTGGTTGTGGAGCTGATGTAATTCATCATGGAGAGGTTGTTGTCTAGTGTTATTCCTAGCGATTTTGCTGAATCAACGATATGTGGGGTACAGTTCAAGGTGGTGAGTAGTGGGAGCCAGTCTTTGATGTTTGAGGTGGGGTTGGGAGGCAAGATTAATAGGAATTTGGTTTTGAGGGCGTTAAGTTTGAGGTGGTTAAGTGTTAACCATTGTTGAGTTTTGTTCAAGATGTTTTTGAGAGTGCTGATGTCGTTAGGGGAGGTAATCTTCATGTACAATTGCGTATCATCAGCATACATATGGTAGGAGATGTTGGAGTGTTTGAGGATTTCAATCAGGGGTTCCATGTAAAGATTAAACAGGGTGGGCGAAAGTGAAGAAACTTGGGTAACACTGATAGTGACCGGTGTCTGATCGCATAAGTCATGATTGATTAGGACTCGTTGAGATCTGAATTGTAGGAATGAGCAGAACCATTTTAAGACAGTACCAGAGAGACCCATCCTAAGTTCTAAGAGGTTCAGGAGGATTTCATGCTTGACTGTGTCAAACGCTGCTGATAGATCAAGAAGGATTAAAAGACAGGATTCATTATGATCGAGAAAGCGTAAAGCATCGTCGACAATGTGGAACATGGCGGTTTCGGTACTGTGACCTAGTCTGAAACCAGATTGGCAGTGGTCGAGGAGTTGGTGCTGGTCAATGTGATTGCAGAGTTGTTGATGAACACGTTTTTCCAGGAGCTTGGCTAAGGTTGGGATGCTCGAAATGGGGCGAAAATTGTTGGGATCAGAGAGGTTCGCGTCTGGCTTTTTTAGGATAGGTGTGACTTGTCCACTTTTTAGACAGTCCGGCATGGTGCCTTGCGTAAGAGAGGCGTTGATAATTCTGGTCCATAGGGGTATCAGGAGGTGTGAAGTTTCCTTGAAGAATTTGGAGGGGAGAGGGTCATTGAAGTGGTTGGAAAGTTTAGTAGAAGACAGTAGTTTTGAGATGTCAGCGTCCTCAAATGTCTGAAAGATGGACCACAAGGCATTGTTTTTAGGTTTAAAGAGAAGGTTGCTAGGACAAATTTCCTGCGAGTTGGAGGTGCATTGTGACTGGATTTCAGGTGGTAGACAATTCACAGCAATGTGGAGCTCATTGTCAATTGACTTAGTTTTCTCAGAAAAGAAGGAGGAAAATGTTTGACAATTAGGTAGGGTTGTAGTGTCAGATGTGGAGGATTTACGTTTCCCATTAGTTTGTTGTTTCACCAGTTCAAAGAGTTTTTTGGGACGGTTGAAGGCTGTGTCCAGTTGCTGACGGAAAAATGATGATTTGGCATTTCTGATGCACCTATTGTAGTTCCTTCTTTTTCTACGCAACAGTTTAAGGTTTGAAAGAGATGGGGTCTGTCTCCGCACTCTTTCTGCAAGTCTAAGGGCACGGCGTTCCTCGTTAAGGCTACAGTTGAACCAAGTATTGGTTCTTCTTATCGGGACTCTTTAGTTGTTTGGGGGCAATGGAGTCCATGATGTTAGACATAGAGCTAAGGTAGTGCTTAGTGAGGTCTTGAGCATCAACCATATCAGTGGGAGGAGACAAGAGGTTAAGGCTGGTGGCAGATATCATGTCTGGATTGAGATTGAGGGTGTTTCTGATCCAATGTTTAGTTTTCACAGGCTGGCCTTTGTGGATGGTTGCCTTTTCAACAATGGAGAAGGTGATGCAGTGATGATCGGTCCAGTCGCAGGGTGAAATAGAATCCAACAGTATGGTATTTTCCTTGGCTATGATTAAGTCTAAGATGGCCCCTTTTGTGTGAGTAGAGCGATTACAGACTTGGGTCAGGTTGAGGTCGTGGAGGAAAGCCTCAAAGCAATTCACTAGTGGATCCTTAGTGTCATTCCAGTGAATGTTGAAATCACTTAGGAAAATCTGGTTGTTGTATGGAGTAAGGTTGGTGAAGATGATCTCCATGATTTGTTCGATGAAGGTAAGATTATCACCTGGGGGATGGTAGAAAGTGTGCAGAGTGCAGGTGGAGTTGTTTTTGGTAGAGATATTGATCATCATATATTCACAGCCAGATGTTGGAGAGAAAAGTGATTGTTTGACAGAGAGGTTTGGTCGATAAATACAAGCAATACCGCCCCCAAGACGGATAGCGCGATCTTGACGGATGATAGAGTAGCTGGGTGGAACCAGGATGTCTAGTATAGTAGAAGAGGAATCATTTAGCCAAGTTTCAGTGAGAATTAGTAGATCCAGGTCCAAGTTAAGTAATAAGTCCTGTATGTCGGCAGCGTGTTTCACTGCTGATCTGCAGTTGAGTAGTGAGCATTTTACTGACTCCAGACAAGTCGGGAACCCAAAACGAGGTATTAACTTCCTCAACAACGTAGCCACAGTGAGACTATAATTTCTCCTGTGCAAAACCAAAGGGGATGATGGACGGAGTGTTGAACATTGCAAGCACTCACCCCCAGTCAACTGATCTGGGTTTAATCCATCATCATTCTTTAGCTCACTCCGCCACCCCAGTTCAGACATGGCCATATGCAAATCAGTCTGACCCTGTGCCTCATGGGAACAGTCCAGCCCGAACTGCCAAGCCATGTCTTCCCTGGACCGGAAACAAGCATCCTGGGACCGGTTTCGGGCTCACAGCCCTCATCAGCCAGGCTATCTTGAATCCAGTGGCAAAGTGAGCAAGGGACCCACGTCTGGGCATACCCTGCCAACTTAGGGCGAACAATGCAAAACCAAAGGGGATGATGGACGGAGTGTTGAACATTGCAAGCACTCACCCCCAGTCAACTGATCTGGGTTTAATCCATCATCATTCTTTAGCTCACTCCGCCACCCCAGTTCAGACATGGCCATATGCAAATCAGTCTGACCCTGTGCCTCATGGGAACAGTCCAGCCCGAACTGCCAAGCCATGTCTTCCCTGGACTGGAAACAAGCATCCTGGGACCGGTTTCGGACTCACAGCCCTCATCAGCCAGGCTATCTTGAATCCAGTGGTAAAGTGAGCAAGGGACCCACGTCTGGGCATACCCTGCCAACTTAGGGCGAACAATGCAAAACCAAAGGGGATGATGGACGGAGTGTTGAACATTGCAAGCACTCACCCCCAGTCAACTGATCTGGGTTTAATCCATCATCATTCTTTAGCTCACTCCGCCACCCCAGTTCAGACATGGCCATATGCAAATCAGTCTGACCCTGTGCCTCATGGGAACAGTCCAGCCCGAACTGCCAAGCCATGTCTTCCCTGGACCGGAAACAAGCCTCCTGGGACCGGTTTCGGGCTCACAGCCCTCATCAGCCAGGCTATCTTGAATCCAGTGGCAAAGTGAGCAAGGGACCCACGTCTGGGCATACCCTGCCAACTTAGGGCGAACAATGCAAAACCAAAGGGGATGATGGACGGAGTGTTGAACATGCAAGCACTCACCCCCATAATTTCTCCTGGTCAGGTAAGCTTCAACCCAACGTGACAAGATGCACACAATCACTAGGACATATCTCAGCCCATTGCACACAGGCATCTCGATAAAGTCCAGTTGCATCCTGTTGAAGGAACCACCTGATCTCCAGATGTGACTCAGTGTTACTGACATTCTTCTGCCTATATTTTGCTACTGACACACAACACATCTGTGACACAACCCTTCAGCCATCAGTCTGAACCTGGGGTTAAACCAGGATTGCCTAAACAAACGCACTATGGCATCTCTACCTACATGTGCAGGTCCATGATAATGTCTCACCTTTGGAGGTAACAAGCTATCTGGCAACACAGGTCTCCCATCTCCTGAAACCCAAATGTCCTCATCTTGTTTGACACAACCAACTCTAATCCAGCCTTGCTGTTCTGCTGCTAACACTTCCTCCTGTAACCTCTTAAGTTCCTCCCAGGTATCAACTATGGTTAAAAACAGATTACAATTTGTCTCAGCCGTGCTTTCATTTTGGTATTCCTCATTGAAGGTACAAGCATTCAGGGCACAATATCTGGCAGTTTCATCCACATACCTGTTGCCCACAGTAACATGGTCAGTTATTTGTGGTGTGCAGCCCACTTTACGACTGCAGTCTTGGCAGGTAGCTGTAACACCTTCACAAATTGTGCCCACTTTCCCCATTGCGCATAGCTGACCCAGAAAAGGTCATAAATCTGCGTTGTGACCATAACTGTCCAAAGTTATGAGCAACACCAAAGCCATACTGACTATCAGTGAAAGTGGTCACTCTCAGCTGGTCTGAAACACAGCATGCTCTGGTAACAGCAATCAACCCAGCCACTTGTGCAAAACATACTCCTTGAAGCCAGGAGACTTCCACCACACCTGAGACAGTACAGACTGTGTAGGCAGCTCTCAGGTTTCCTTTATGGTCTCAGAAGCATGAGTCATCAACAAACATCACATAATCTGATTCAGGTAGGGGCACATCTTGTATGTCAGGTCTTGGCTTGGTGCATAGTACAGTAACATCAAGACAGTCATGCACAACTTCTCCTTCCACTACATCATTCCCAGGTACATGCAAGAGTGTTATGGGATTAAGAGTAGTACATCTCCTATGGGTAATGTTGTCTGCGGCAAATATAAGCTACTCATACTTGGTCAGGTGGCTACTGGTAAGATACTGGGTTCTGGTGCAGGTTAACAGTACCTCTACAGAATGGGGAACAAAAACAGTTAGAGGATGACCCATAACTATGCTCTCACACTGCTAGATGCTGACACCTGTGGAAGCCACAGCTTTGAGACAGCTGGGCAAAGAAGCAGCTACTGGGTCAAATGGCCTGTGAGATTCCCATACATCTGGGTTAGCACTGAGAGAGCGCAGACCTCCCTCTCACTGCAAAACGTTCATTATAATCAGCCATTCCCAGTGCTGGGGCACGGCAGAGACATTCTCTCAGCTCTGAGAAGGAACGCATGCATCTGTCATCCCATGGTACCGGATCTGAAACATCCTTGTGTGTCTGCCTCTGTAAAGGATTTCCAACTAGGGAAAAGTTGGGGATCCACTGTTGACAGTAGCGCACCATTCCCAAGAACATTCTGTCTTCTTTCTGGGTAGTTGGCAGATTCATTTTCTAGCTCCCTCATTCATGTCAGTTCTCCATGTTTTCTGTTCTGCATCCCATCTAGCATCTACACAAGTGGCCTTTCCCTGAAATTTCTCTCTTTGCCTAAGGTGATCTGTATGTTCTCAAGCATTAAGTGCTTCATATTGTGTCGGTCCAGGAGGCGTTTCATGTCATACAACGTCCCCCTTAAATGTTCAATGATTCTCAAATTAAATGTTCCATAACGAGGAAATGCCAAAGGACCATCCTTCTCAGTGATCTTATGTCATTGTTTGAGCCAAATACATGTGTGAAGACCCACGTCTATTGCCATTTGATGACCTGGCGTACCTTCAGGTGGTGCTTCTTCCCCCTTTCCAACCGGTATAGTTACATCTCCCTTCATTAGACTTTGTAGTGCTTTAAGGAATTACATTTTCTATCAAAATAAGCAAAATTCACAAATCACTTTTTGTTTAAACCATTAAATATCCAACCAATACCAGCGCTGCTCTACACCAACCGACCAATACCAGCGTGGCACACTGTGACGTCAATGTCACTCCTTGCAGCAGTTTGCCCTCCTTTACAAATCTCACAAGCGCATTCTCTCACTAATTTACGCACAAAACAAATGCAAGCAATTTCAACAACTAACCTTGTCTGCTCCTCTAAAGAAATGAAAGATGTAATCACACAAGAACAGTCCAGAGCAACACTTTCCGACCTACCCTGACATCCACTTCCAATGAAACTTCGACCAGCGGGGTCTCACTTGGATTGATCTAGTTCCTCCCTGTGCACTGAGATTTACTATAACAACCACACCTCACAATCACACAGAGATAAAGTCCCTATCTCAATAATGCTGTCGATGAGGTCTCACGACCAGCATCACAACACAGCAGACAACTACACCCAGTGTCTTCTACACTGATACCTTCAACTTCTCTGCATTAAGCGCCACTTTCACACAACAACTCAAAACAGCTCCACAAAACACCATAAAATCATTTTAAAAAACTGCAAGCTAATCATAAGCAAATGCAACGCGCAACCCTATTAATACTCACACCTCCGCTGCTACAAATCGTTTCCGAACAGCTGGAACTCCATTAATCCTTTGAGCGAGCCATGGGCTTTAGGGGTTGGGACTGGGCCTGGGCAATTTCTGATGGGACACCCAAACTCCCTCACTTCAGTGACAAACCATCCGAATTGGCTACCATGGTGGTGCAGCGCTCTTGGCCAACCCTTCTTATCACTGGTTATCCGGTGGATCTTTTCTTCCCTGTCTGAGAAGTGAAGAGAGCTAGCATTAAATCAATTTCAATTAACAGTGCAACCCATTTGGCTACACAATAAGGACCCAGAATCAGTGACAATAGTTAAGGAAGTTTATTACAAGCTAGCAGTCAGGTTAAGATAAACAAATCTTAGTATCATACTGCAAAGATACAGATTAATAACCGGTAAACCCAACATCCTGAAGAAGTGTAGGCCTACCAATAGAAGGCAGACAAGAAGTTCAGTTTCAGCAATAAAAAAGATCAATAACAGAATTTGGTGCTCAGAGAGAAGTTTCTGAGTATCTTTTCTATACATGAGTGAAGTCCAAGATCATCTAAGTTAAAGTCCAAATAAGAGGATGGTTTTAGATCTAACAGAATCTCAAAAATCAGGGAAAGGCAGAAAAATAGGAAAATGCGGGAAGTGAGGGTAGGTATAAGAAGGGGTCAGCATTTCAGAAGCTCGGCCAAGAGAATAAGTGCTAGCCTAGGGCACAGTCAACAAAGAATCAAAGGGAATAAACATAGAGGTCTAAACCTCTCAAAATCCAAAGAAAAGTGGCTGCAATCTCAGACCTTGTGAACTCCAGTTATTTGCATCAAAATGTCCAGAGTACCACCCCTCTGTTTGCATCATCAGGGGCTTCATTGTCCTTTCCATTCTCACGTTGTAAGCTGCAACATTCACCAGATATCACAGGCCAAACATGGGAACTGTACTGTACTCTGTCACCTGCAATTGTTTGCAACAGTGTTGAATGGACATTTTCTGTTAACGCACTGGCTCTCCATGTTCCTGGTTAAGATCTTCTTCTCTGGCTCTCTCTCTCTATCGCTTGTAAAGTGTTTGTATCTATTCTCAAACTAACAAACCATGTAAATGTACCTCCAAAGAAAAAGACATGCAAGCAGAGAATGGGAAATAGCATTTTATGCAAGAAGAAACACAGGCCTAGTCAGGACAACTTAAAGCGTTAAATCAATAGTGCACATTTAATATATGTTTGCGTATTTAAACACAAATGAATAAAACTGTCAGTACATTAGATTCACGTTAAAGTTCATAAAGGTACAATAACTTTGAAAATATGTCTTTAAATTCAAATGCAAAGGTGAAACATTAGTACACACATTTCATAAATCCATTGTCGTTTTAATGTGGATATATATCAATAGTGTAAGGATCAATCAATCAATCAATCAGGGGATTTTAAGCGCAATACTCATCCGTGAGGGTCTCAAGGCGCTGGGGGGTGGGGGGCAGCAGTTCCGTTCAGTCGAAGAGCCAGGTCTTGAGAGCCTTCCTGAAGGAGTTCAGGGAGGGGGCACGTCTGATGTCGATAGGGAGTACATTCCAGGTTTTGGCCGCGATGTAGGAGAAGGCTCTTCCCCTTGTTCTGGCTCTGCGGGTGCGCTGGGTTTCGGCGAGGGCGCGGTTTGTCAAGCGGAGGTTTCTTTTGGGTACGTGGAAGGTGATTCTCTCATTGAGGTATTGGGGTCCTGTGTTGTGGAGGCATTTGTTGGCGTGGGTGAGTATCTTGAAAGTGACTCTCTTCTCGATGGGGAGCCAGTGGAGGTTACGTAGGTGTTTACTGATGTGCTCGTGTCGGGGGATGCCGAGTACGAGTCTGGCTGCGGTGTTCTGTATCGTCTGGAGCTTGTGGAGTAGAGACTTGTTAATGCCAGCGTAGAGGGCGTTTCCGTAGTCCAATCTGCTGGTTATGAGTGCGTGGGTGACTATCTTTCTTGACTCGGGGGGAATACATTTGAAGGTCTTTCGGAGGATGCGGAGGGTGTTGAAGCAGCTGGACGCGACGGCGTTGACCTGCTTGTTCATGGATAGGGAGGAGTCGAGTAGGATACCGAGGTTTTTGGCGTGGTCCGTGGGGGTCGGAGGGCTGCCGAGTACGGTGGGCCACCAGGTGTCATTCCATGCTGACGGGGTGGTTCAGAGTACGAGGACTTCTGTCTTCACCGAGTTGAGCTTCAGGCAGCTGTTGCGCATCCAGGATGCGACGTCCTGCATTCCTTCCTGGAAGTTGAGTCTGGTGGTGGTGGGGTCCTTGGTGAGGGAGAGGATGAGCTGGGTGTCGTCGGCGTAGGGTACTAAGCTGAGGCCATGTTGCCTGACGATGGCGGCGAGGGGGGCCATGTAGATGTTGAAAAGGTTTGGGCTGAGTGATGATCCCTGGGGTACTCCGAAGTTGATTTTCATGGGGTCGGAGAGGAAGGGTGGTAGTCTGATTCTTTGGCTTCTGCTGGTGAGGAACAAGCGGATCCAGGCGAGGGCGGTTCCTTGTATGCCGGCGTCGTGTAGTCTGGCGGCAAGTGTGTGGAGGGAGACCGTGTTGAATGCTGCTGACAGGTCGAGTAGTATCAGGACTGCGGTGTGTCATTGGTCGAGAAGGGCGCGGATGTCATCTGTGGCGGCGAGTAGGGCGGTCTCGGTGCTGTGGTTGCTGGGGAATCCGGATCGGGAGGGGTCGAGGATGGAGTTGTCTTCGGTGAACTTTGTTAGCTGTGCGTTGACGGTCTTCTCAGCGACTTTTGCCACGAAGGGGAGGAGAGAGATGGGCCGGTAGTTCTTGAGGTCCGTGGGATCTGCTGAACGTTTCTTAAGCAGGAGTCTGACTTCTGTGCGTTTCCAGTCGTCGGGGAAAGTGCCGGTCATGAAAGTGGCGCTGATGGTGTGTCGTACTTCTGGTGCGATGGCGGCTCTGTGGTAGATGTGCAGTGGGCAGGGGTCCATGGGGGCCCCCGAGTGGATGCCTTTCATGGTTGAGGCGGTCTCTTCGGTCGTAACCGGTCTCGAGGAGGCGATGGTGGGCTGGCTGGTGTTGCTGGAGGGGGCGGTGGTTGCGGAGTCAGGTGTTTGGTCGCTGAAGTTGTCGTAGAGGTTCTTGATTTTCAGGTGAAAGTACGTTGCGAGCTTGTCGCAGAGGTCCTGGGAGGGGGTGATATCCGTGGTCTCGCTGGTGGGTTTGGTAAATTCCTGGATGACGCTGAAGAGCTCCTTAAAAATGCTGGCGTTGGCGAGGATTTTGTTGTGGATGAAGGTTCTTTTGGTGGTTCTGATGTGATGGTGGTATTCTGTCATGGCGTCTTTGTAGGTGGTGTGGTTTTCGGGCGTCTTGTTGTTTCGCCAGTTCTTCTCGAGGCGTCTGCAGGTGCGTCTGGCTTCTTGGAGGTCGGCGGTGAACCAGGTGGCTTTCCTGTGGCGCTGTCTGTCGGAGTTGCATAGCGGGGCGAGCTTGTCTGCACAGCTGGAGATCCAAGTGTGAAGTCCCCTGGCTGCGAGGTCGGCGTCGGTTGTGGCGGATGGTTTAACTCCATCATCTAAACAATAAACATTTATTTAATACAGTTAAGGCACACAGTATATATGAATTATCTAATCCTACAGTGCATGCACTTCAATAATGATGTCAAGTGCAATACTTAACAATAATATCATTAGGGCGCACAGTGAACAGATGCTAAGTGCACGTTTATATTTTGCATATTTGTGACGTGTAAGGGTAGAGCCCAAAATTATGCTGCTCCACCCGACACTCAAAGCTGCACTGCTCTGTTACAAGTGCTGCTGACATATGCTCGACTTAGCACATTCTCTGCTTATTCACTGAAATTGTTTCATGACACAGGCTTGAAACACTATGTGCTTACTCAATGAAATGCTTCCTGACAGAGACTTCGCTGGAAGTTTGTTTGTTGAATAGTCTTTATTCAGTCTTATAATTGACCATAAAAACACAGGTTTAAAAATACATTAACATCAAATAAAACGAATTTTGAAAAGCCGACTTTGTAAAATAAAAAGATGTCCCATATGTTTAGAAACAAAAATTTGACAATAAGCACATCATTTTTCATGAGTCAATGACCACAGAATACAATTTAAGGCAACTAAAAATGTTGGCATACCATAAAAGTTGTTTGTTCTCAAGTGGTAGCAACACAATTCAGAGGAAACGGATATAATAAATAAATGTAATAGTTATGCTATTAAATTGTATCATGTGGGTTACTATACAAACAAACAAAGAGACTTAAAACCTTAAAAATGATTATCAGTCTCATGCGGTAGTAAGGTGTCTATCATAAATAAAAACAATGAGTAGTTATTATAAGGCGTAGCTCTTCCTCAGTTTGATTGCGGCAGACATATAATTAAGAACAGCAAAGCACATTGTGGGTGAGTTGAAACATTTTATAAAGATCATCCCTTCTTGGTAAGAAATAAAGTGCTTATGCTTTTGGATTTTCCACCAATGAGAAACAGTGCTCCATCCCCGGAGTTGTAGAAATTGGAATATAGTTAAGGACTGAGTCCATATGTAATGACCTCGAAATTCTGAACTCCTCCTTGAGCATAAGGAGTTTTTCCTTCACTATGGCCTTAGTTTGGGACCCAATGCTTTCTGGGGAGTCAAAAAATAAGGCTACATCCCGATCGGTGAATGCTTCCCTAACATATGCCAGCCAGGGGATGGAGTTTATATTGTCTAGATTTAAACAATCACTCAGGATACTCCTAGAAAACCCTGCCTCAGGGGTCCTCCACATTTTGACCCAAAGTAGAAAGGGGGTGGGGCATTTCTACTTGGCCTTCCAGGAAGCCCAAGCCCTGTTCACTGTGGGAGACTAATCTTGATGTTGATTTAGGGATGGCTAAAATCCTAAAAAGAAACTTGCTTTCGAAAGCCTGCATCATAGCCGGGACTTCATAACTCCACACGTCCGCTCCATATTCTCCTACAGCAAGACTTTTACATTTGTAAAGCTCGTCCATATCCTTGATTGGCTTGTGAACCAATGTTTTTGTGAATCTAATAATCGACTCACAAACTACCTTCATTTTCTATATGCTTAGATTAATCAGGCTACCCCTTGTCGAATTAGCTTTAAACAGAATACCTTGGTAGTTAAAATGTGAGACCTTTGTGATTGGAGTCTATCCAATAAAAAATGACTTAGAGTTAGTATTTTTAGGGCCACAAGTTAAAATAAAATATTTTTGGCAGTTCACCTTTAGGCTTAAATTAGTCATAAAATCATTATGTCCATTTAATAGCTACTGTAGGCCAATTCCTGTTTGTGATATTAAAACCGCGTCATCCGCATATAAAAAAAACTGGACTGTGCGGAAACTAATTCTAGAGGTATTGTTACTACATAAGCCCGGAGCTGCATCTAGGGAGTTAATATACGATAAAAACAGGAATGGTGCCATTATACAGCCTTGCCTTACCCCTCAAACTGCCTTTATAGGGTGTGTACAATCTCCTAGTTGCGTATAATGTACCTTGATGGTAGTATCCCGGGATAGATGCCTCATGAGATTCTGCAATGGTGGTTCCACCCCAGCTGACTCCATCAAGTTCCACAACTTACCCCTATCAACCAAATCAAAGGCGCAGGAGAGGTCCATGACAGTCATGAGGGGAAACAACCTTTACATCGCGGTCATTAGACCGCGATGCCTTTACAACATGAGTAATGAACCTCTCCTGGCCCTGACATATTTTACCATGATAAGGGTTAGGTTGAGTGCTTGCTTGGTTGTCCCCAAGCCCGGGCGGAAACCATATTGGGTATTTGAAAATAAGGAGTTCATTTCTGCCCATACTTCCAATTTGTCCAGAATAACATGCCCTAGCATTTTTACTGTGGCATCCAACAAGGAGATTGGACAATAACATGCAGGGGAGTTCCTGTTCGCCTTCTTAAATATTGGAACTATAGTAGATTCCCTCCAGGTATCAAGTGGAGCCCCCCTGACAACTGCTCTAAGTACATTAATAATTAATGGTCCCCAAAATTCCAGGTTACATTTTAGCATATCGATGGGAGCTCTATCAGGGCCTGGAGTCTTGCCTGGGGAAGAACTCTGAATAGCTTTAGTGACTGCTGTTAGATCTATGAATTCATTTAGCCAAACTTCATTAAAGAAGAGCGGGTTCTGTGAGAGGTTCAGCCAATTGGTCACTGGGGTTAAAAATTTGGGAGAAATAGCTTACTCAATCTTGTCCTAAGACATGGCATTCAATGCTATGGAACTGGACCTCCCAAAAAAATGGCCGGTTTATTACATCTTAAAAGAGTCTACCGTTTTTCAGGAGGGTGGCTTTGTCTAAGTCTTCCCAAACTTTAGCCCTGATTTCCCTTTTTCTTATTTCTAAAGTTTGTTTATAGTGTTTCCCAGCTGTCTGGATCGCTTCAACATTACGAGAAGTTGTGTTGGTGACTTTCTTGAGGGTTGTTAATGCTAGAGTACAGTCCGAGCTAAACCAGCGGTGGTATGCATGATTCTTACATGGCATGTTTTTAGTTAACAAACGTGCGGCTATCCTGCAAATAGCTATGTAGCTATCATGAATCTACTGGGCTCACAGTCAGTGGGAAGACAATTAAAAATGTCCAGGCTAGTTTCTATTAACGGATCCTCAACAAATTTACTTGGATCAATACGGTCCCATTTTATCTGAAACCCCTTATTAGCAGAAAACTGTACAGGGAGCGTGGGTAGGTCAGTGGACCATGAATGCAGTTGGGTATCAAAATGTAAAATAATTGGGTTATGATCGCTGTGCGGGAGGGGACGCACTTCATAGTGTAATCATTTCTGAACCAAATCTTTAGAAATTAGCACAAAAGCAGTCATGCTACCCTTACCTCTACCCACGAATGTGGGAGAATTGACAGTATTTGGGCCATGAAAGTCACATGAAAATGACAAATTATTTATGAATACAATCTTATTTAGGGAGTCCCCATAGGGCGTATGTGAAAAATGACTTGCATCTTCCCTCTCCCCATCAGTGACCCGCATATGCGATTGCCACTACAAATACACTGTTCAATATTAAAATCAACAGCCCACATGACCGATGTATAGCATGCCTTACTGTTTGTAAAAATATCTAGAGATCTTCTATAATGCCTACGGGTTGTGCGGAGAAAAAGTTAAAATAAAAATTAACCAAAATAGCATTAACTAAATGAGGCCAAAAAATGTGTAATATCAAATAACATGGTTTAACTTCTAGCACTTTAATATACAAATTCCTAATTTTGACGAATATGAAAACTACCAGACCCCCCTTACTCTTCCCTGCAGGTGACAGAATTTCTGGGGAGCAGTATGATTTAAATCCATCAATATGTATTGAATCAGTGGCCCAAGTTTCCTGACAGCATATTATATCAAACATGAGTATGAAAGAGAACCAGTCTTCATAGGCTCATATCTATGAGGAGCACAAGGCATTTTGTCCCGGGTGGGATCTGGTTGGGTTGTAGGAACTGCCTCCTGAGGAATTGAAACATGATTAAGAGTTTTACTGCCTTGCTGCTTTGATGACTGGGATTTGAGAGGGGTCAGTGCTTGAACGCCATGAGGCAAAAGTGGGGCTCCTTGTATTACCACTGTCATGGCCTGGATTTTGCCTGATAGAAGCTTCACTTGGCCCATCATTTCCTCCCGGAAAGAGGTTAGCATTTTATCCATTAAGGCGATAACTGACAGCAGTTGATGGGGCTGTTAGTCTTATTGGCTGTTGGCTTAGCTGGATGGCATGTGGATGTATATTTTACCAAGGACAGGCCGATGTCTTTCCCTTCACCCCTCTTCCTCTTCCAAGGCGTTTTTTAGGAGGGGGGGGGGGGGGGCGTTAGAGTTTGAAGAATTTATGGTGATCTCGTTCATCTCACAAAGAGCTATTCAGGGATTCTTCGATCTTTGCTTACATTTTAGCAACGGAACTAGGATGCTTGACCTCTAATCTCAGCTTTACTACTCCACCTAAATATGCTGAAAATAAACACTGCATTCTAAAGGTGGGAGGACCCATTGCACAAAGACATTTCCCTGAGAAGGCCAGCAATTGGAAAGGAAACAAACGTTGGTGTGAGTAACTTCCATCTTAAGACATGGAGCGACTAATAGTCTTTCCATGCCATAACACACACCGTGGCACCGACATCTATCAGTGATCACGTGTTTCCAATGAATGTCCAATTTGCACTCTGTGAGAGTTTCATTTCTGTCTCCTTCTTTAAGAGATGATATGATGTGAACGTTGGACACGAGCAAAATACGTTTGCAAAATGATTGGCTTTTCCAGAAGCAGAACATGCTTTTTTTCTGGCAGCACAAGTCAAAGCATTGGGAAAAGAGCTGCAGCAGTTGCCACACAACTTAAGTGTTGAGCTGGCTGTCACTTTCTTTGGACCAGCATTGACTTCACCCACTGACCCCACAGGTTCTGTCTTCACCAGACTGCTTGCTAGTCATGCTGCCATATGTGAGGCACATGCTTCAGATAGTTGATAAGAACACCTCCTAGACTAAAAGCATGGCTGGTATCGTGCCATAAAAAGCAGCCTTCATCATTTTGCTAAATTGCAGTCCTGAATAATATGGGCTTAAATGTCATCTTCAGGATTACTGAGCTCTCACCTCCTGGTCAGAACTCATAGACTGGTATAGAAAGTACCAATTGATTCTATTGGGCCATGTGTAGTTATATGAGCAGACCATAGTCCAGGTTAGACTGAGTGCCAAACTGTGCGTTTAGGGAGGTTTTCTATTCAGTAGTTTGCACTGTAGCAGGAAGAGTCAGAAAGATCTTGTAGACTTCTTTACCAGCAATCTGTAATGGCATTAACCTTTTAGTGCCCAGGCCAGTTTCTATACTGGCTGACAAATAGTTTTCCAAATGAGCCAACAAAACCTCCAAGTCGCAGCTACTAATGATGGAGTGGACAGCATGTCAAAAGGTACAATAGCAGCTGCTGAGATTTGCAGTGTGGTAGCTATAGGGAAAAATGCAACTTTTTGTGAAGAAACAGCTTCATTTCACCATGATACATGGTAGTGGAGTCATGGCGATGTTGGTTACTGTCCACCGAACATGTAACAAGAGGCACCAGGTGCAGCACACTCATTGGTTATGATGGATCACTAAGGCCGTCAGGGGCAGAATCCAGCAGGTAATAAAGTGCCTTAAAAGAGGAACAGAATAGTTCAATACAGCATCATCAGTGAGTAGATAAGGAAAGCCACAAACCGCTATCTTTGGTGGCCTTCAATGAAGGAAGTGCCAATGGCAATGGAGATATAGTTCAATAGAGAAAGTAGCTCCCAGCCAACGAAGGTAACTTCATTAGGGCTAGCAACACAGAGCAAGATTGCATGCAGCCACAAAGCAAGGCTGAATGATGTCAAGGGAAAAAGCAAGGGTGTCGGGGCCTAAATGATGCAGGAACCAGACAGCAAACCCTTAAGGCAGCTATGGAAGGTAGCAATTCAGAGAGTTATTTCTCTTCATCAGTGTTAAATCTCAGTTTACAACCAAAGCAGCTAGGAGAAAAAAAAAAAACACGCCAGTTCCCATGATAAACGGAATGTGCATGAGATACGTGCTTTCACTATTTATTCGCGGTTGTGACATTGAGAGTGGATACGTGTCCTTAGATCATGGGTACTCGCAAACATTTTCCCAGGGGCCAAAGGGTATGGTCTGCGGTGTGACTGAGGGCCTCAGTGATGTCAGGAGGGTGGGCTGTAAGGTAGGCGTAGGGGAAGTAAAGCATGCACATGGCGTGGACAGTGAGTCATGGAGTTATTTTGGGGGCTTTCATTCCATACTGCCTTCTAAATTAAGCCCCTCGTCTCTAGAAGAGTCATAGAACTCTTGAACTTGAGTTAAGTCATAGATTTGACAGTACTATGTTTTGCTGTTTCTGAGTCGCTATCCCTTCTACTGTACCGTGGGATAAGCCTTGACTGTTGTCATCGCTACCTTGCACGAATCAAGTGTACTAAGCATTAGCTTGATTATTGAATTGGAATGGAATGAAATAGAATCTTAGGTCTCACAATCTCCTTGTGACTTTAGTCTCTTGTCAGTAAACTTCAGGTGTGCTTAGAAACAAGCTCACTTAAGATAGTAAGTGCTATTAAAACATCCTTGATAAAGACCCCCCAAAAAGATATGTGTTAGAAATGGGATTCTTGGTAGGCTAGGACGCGGGCCAAAGCCAGGCAAAAACCACCACTCTAGTCAGGATAACGGAGTTACACTTCTAAAATAACCCCTGCTCACCCCCTTGGTAGCTTGGCACGAGCAGCCAGGCCTATCTTAGAGGCAGTGTGTAAAGCATTTGCACCTAACCAACAGTAATACAGTGTACGCACTACAAAAGGATACCACACCAGTTTAGAAAAATATCCAATATTTTTATATAATTAAAACAAGACCAAAAACGATAAAGAACCACAATACTATACTTAAAAGTTCACAATTAAAAAATACGCTGATTAAAAAGAGTTCCTTGTGTGGATAGCGCCGTCAGGGCAACCACGGCGTCGTGAACACACAAATCCAAAACAGTTCTGGCTGACCGCGGGGTCGCAGGCCAGCTACGGTGTCGGGAAGACCCGCAAACAGTACCTTTCAGAGATGCAGGGCGATGGGGCCCTCGAAGTCACACGTGTTGCAGGTCGATCTCCTCTCTGATGGAGTCAGGAGCGCTGGCGTCGGCAGGCGCCGGGTGCTGCGGTGCGGAGTGCAGCGGTGCGGCGTGCGGTGCCCTCAGGTCGCGGTGCGAGCAGCGGCTCGTGGCGGCGTCAGATGGCGTCGTCGGTGAGACCAGGGTCGCGGTGCGAGATGAAGGCGGTGCTCGTCACGGTGCTGGCAGATCACGGTGCAAGCAGCGGCGGCGTCGTTGCTGAAGCACTGTCGTCGGCTGACAAACTGGAGTCGATGGCGCCGGCGTCTGTAGGCCAAGCCTGCGGTGTGGGATGAGGACGGTGCTTCGTGTAACTTACGAGCGGTGCCCCCGAACCACGGTGCAAGCAGCGGCGTCGATCTCGGCGGGAAGTGGCGGCGTCAGGCAGGCCAAGGCGTCCTCGTGAGGCCAGGCGGTGCAGAGTGCGGTGCCCACAGGTCGCGGTGCGAGCACCGGCTCGGTGGCGGCATCAACAGGCGTCGTTGGTGAGACCAGGGTCGCGGTGCGGCTGTGCCCTCTGCGGTGCCAAAGCTTCGGCGTGAAGCGAGGCGGTGCGGAGCCCACAGGTCACGGTGCAAGCAGCGGCTCGGTGGCGGCGTCAACAGGTGTCGTCGGTGAGACCAGGGTTGCGGTGCGGCGGTGCCCTCTGCTGCCTTCAGGACACGGAGTCGGCAGTGGCGTCGTAGACGTCGTCGAGTTGGTGTTCTTCGGGTTGCAGCACAAAACACACAGTCCCCAGTGCTGCGGGTCGAAGAACTTGAAGTCTTTGCTGTTCCTGAGACTTCGTGAACAGGGGGCAAGCTCTACCTCAAGCCCTTGGAGAGACTCACAAATTTAGGTTGCAGAAAGTCCAGTCCAGGCCTTTCACTACCCAAGACAAAAGCAGCCACTGCAGGTCAGCCCAGCAAAGCACCCAGCAAAGCAGTTGTTCCTTTTCGCAGCTTCTCCGGCTCTTCTTCTTGGCAGTCTTCTTGTCCAGATGAGTTCTAAAGTTCAGGGGTCTGGGACCCAGCATTTATGTCCAAAAATCCTTTGATCTCTTAGGCAGAGAGGGCCTGTGCTCGGTCAGGACCAGTTCTGCCTTCTCTGGTGTGAATTCCTGGCAGGAGGTGGAGACGGCATTTGTCAGAGGCAGAGCAGGCCCTTTGAGGTGCAAGGAAATCTCCTCCCCCTTCCCCCATCGTAACCCAGGTCTCCTCAGCCCTTTCCTGACCTACCTAGACCATCTGGCGCCCCTCCTGCTCCCCCAGCCTTCTGTCATCCAAAATCCAGACAGGCAATCCACATTCCAGCAGAGGCACACGGGATGACTGAGCAAGAAAATACCCACTTTCCAAAAGTGGTATTTTCAAACACAGAATGTAAAAATCACCTTCACTAAAAGAGGCATCTTTAGATTCTGAGTTCAGGCATACGAAACTTCATTTTCTTACCGAATTCCCTGGGCCAGCTATGTTCATAAGATTTTATGAACAAACCTCCCATTCTGTCCTATGGGGAACTGGTAGCCTTGCAATAGTGAAAAACGAAATTGGCTGTAATTCACTATTAGGACATGCCACACACACCGGGGCATGTCCTACCTTTCACATACATTGCACCCTGCCCACAGGGGTACCTTGGGCCTACCTGAGGGGTGCCTGACATGTAGGAAAAGGGAAGGTTAGGGACCGGCCAGTGTGTGCACTGGCCAAGTCGATATGGCAGTTACAAACTGCGCGCAGACTCTGCAATGGCAGGTCTGAGTTACCGTTTTCAGGGCTACTCACGGGGGTGGCACAACCAGTGCTGCAGGACCCCGGGTAGCATTTGATTCACCGGCCCTGGCACACGCAGTGCACTTTACTAGGGGCTAACAGGTAAATCAAATATCCAATCATGGAAACACCAATCCATAACACAATTTACAATAGGAGCACCTGCGCTTTACCACTGATCAGCAGTGCGAAAAGCGCGCAGAACAGTTACACCAGCAAAACAGAGTCAAAACCGGGAGGTCAGAAAGCAAAAACTCAGGGGAAACACGCCAAAAGATGCCAAGTCTAACACACGTCCCCTCCAGCTGAAAGTAGGGAGAACTACCCATTTACCTGGGGGTTCTCTTCACTAAGGCGGAAGAACCTGGACAGGCCATCTGCATTGGGGTGCTCTGCGCCAGGGCGGTGTTCCACCGTAAAGTCCATTCCCTGTAGGGAGATGGACCACCTCAGCAGTTTTGGATTCTCCCCCCTCATCTGCATTAACCATCTGAGGGGCCTGTGGTCGGTCTGAACTCGGAAGTGAGTCCCAAACAGGTATGGTCTCAGCTTCTTCAGTGCCCAGACCACAGCGAAAGCTTCCCTTTCTATGGCACTCCACCTCTGCTCCCTGGGGAGTAGTCTCCTGCTAAGGAAGACTACCGGTTGGTCTAGGTCCTATTCGTTCAGTTGTGAGAGCACCGCTCCCACTCCATGCTCTGACGCGTCGGTCTGCACGACAAATTCCTTGGAGAAGTCGGGGGCCTTGAGCACAGGGGCCGTGCACATGGCGGCCTTCAGGGTATCAAACGCCCTCTGGCAAGACTCAGTCCAGATCACCTTTCTCGGTTGCTTCTTGGAAGTCAACTCAGTTAAGGGGGCCACAATGGTGCCATATCCCTTAACAAACCTCCGGTAGTACCCGGTGAGTTCTAAGAAGGCCCTCACCTCTGTCTGGGTCTTGGGTGGCTCCCAAGCCAGGATGGTGTTGATCTTGGGCTGTAGGGGCACCACCTAGCCACTCCGTACCTGGTGTCCCAAGTACACCACGACCCCTGCCCGATCTGGCACTTACTGGCCTTAATCGTGAGGCCTGCCGTCTGAAGCACCATCAACACTTCCCTGAGGTGTTGCAGATGTTCGTCCCAACTGGAACTGAACACCGCAATGTCGTCCAGGTACGCGGTGCTGAATTCCTCCAGCCCAGCCAACACCTGGTTGACCAACCTCTGAAAGGTGGCAGGGGCATTCTTCAATCCGAAGGGCATCACCCGGAACTGGTAATGCCCGACCGGGGTTGGGAATGCTGATCTCTCTTTGGCCCCCTCGGTTAGAGCGATCTGCCAGTACCCAGATGTTAAATCGAACGTACTCAGGAATCTGGCTGCTCCCAACCAGTCGATGAGCTCATCAGCTCAGGGAATGGGGTGGGCGTCAGTCCGCGTGACGGCATTGAGCCCCCGATAGTCCACACAGAACCGCAGTTCTGGGGTGGCCCCGGGTGCCATTGCTTTCGGGACCAAGACCACGGGGCTGGCCCATGGGCTACTTGTCGGCTCAACCACCCCCAACGCCAACATCTTTGAGACCTCCTCTTTGATGCTGGCCTTGACCCGGTCAGCCAACCGGTAAATCTTGTGTTTCACCGGGGGGCTGTCACCGGTATCCACGTCGTGGGTACACCAGTGAGTAACACCTGGGGTCAAGGAGAACAGTGGGGCAAACTGCCCCAACAACTGGCGACACTCGCTCTGCTGCTCAGCGGTCAGGGTCACACCATCCACCGACCCATCCCCCTCTTGGGCAGACAGGAGGTCCGGGAGAGGCTCACTCTCCGCTTCCTCCCCGTCGTCCTTCGCCAAGAGCATGCTCACTTCGGACCTCTCGAAGTGGGGTTTGAGGCGGTTCACGTGGAGGACCCGTAACGGGTTCCGAGGAGCCTGCAAATCCACCAGGTAGGTGACCTCACTTTGCGCTCCACCACCTCAAAGGGCCCCGTCCACTTGTCCTGTAAGGCACAAGGTTCCACAGGGGCCATGACCCACACTTTCTGTCCAGGTTGAAACTCGACCAGAGTGGCATTCTGGTCATACCACTTCCTCATTTCTTCCTGGCTGGCCTCTAGGTTTGCCTGAGCGAGTTTCCTGAAACGGGCAGTTTGGTTGCGGAAGGCCAGCATGTAGCTGAACACATCCTGGGGGGTCTTCCTGGGAGCGGCCTCCCAGCCTTCCTTTACCAAGCTTAGAGGTCCCCGCACGGGGTGACCGTACAGAAGCTCGAAGGGACTGAACCCGAGAGACTTCTGGGGTACCTCCCTGTACGCAAAGAGAAGGCACGGTAAGAGGACGTCCCACTTACGCCTCATGGGTTCAGTGAGACCCTTGATCATGCCTTTTAAGGTCTGGTTGAACCTTTCCACCAGACCGTTGCCTTCGGGGTGGTAAGGAGTGGTGAACTTGTACGTAACACCACACTCCTTCCACAGGGATGTCATATACTTCGATATGAAATTGGTCCCCCTGTCAGAAACCACCTCTCTGGGGAACCCCACGTGGGAAAAGATCCCCATCAACGCCCGGCCCACCACTGGCGCCGTCGTTGTCCTGAGAGGGATTGCCTCCGGGTACCGGGTGGCATGGTCCACCAAGACCAGGATGTACCTGTTGCCCATGGCTGTCTTGGGATCCAGTGGCCCCACGATGTCCATCCCTACCCTTTCAAAGGGTGTCCCCACCACGGGGAACGGTTGGAGAGGAGCTTTGACCTTCTTCCCACTCTTGCCACTTGCCTGGCAAGTTTGGCAGGGCCGGCAATGCACATCCGACTGCCTTCGCATTCGAGGCCAGAAGAAGTGGGTGACAAGCCGGTCAAAGGTCTTGTCCTGCCCCAAATGTCCTGCCAAAGGCACGTCGTGAGCCAGACCCAGTAGAAAGGTCCGGAAGCGCTGGGGTACCACCAGCACACGGGCTGACCCAGGTTCCGCGACCTTAGGCTCGCTGTACAGGAGATCATTCTACCAATATATCCAATGTGATCCGGACTGATCACCAGTCGCCTGGGCTGCGGCCTGCTGCCGCAGACCCTCCAGAGAAGGGCACTCTTTCTGCTCCCGGCAGAACTCCTCCCTGGTGGGACCCCCTTCTTGCTGCCAATGGGTCAGCTCAGAGATGTCCCCCAGTTCGGCTACCTGTTCCCCTGTAGGCACCGGGGCGTCCCCCTTGAGGTCCGCCTCCTCCCAGGCCGTGGGAACTTCAGGGGGCGGTTTCCCGCGCCCCTTGCTCTTCCTCTTGGCAGGGACCTGGGCCACTGTTTTAGGCTCCGGGTCCTTCTGATCACCCTCTCTGGCCGCCATCGACCAAGTGGACACGCATGCCCACTCTGGCAACCCCAGTATCTCCAAGTGGGACCTGAGCTCAACATCCTTCCATAAGGACTGCTCCAGGTGGTTACCGAGCAGACAATCGACAGGCATGGAAGGGCTCACAACTAGCCTTAAAGGACCTGAGACCCCCCCCACTCGAAGGGAACATGCGCCACCAGACACTGGCGCTCGGAATTGTCGACTGCAATCACCTGGTGGAATGCCCCGGGGACTACCTGCGTCTCAGGGATCAGGTGACACCGAACTGAGGTCACACTGGCTCCAGTATCCCTGAGAGCCTCTACCCTTTTCCCGTTGATGGTCACCCAGGTGCTGTATTTCTTTGTGTTAGGGGGCACCTGGGCTCCTGGGACCATCTCACTGTCCCCTAGTGAGACGAGGGTCATTTCTGCGGGGTCCCCACCCTCCTGTTGGGACTCCTCCTACTCCTCCCCCAGTGCTACGCTAGCCAACACTTTGGACGGTCCACCGGTGGGTGGCTGTGTCCCCTTTGGGCACTGGGGGTCTCCCCTCATGTGCCCCACCTGGTCACAAGCAAAACACTTGCGGGGCCGGTCTCGGCAGGCTTTCCTGTCGAGACCCCTTGCTTCTTATCTCCGGGGGGGTGGGAACCTTTACCCTGGGTGTTATTTTGGGGCCCTTTCGAGAACTCCTGTGTTTTACCCTTGTCCCCCCACTTTTCTGCTGGGGACCCTGCCCACCTTTGACTGAGTCCCCCCAAACGCTTTCTTGTGGACCCTGGTACTCACCCAGCGGTCCACCTCCATAGCAAGCTTCCTGGGATCAGTTAGCTTACTATCAACTAGGTGCTGGCGCAGATCTGAAAAACATAGACTAGACAAGTGCTCCCACGCAATCAAATTGTAGAGCCCCCGAAAATCTGTCACATTACTGCCCTTCACCCAGCCATCCAACGACCGACAAAACCCATCCACACATTCCAGCCACGTGTTGGCATCCGATTTCTTCCAGGACCTAAACTGATCCCGGTACTTTTCAGGAGTGAGACCATACCTAGTGAGAAGGGCTTCCTTCATATCAGCATAGGTGAGGTTAGGCCCCTTACCCAAAGCTGTCAAAGTATCCCTGGCTTCCTCTGGAAACAGAGACCACAATCCTGCTCCCCAATTCTTCTCAGGGACCCCATTCATGTGTATCGCTGCCTCATAACCCTGAAACCACCTCTGTATGTCATCCCCCTTCTTGAACTCTCTGCCCACATTCTTAGGGATGTGTACGATTCGGTCTGTCTTCCTTGACGAGTTGCTGCCACCATCCGAGCTGGGCCTACTCTTCAGCTCCAGCTCTTTAAGACCTCGTTCATGTTCCAATAGCATTCTCTTCTCCTCCATGGCCAATCTAATCTTTTCTAGCTCCGTGGCTGCTCTCCTTACGTCCCGCCTGTCCTCCAGCTCCTCTGGGGACAGGCCACTGCTGCCTGGTCAGAAGGGTTCCCCTCCCCCTTCCCAAAAGCACATCCACCCTAGGACCAGGCTCCCCCGCCTCTCCACTAAGGTCACCAAATTGCCCACTTTCGTCTCTGGCTGCTACCCAGGCCCTCAGCGCCTTTTGTAGCTCGTCCTTCCTAGTGAGGCCTCTGATTTAGACTTTTAGGTTTTTGCAAACGGACTTCAATTCTCTCACAGTGTAGAGCTTCAACCTATCCTCCTCAAAGGCAATGTCCATGGATGCAACGGATGATGCTATTGATTCTGGCATGGTGAAGTAGAAAGTTCACCTGGCAAGATCACAAAAATCGGCCAAAAAGAAAACGGGTTAGTATGTGGTACGTAATGGTCTGCGATATGGTAGTAGTGCACACCAATCACTGTAAGTCAAGTGCAAACGCAAGTCCTATCCTCACTGCTGACAACCAATGTTAGAAATGGGATTCTTGGTAGGCTAGGGCGTGGGCCAAAGCCAGGCAAAAACCACCACTCTAGTCAGGATAAGGGAGTTACACTTCTAAAATAACCCCTGCTCACCCCCTTGGTAGCTTGGCACGAGCAGCCAGGCCTATCTTAGAGGCAGTGTGTAAAGCATTTGCACCTAACCAACAGTAATACAGTGTACGCACTACAAAAGGACACCACACCAGTTTAGAAAAATATCCAATATTTTTATATAATTAAAACAAGACCAAAAACGATAAAGAACCACAATACTATACTTAAAAGTTCACAATTGAAAAATACGCTGATTAAAAAGAGTTCCTTGTGTGGATAGCGCCGTCCGGGCTACCACGGTGTTGTGAACACACAAATCCAAAACAGTTCTGGCTGACCGCGGGGTCGCAGGCCAGCTACGGTGTCGGGAAGACCCGCAAACAGTACCTTTCAGAGATGCAGGGCGATGGGGCCCTCGAAGTCACACGCGTTGCAGGTCGATCTCCTCTCTGATGGAGTCAGGAGCGCTGGCGTCGGCAGGCGCCGGGTGCTGCGGTGCGGAGTGCAGCGGTGCGGCGTGCGGTGCCCTCAGGTCGCGGTGCGAGTAGCGGCTCGGTGGCGGCGTCAGATGGCGTCGTCGGTGAGACCAGGGTCACGGTGCGAGATGAAGGCGGTGCTCATCACAGTGCTGGCAGATCACGGTGCAAGCAGCGGCTTCGTCGTTGCTGAAGCGCTGTCGTCGGCTGACGAACTGGAGTCGATGGCGCCGGCAGGCCAAGGCTGCGGTGTGGGATGAGGGTGGTGTGTCGTGTAACTTACGAGCGGTGCCCCCGAACCACGGTGCAAGCAGCGGCGTCAATCTCGGCGGGAAGTGGCGGCGTCAGGCAGGCCAAGGCGTCCTCGTGAGGCCAGGCGGTGCGGAGTGCGGTGCCAACAGGTCACGGTGCGAGCAGCGGCTCGGTGGCGGCGTCAACAGGCGTCATCGGTGAGACCAGGGTCGCGGTGCAGCGTTGCGGCGGTGCCCTCTGCAGTGCCAAAGCTTCGGCGTGAAGCGAGGCGGTGCGGAGTGCGGTGCCCACAGGTCGCGGTGCAAGCAGCGGCTCGGTGGCGGCATCAACAGGCGTCGTCAGTGAGACCAGGGTTGCGGTGCGGCGTTGCGGCGGTGCCCTCTGCGTTGCCTTCAGGACACGGAGTCGGCAGTGGCGTCGTAGACGTCGTCAAGTTGGTGTTCTTCGGGTTGCAGCACAAAACACACAGTCCCCAGTGCTGCGGGTCGAAGAACTTGAAGTCTTTGCTGTTCCTGAGACTTCGTGAACAGTGGGCAAGCTCTACCTCAGGCCCTTGGAGAGACTCACAAATTAAGGTTGCAGAAAGTCCAGTCCAGGCCTTTCACTACCCAAGACAAAAGCAGCCACTGCAGGTCAACCCAGCAAAGCACCCAGCAAAGCAGTCGTTCCTTTTCGCAGCTTCTCCGGCTCTTCTTCTTGGCAGTCTTCTTGTCCAGATGAGTTCTAAAGTTCAGGGGTCTGGGACCTAGCATTTATGTCCAAAAATCCTTTGATCTCTTAGGCAGAGAGGGCCTGTGCCCGGTCAGGACCAGTTCTGCCTTCTCTGGTGTGAATTCCTGGCAGGAGGTGGAGACGGCATTTGTCAGAGGCAGAGCAGGCCCTTTGAGGTGCAAGGAAATCTCCTCCCCCTTCCCCCATCGTAACCCAGGTCTCTTCAGCCCTTTCCTGACCTACCTAGACCATCTGGCGCCCCTCCTGCTCCCCCAGCCTTCTGTCATCCAAAACCCAGACAGGCAATACACATTCCAGCAGAGGCACACGGGATGAATGAGCAAGAAAATACCCACTTTCCAAAAGTGGTATTTTCAAACACAGAATGTAAAAATCACCTTCACTAAAAGAGGCATCTTTAGATTCTGAGTTCAGGCATACGAAACTTCATTTTCTTACCGAATTCCCTGGGCCAGCTATGTTCATAAGATGTTATGAACAAACCTCCCATTCTGTCCTATGGGGAACTGGTAGCCTTGCAATAGAAAAAAACGAAATTGGCTGTAATTCACTATTAGGACATGCCACACACACCGGGCATGTCCTACCTTTCACATACATTGCACCCTGCCCACAGGGGTACCTTGGGCCTACCTGAGGGGATGTAAGAAAAGGGAAGGTTAGGGACCGGCCAGTGTGTGCACTGGCCAGAGTCGATATGGCAGTTACAAACTGCGCGCAGACTCTGCAATGGCAGGTCTGAGTTACCGTTTTCAGGGCTACTCACGGGGGTGGCACAACCAGTGCTGCAGGCCCCCGGGTAGCATTTGATTCACCGGCCCTGGCCCACACAGTGCACTTTACTAGGGGCTAACAGGTAAATCAAATATCCAATCATGGAAAAACCAATCCATAACACAATTTACCATGGGAGCACCTGCGCTTTACCACTGATCAGCAGTGCGAAAAGCGCGCAGAACCGTTACACCAGCAAAACAGAGTCAAAACTGGGAGGTCAGAAAGCAAAAACTCAGGGGAAACACGCCAAAAGATGCCAAGTCTAACAATATGCAATTCACTAAGGCGGGCAGACAAAAACAGCAAACCTCCACCAGTTTGGGACAGTGGAAAAGTTCTAGCCATGGCATTAGGAGATGTGATGTATAATCCTGACTTTACCAATTTGTCCAAATATGCTGGTTATGAACTCTGTATTTAAAGTCTGGGCAGGTTCCACAGCACACTGGCATTTCTTTGGTGAGAGTTGTCTCCGAGTCTCACCATTTAAACGACTCGCACTCCAATTGTGGTGTAATGGGCAAGATGGAAAATACGGAACCAGAGGATGCGTTTTCTTTATCTTGGCCGCTCCTTGTGACGAATTGTGCACTCTTGGGTAATTACTTTCAGAACCTACTTCTCTTCTCATTTATTTTTTTTTTTTTTAAGTGATAGGAAAAACCTAAACCAAACACTGGTAGTAAGTATGTGGTAGAAAATCAGGACTGTAATCAACAATCATTTGATATTCGCCATTGGTGAGAGAATACCCAATTTCATAGTCCCCTCACTAAACTATAGACCAGTAGGAAAGATAACTCTTGAAACAAGGAGTCCTGCACGGTGGTGTTGGAACTCCTGCTTCACCAAATTGCTTGATGAAAGTATTACTTCTATGCCTTTGTCCCCTTAATTGCCATTAAATGATAAGAGTTGGGTGAGCCACTGAAGGCTCGAACCAACCTTGAGCTAAAGTGTTTGGCTGTGGCTCACATAGAGGTTCTCTTGGACCCTCGATCCCAAAACGATACGACCCTTCATGTAGCTTTTGTCTGTCATCCACGCTCTATTCTCAAGCACCAAGAATTTAGGACAAAGCATTAACTTTAGATTCAAAATGAAAGAAATACCCGTCTAGTGGCTGAATTACAATATGAAACCTGAAAACCTGGATTCCATCCCAGCTTTCCCACTTGACTAAATTGTGTGATCCTAGGCAATTGTTTTATTACACTTTACCTCCTTTTTATTCATTTCACATATAAGCGCACCTTCAAATACATGAGTTCAGGATGTGCGCAGTACAAAACGTTTTCGTGTTTGATTTAATCAATTATAATGTTTAAAACACCCTGGCCACCCTAAAGGTGCATGACAACTTACTTGCCTCTTAGTTCACTATTGGCATTGTTGTCACTGTGCGGGAAAGGATGAATGTTCCTAAGTTCATGTCTGAAAACTGTCACTTTAAAAAAAATACTTCTCAAATGCACTGATATAAACTGATATACTAAAGTGAAACACTTATGCATGTTAATAAAATACACTTTTTAGAATTTTGAAGAGATTTTACTACTTTTTACACATTTGTTGCAAGATGTCTTTAAAAATGAAATTGTGGTGCAGGACACCTTCTTTGCTTAGTATTCTCTTACTTCAGTTAATAGTACATAAATGCATGTCCCATTTACCAGCTTTCTAAATGTTTGTGCTGAGTGAATTAAACAGCAGCCCAGTGCTACTGATCTCCTGGGGGCTGCATGTTAAGATGAGGAGGACCACAAGCACCCCCCCCTCCCCCCGCCGTACTTTGAGTATCACTGCCTTAGATAACAAACACAGCCGTACCCAGCCATTAGCACAACACTGCAGTCTTCCCCATCTCTAAAAACAGGACAGTGGGGCATGTCTGCGTTCTGATGAGGCTATGTGTTCCCTAGTGATCTAATTTTGTCCACTGCCTGAACAATCTATTGGTGCGTGTTTTCTCTCTAATGCTGTATTGTTCTCCATCACCCGGAGACAGAACAGTGGTTTGTGCGTGAGTACTGGTGAGGAGAGTGAAGCAGTGGCATGAACACATGAACATAGTGCCAAGTGCATGTGCAACATCTTTATACACAAACCTTAAATCATCTGCTACACCACTGAAGTCAGGATTATGAAGAGGGCAAACAATAGGAGACACTCGGACCATTGCATAGGTGCTGCATCCCTTGCCAAAATGATGGGAAAACGTTCAAACTAACATCACCTAGTGATTAGGAAAATAGCAAAACGTGTACCACAAGTCACAGTGCAAAGTCCTTGTATCGTTGAGATGGGTTGGGGTTTTCTCTCTTAACATAGCGATACTGCTAAGCTCTTCCAGACATTTGCAGTGACAACCTTGACTATGGACTCCAGTTGGCCAGGCTTCCTCATAACAACCAGGTCCAGGAAGAGGGATATCTTCAACTTTTTCACTGTCTTGGCCACCGCGTGGAAGTTCTCAGACGGGGCACTGAGATTTTGGTGACCCTGAGGTATCACCTGACCCTTCGAATGACTGTGTCTGGACAAGGTATGAAACTTAAAAAATAAACAATATCTTTTGAATAGCAAGTTCTTGTTCTCTCTGAGCCGCAACCAATGTGCCTTGTACTTTGATCACTCTCCAAAGGAACTTGGAATTTGCTGCCTGGCTAAGGGTCAGACTAGCACCCAAACTCCTACTTTGATGTCTGAGATGGACTTTCAGCGTTGAATACTAGTGCTGTTATTCTTCCCTATTGGACATGCAAGGATCTCTGCCTCATTGGGGCAGCCAGGGTCCACCATTCCCCTCTCAACCTCTCACTGTTCATGTCACTCTCCCCCATGTGCCTAGGAGCCTTGGGGGGCAGGTGGGTTTTATCCCCGACCAGATTTTGGAGTGGGGATACGCATGGGACAATATTCCTCGCCCAGATTTTAGAGTGGAAACTGAAGCTTTAACAGTGGCAGACAGACCATGCCTCTCTGAGGCATGCTGCACATTCGCGCAAATCTCCTCAAAGCACTGTCATCTGAGGAGTAAACTCTGTGGGAGTAGGAGGAGGTCTGAGCTGTTTGTTAATCATTTAATTCCAGTCATGGCGGTCCTGAGCCTCTCCTAAAATCGCTCTGCTTGTCAAGCCAGACTTGTTAGCAGAGTAAGGGAAGGCAGGAAATGCTATTTTATGTTAACGCTACTGGTGACTCTGCTGACTTGAGAAAAAGATTTTAGGAGAAGCTCAACATCTCAGTGACCACGATTGAATAATTAGCAAAACTCAAAAAGGATTTAGGAGCCATGGACTCAAATCCTGGCTTCCTAACTTTACCAAATTGTGTGATCCATGGCTCATCGCTTTTTTCTGCACTATGTTTGCTTTACTTCACTATGCTTCATTTTCTTTACCCATCCAGTTTGAGAGGACATTGAAGTAATTCAGTACAGTATCTGTGTTCCACAAAAAAACCTCAGCTACATATGGTTATTATAAATTAATCTTGCTTCATATTTAATACCTATATAGGTTACATAAATAGAGTACATGACAAACTGATACATTTTGGTAGCTGGTGGCAACATAATCCGGGTGTCAGGTATTGAATGTTTCAAGTTTAAAAAAATATTACTTTCACTAAATGTTACTTAATTCAGTGATGTAAGTGTAGATGCATAATGTACACATTGAGAAATGCTGAAAAATATTTTACCATTTTAAAAATATTTTTTCATGGCTTTTGTTGCCTGATTTATTTCATTCGATGACTTGGCTTGCGCTTAGAGTCTTTCAGTAAAGCCAGACCACTGGCTTGGGACAGCTCTCTCTAAGGCTGTCTGTGTTCCTTACAACGCTCCGTGGGAACCCCTCAACAAACAAATTAACAAGAAGAGCTGAGCCAAAGGTCTGGATGGATTCTAAGAGCCTGTGCACGAGCTAAACCCTGAAAATAGTTGGCATCTAAATCATGCAACAAACGTGAAAATATGATAATCTCTTTAAATTTGAAAAAGATATGTCTTTAACATGCAGAAGCGCATCACTTCAATACATCAGATTATTTTTGTGCAGCTCATACCCTGACCTCAGGTACTGGAATTTGCTCTCATATCTGATAACGAAGAAAAAGGAGGCTCTGTAAAATAAAATATTTGCTTAGGATCACACAATTTGGTCAAGCAGTGAGGCCAGGATTGGTCCCAGGATTACTGGTTTCACATTATTCAATTCACCCACTAGATGGCAACAGTTTATGCTTTAGTTTTAATTCTATGTCAGGACTGGAGGCTTTGGACTATGCTTTCTCTTACTTTACTGCAAAAACACAGCAGCCAATGAAAACAACCATCTTACAAATGAAAAAAACTTCATTTACCAAGAACACCCATTATGCCCTCACAATATCATATACCAATCAAGCCCCAGAGAGCCCTATGAGAAGTATCGACCCCATAGCCCTTCCTTTTTCTTCGCTGCTCAGCAGACGTAAGATGAGTGATCACTGTTTTCCCCTAACATCTGGTTATTAATGCTATATATATGCAATGTTATTGACTGCTATCTAATTAATTATTACATTTTCACTATGCACTCTGGTCTAATCCCTAGATTGTAGGCAAGCAGCGTGAATACGCTGTGCACAGTGCTTTAAATGGGAAAAAACAAGTGCAGGTACTCATTAAAATAGAGGTGTGGCAAGTGGGCGGGGCTAAGGGCAAAATATCATCATACATAATGACTTCTGTACCAGTTGCAGCACATATTAAAACACATGAGAAATGTGTTTATGTCAAAAAACACAGATTAACTCATAACACAAAAGGAAAGTCCTGATGACACTTTCACCCGAATGGTCGCTGCGCACCTGATTGATAGTGCAGGGTCTGTCTAGAGACCCTGTCCTGTTAATCACAGCGTGACAACCCCTCTCACACCCCTGCAGTTTGGGGACATTCAAATGGGCGCTGCTGGAATCTTCACCTGCAAAAAGAACAATTGATGGACAGAATGCAGAACAATGTCATACATTCACCCCAGTACAGAGATCTGGGCCTAAATCCATCGGTTTTTTGCTCACCATGCCACTCCAGTTTGGATCCAGCCATATGCAAATCAGTCTTGACCCTTTTGCCCAATGGGAACAGGCCAGCCCGAACTGCCAGGCCAGGTCCTCCCTGGACTGGAAACAAGCATCCTAGGACCGGTTTCGGGCTTTCAGCCCTCATCAGCCAGGATAGCTTGACTCCAGTGGCATGGAGAGCATGGGACCCACGTCTGGGCATACCCATCCCACTCGGGTGACAAATGCAAAAGAACAATTGATGGACAGAATGCAGAACAATGTCATACATTCACCCCAGTACAGAGATCTGGGCCTAAATCCATCGGTTTTTGCTCACCATGCCACACCAGTTTGGACCCACCCATATGCAAATCAGTCTTGACCCTGCGCCCAATGGGAACAGTCCAGCCCGAACTGCCAGGCCAGGTCCTCCCTGGACTGGAAACAAGCATCCTAGGACCGGTTTCAGGCTTTCAGCCCTCATCAGCCAGGATAGCTTGACTCCAGTGGCATGGAGAGCATGGGACCCACGTCTGGGCATACACATCCCACTCGGGTGACAAATGCAAAAAGAACAATTGATGGACAGAATGCAGAACAATGTCATACATTCACCCCAGTACAGAGATCTGGGCCTAAATCCATTCGTTTTTTGCTCACCATGCCACTCCAGTTTGGACCAAGCCATATGCAAATCAGTCTTGACCCTGCGCCCAATGGGAACAGTCCAGCCCGAACTGCCAGGCCAGGTCCTCCCTGGACTGGGAACAAGCATCCTAGGACCGGTTTCGGCGTTTCAGCCCTCATCAGCCAGGATAGCTTGACTCCAGTGGCATGGAGAGCACGGGACCCACGTCTGGGCATACCCATCCCACTCGGGGTGACAAATGCAAAAAAGAACAATTGATGGACAGAATGCAGAACAATGTCATACATTCACCCCAGTACAGAGATCTGGGCCTAAATCCATCCACAGGGTCAAGACTGATTTGCATATGGCTGGGTCCAAACTGGGGTGGCGTAGTGGGCAAAAGAACGATGGATTTAACCCAGATCTTTTGACTGGGGGGAATGTTTGCATTGTCAGCATTCCGCCCATCATTTGTTTGCTGTAACACTTTTCGCCCTAAGTGGGATGGGTATGCCCAGACGTGGGTCCCTTGCTCACTGTGCCACTGGATTCAGGCTAGCCTGGCTGAAGAAGGGTAACATACCCTGAAACCGGTCCCAGGATGCTTGTTTCCGGTCCAGGGAGGACCTGGCCTGGCAGTTCGGTCTAGACTGTTCCCATGGGGCACAGGGTCAAGACTGATTTGCATATGGCTGGGTCCAAACTAGGGTGGCGTAGTGGGCAAAAGAACGATGGATTTAACTCAGATCTTTTGACTGGGGGGGAATGTTTGCATTGTCAGCATTCCGTCCATCATTTGTTTGCTGTAACACTTTTCGTCCTAAGTGGTATGGGTATGCCCAGACGTGGGTCCCTTGCTCACTGTGCCACTGGATTCAAGCTAGCCTGGCTAAAGAAGGGTAACATACCCTGAAACCGGTCCCAGGATGCGTGTTTCCGGTCCAGGAGGACCTGGCCTGGCAGTTCGGTCTGGACTGTTCCCATGGGGCACAGGGTCAAGACTGATTTGCATATGGCTGGGTCCAAACTGGGGTGGCGTAGTGGGCAAAAGAACGATGGATTTAACCCAGATCTTTTGACTGGGGGGAATGTTTGCATTGTCAGCATTCCGTCCATCATTTGTTTGCTGTAACACTTTTCGCCCTAAGTGGGATGGGTATGCCCAGACGTGGCTCCCTTGCTCACTGTGCCACTGGATTCAAGCTAGCCTGGCTGAAGAAGGGTAACATACCCTGAAACCGGTCCCAGGATGCTTGTTTCCGGTCCAGGGAGGACCTGGCCTGGCAGTTCGGTCTGGACTGTTCCCATGGGGCACAGGGTCAAGACTGATTTGCATATGGCTGGGTCCAAACTGTGGTGGCGTAGTGGGCAAAGAACGATGGATTTAACCCAGATCTTTTGACTGGGGGGGAATGTTTGCATTGTCAGCATTCCGTCCATCATTTGTTTGCTGTAACACTTTTCGCCCTAAGTGGGATGGGTATGCCCAGGCGTGGGTCCCTTGCTCACTGTGCCAATGGATTCAAGCTAGCCTGGCTAAAGAAGGGTAACATACCCTGAAACCGGTCCCAGGATGCTTGTTTCCGGTCCAGGGAGGACCTGGCCTGGCAGTTCGGTCTGGACTGTTCCCATGGGGCACAGGGTCAAGACTGATTTGCATATGAATGGTTCCAAACTGGGGTGGCGTAGTGGGCAAAAGAACGATGGATTTAACCCAGATCTTTTGACTGGGGGGGAATGTTTGCATTGTCAGCATTCCGTCCATCATTTGTTTGCTGTAACACTTTTCGCCCTAAGTGGGATGGGTATGCCCAGACGTGGGTCCCTTGCTCACTGTGCCACTGGATTCAAGCTAGCCTGGCTGAAGAAGGGTAACATACCCTGAAACCGGTCCCAGGATGCTTGCTTCCGGTCCAGGGAGGACCTGGCCTGGCAGTTCAGTCTGGACTGTTCCCATGGGGCACAGGGTCAAGACTGATTTGCATATGGCTGGGTCCAAACTGGGGTGGCGTAGTGGGCAAAAGAACGATGGATTTAACCCAGATCTTTTGACTGGGGGGGAATGTTTGCATTGTCAGCATTCCGTCCATCATTTGTTTGCTGTAACACTTTTCGCCCTAAGTGGGATGGGTATGCCCAGACGTGGGTCCCTTGCTCACTGTGCCACTGGATTCAAACTAGCCTGGCTGAAGAAGGGTAACATACCCTGAAACCGGTCCCAGGATGCTTGTTTCCGGTCCAGGGATGACCTGGCCTGGCAGTTCGGTCTGGACTGTTCCCATGGGGCACAGGGTCAAGACTGATTTGCATATGGCTGGGTCCAAACTGGGGTGGCGTAGTGGGCAAAAGAACGATGGATTTAACCCAGATCTTTTGACTGGGGGGAATGTTTGCATTGTCAGCATTCCGTCCATCATTTGTTTGCTGTAACACTTTTCGCCCCTAAGTGGGATGGGTATGCCCAGACGTGGGTCCCTTGCTCACCGTGCCACTGGATTCAAGCTAGCCTGGCTGAAGAAGGGTAACATACCCTGAAACCGGTCCCAGGATGCTTGTTTCCGGTCCAGGGAGGACCTGGCCTGGCAGTTCGGTCTGGACTGTTCCCATGGGGCACAGGGTCAAGACTGATTTGCATATGGCTGGGTCCAAACTGGGGTGGCGTAGTGGGCAAAAGAACGATGGATTTAACCCAGATCTTTTGACTGGGGGGAATGTTTGCATTGTCAGCATTCCGTCCATCATTTGTTTGCTGTAACACTTTTCGCCCTAAGTGGGATGGGTATGCCCAGACGTGGGTCCCTTGCTCACTGTGCCACTGGATTCAAGCTAGCCTGGCTGAAGAAGGGTAACATACCCTGAAACCGGTCCCAGGATGCTTGTTTCCGGTCCAGGGAGGACCTGGCCTGGCAGTTCGGTCTGGACTGTTCCCATGGGGCACAGGGTCAAGATTGATTTGCATATGGCTGGGTCCAAACTGGGGTGGCGTAGTGGGCAAAAGAACGATGGATTTAACCCAGAACTTTTGAATGGGGGGGAATGTTTGCATTGTCAGCATTCCGTCCATCATTTGTTTGCTGTAACACTTTTCGCCCTAAGTGAGATGGGTATGCCCAGACGTGGGTCCCTTGCTCACTGTGCCACTGGATTCAAGCTAGCCTGGCTGAAGAAGGGTAACATACCCTGAAACCGGTCCCAGGATGCTTGTTTCCGGTCCAGGGAGGACCTGGCCTGGCAGTTCGGTCTGGACTGTTCCCATGGGGCACAGGGTCAAGACTGATTTGCATATGGCTGGGTCCAGACTGGGGTGGCGTAGTGGGCAAAAGAACGATGGATTTAACCCAGATCTTTTGACTGGGGGGAATGTTTGCATTGTCAGCATTCCGTCCATCATTTGTTTGCTGTAACACTTTTCGCTCCTAAGTGGGATGGGTATGCCCAGACGTGGGTCCCTTGCTCACTGTGCCACTGGATTCAAGCTAGCCTGGCTGAAGAAGGGTAACATACCCTGAAACCGGTCCCAGGATGCTTGCTTCCGGTCCAGGGAGGACCTGGCCTGGCAGTTCGGTCTGGACTGTTCCCATGGGGCACAGGGTCAAGACTGATTTCCATATGGCTGGGTCCAAACTGGGGTGGCGTAGTGGGCAAAAGAACGATGGATTTAACCCAGATCTTTTGACTGGGGGGGAATGTTTGCATTGTCAGCATTCCGTCCATCATTTGTTTGCTGTAACACTTTTCGCCCTAAGTGGGATGGGTATGCCCAGACGTGGGTCCCTTGCTCACTGTGCCACTGGATTCAAGCTAGCCTGGCTGAAGAAGGGTAACATACCCTGAAACCGGTCCCAGGATGCTTGTTTCCGGTCCAGGGAGGACCTGGCCTGGCAGTTCGGGTCTGGACTGTTCCCATGGGGCACAGGGTCAAGACTGATTTGCATATGGCTGGGTCCAAACTGGGGTGGCGTAGTGGGCAAAAGAACGATGGATTTAACCCAGATCTTTTGACTGGGGGAATGTTTGCATTGTCAGCATTCCGTCCATCATTTGTTTGCTGTAACACTTTTCGCCCTAAGTGGGATAGGTATGCCCAGACGTGGGTCCCTTGCTCACTGTGCCACTGGATTCAAGCTAGCCTGGCTGAAGAAGGGTAACATACCCTGAAACCGGTCCCAGGATGCTTGTTTCCGGTCCAGGGAGGACCTGGCCTGGCAGTTCAGTCTGGACTGTTCCCATGGGGCACAGGGTCAAGACTGATTCGCATATGGCTGGGTCCAAACTGGGGTGGCGTAGTGGGCAAAATAACAATGGATTTAACCTAGATCTTTTGACTGGGGGGGAATGTTTGCATTGTCAGCATTCCGTCCATCATTTGTTTGCTGTAACACTTTTCGCCCTAAGTGGGATGGGTATGCCCAGACGTGGGTCCCTTGCTCACTGTGCCACTGGATTCAAGCTAGCCTGGCTGAAGAAGGGTAACATACCCTGAAACCGGTCCCAGGATGCTTGTTTCCGGTCCAGGGAGGACCTGGCCTGGCAGTTCGGTCTGGACTGTTCCCATGGGGCACAGGGTCAAGACTGATTTGCATATGGCTGGGTCCAAACTGGGGTGGCGTAGTGGGCAAAAGAACGATGGATTTAACCCAGATCTTTTGACTGGGGGAATGTTTGCATTGTCAGCATTCCGTCCATCATTTGTTTGCTGTAACACTTTTCGCCCTAAGTGGGATGGGTATGCCCAGACGTGGGTCCCTTGCTCACTGTGCCACTGGATTCAAGCTAGCCTGGCTGAAGAAGGGTAACATACCCTGAAACCGGTCCCAGGATGCTTGTTTCCGGTCCAGGGAGGACCTGGCCTGGCAGTTCAGTCTGGACTGTTCCATGGGGCACAGGGTCAAGACTGATTTGCATATGGCTGGGTCCAAACTGGGGTGGCGTAGTGGGCAAAAGAACGATGGATTTAACCTAGATCTTTTGACTGGGGGGGAATGTTTACATTGTCAGCATTCCGTCCATCATTTGTTTGCTGTAACACTTTTCGCCCTAAGTGGGATGGGTATGCCCAGACGTGGGTCCCTTGCTCACTGTGCCACTGGATTCAAGCTAGCCTGGCTGAAGAAGGGTAACATACCCTGAAACCAGTCCCAGGATGCTTGTTTCCGGTCCAGGGAGGACCTGGCCTGGCAGTTTGGTCTGGACTGTTCCCATGGGGCACAGGGTCAAGACTGATTTGCATATGGCTGGGTCCAAACTGGGGCGGCGTAGTGAGCAAAAGAACGATGGATTTAACCCAGATCTTTTGACTGGGGGGGGGAATGTTTGCATTGTCAGCATTCCGTCCATCATTTGTTTGCTGTAACACTTTTCGCCCTAAGTGGGATGGGTATGCCCAGACGTGGGTCCCTTGCTCACTGTGCCACTGGATTCAAGCTAGCCTGGCTGAAGAAGGGTAACATACTCTGAAACCGGTCCCAGGATGCTTGTTTCCGGTCCAGGGAGGACCTGGCCTGGCAGTTCGGTCTGGACTTTTCCCATGGGGCACAGGGTCAAGACTGATTTGCATATGGCTGGGTCCAAACTGGTGTGGCGTAGTGGGCAAAAGAACGATGGATTTAACCCAGATCTTTTGACTGGGGGGGGAATGTTTGCATTGTCAGCATTCCGTCCATCATTTGTTTGCTGTAACGCTGGAATCTTCACCAGCAACTCTGCAAAAGGATACTTGAGCCGAGTTAATTACAAGCTCCTCGGAAGCAGAGCGGCCTCTGCCCTGCACTGGAGCAGAAACCTAACTAACCTGAGCCTGCCGTGGATCAGGGTACCGGTACTCTCCCTGGCTACAGAGAAGTGCCGGTACTGACGGCAAAACAATTCGGAAGTGCCGGTACTCAGTACCGGTGAGTACCGGCCCATTTAAAGCACTGGCTGTGCACATCCTCAGATCTCCGAGTTGGCCCGACTCGAGAGATTTTTGGGTCACACGCATACGGTTACCGCCATTTATTTTTTTATTGGTATTAACTGGTGCTGTTAATTTGCCTTCTGCGCTTATTGCGGAACGGAGCAGGAGCTGGAGACGTGACAGCGCTGATTGCACGCGTGGCCAGTCCCCTTTCCATTTCTGCTACAGGCACCCCATCGCACATGCATGGTGCCCACGAGTTTTAGTGCATCCTCGGCATAAAAACTTTACAGAGTTTGATGCGTTTTGCTGCACATGCTCCTCTACGCCTTCCTGGGGCTGCTTATAATTGAAAAGAGCTCTGCTCTAGGGATCCGCAGGCTGCTCCCTCCTGACTCTAATCCCAGCATTTTCTATATCGAATGCCATTCCCCCGCTCAAAAGCCCGCCCCTATTCCTGAAGGGTAACCTCCTACCAATACCTTGGAGCCCTCACTCTGAATGGACTGTTTCCGCCATCTTTCTTGGCTGCATGAGAAGGCACATTATATGTTAAGAGGTCTAGATCTCCACTGACCATGCCTCCTGCTTCCATAGGGAGAACTACAGGTGACACACCACATCACATTAGCACCAACCAACGGACGTCTGGCATTAAGGCAGTTGATCGCAGGAAGGAGTATGGGGGAGGATGACCAGCAGGCTATATCACGGGTGGGGGGCCAACTACAGAGAGAACCCAGAGAACTTGCGTTACCTTTCCATTGCCTCGGAGGTCGACAATTACATGAAGGCATCAACGATGTCCTCCATCAGGCCCTCTTCCCTGAGCCCTACTGAATCTCCCTCATGCTACATTTCGCTTCACAGGCAGCAAGGTAGGGTACGAGGAAGTTGGTCCATAACGCTCCCGCGATTCGAACAGTGTGGACTTCCAGGTAAGCACACATTGTTGTGATCATCGATACCCCCTCCTTGTCCTCCATCTGTGTTGGTTTTGGGTGCTTGTATGGCACTTACATCATTGATGGCAATAACAACATTTTCCAAAAGGAGTATGAGGGTGTCTATGAGTACGATGATCCCTCTGACTGTCAGCTGGAGGAACTACTTATTGAAGCCATTGATAACTCACTCCAGGAGTCTGTTAATAAAGCTGTGGCTCTGCTTCCGTTGTGGCGCCCGTTAAAGCACTATGCGCTCCATGAACTGATTCAGGGAGCATCAGGCACCTCTCCTCCTTTACCTTTTTCCAATATTCCTGACCCTTCTTGGCGACATAAGACATTGCACCATATGGCAAATGGTGCACTGATCGATCATGGCTATGGGGCCCATGACCCTCCTGGCACATCTACTGCGAAAGTGCCTTCTGCAATGGAACCAGATGAGACTTCCTCCAGTTTTCTAATTCTGACGCTTCGCAAGATGAGCCTTCTCCGGCCACTCGAAAGTGCAAATGCAAAACACATTATGTGGAACCTGAGCCTCAACCAGATAAGTTGTTGGTTTTCAATCCAGAAAAGATTATTCACCCTAGATCCTCTGAATAGTATCCTGCTTCATAAGTGGCTGATTATGTGCAGTCAAGAGTGCGCAAGAGCTTCGAAAAAGAAGTAAGGGCTAAATTGTGCATCGAATGTCCCCAACCTTCTCTGACTTGTAAAGTGGCTGAGACACCAGAGATCTTATTGGACATTATTGGACATCTCTGGTCCTCTGACCTGGATATTGGAACTAGCAGTCCAGTCTAATGAATCGAATTCCCCAGTTGACCAAGATGATCTGATGGAATAGGCCCAACTGGCTATTTGTCTATTGGGGAATGCTAATTGCGCAATTTCCTCTGAGAGATGCTGCTCACTGCCCATGGGCATAGATCCTAAATTGGCTGAGCTGGCAACCTCTGAAGCAGGTCCAGTGGCTGATTGGCAACTCTTTGGAGACAGATTTGTAAAGGACCTAGGCAAGTTGGTGGCCACTTTTTCACCTCAGATAATGATCCAACTCCGCTTAAAAGGGTGTTCTACCCCCTTTTTAACAGAGACGGGAGCTACAGAGGTTGAGCTTCAGGCCGAGGATTTGCCCAGACCTTGTTCCAAGGCTACCAACCTAGGGGAAGAGGTGGTTACAATAATGCCTACAGTCAAGGAACATTCTATCCTACAAGATGGAGACAAGGACGCGGACACTCCCACAGGTCCGGCTATTGCGGATGATCATCAGGTGCAGGAGATTCCTCCTATGCAGGTACCCATTGTTCCTCCTTCAGGGGTGATTTTAGGGGGCAGAGTATGGCACTTTCTACACAACTGGCAACGCTTATCAAATGACCCTTGGGTACTAGATTCAGTGCAGGGGTTCAAAATAGAGTTTTATTGGACTCTGTTCCAAAAAGACAGGTCCCTTCCGCAATCTTTTTCCCTACCAGAGAAAGCCTTTATCGACATGGAGATCTCTGAGTTGTTGCGCAAAGGTGCAATCGTTTAGACGTCTTCTAATCCCCGGGGTTTCGTCAGCAAGATTTTCCCGGTACAGAAGAAGGGAGGCGGTTCTCCACTGGTCCTCAACTTAAACAATTCAATTCTTGGGTGGTTTATTGCCACTTCAAGATGGAGGGAATTCACTTGTTAAGAGCTCTTTTGAAAGAAACGATTTGTTTTTCAGACTCTATCTGAAAGACGCTTATTTGTCAATACATATCTTTCCCCCTCACTGCGTTTTCTTCAATTATGCTGGTGCCAAAACTGGTATGAATTTTCTGACCTTCCCTTCGGCCTTTTGTCAGCCCCTTGGTGCTTCACCAAACTAATGATACCAGTGGTGGAGTCCCTCAGATTCAGAGGTATTCGTCTGATAGTCTATCTCGATGATCTCATAATAATGGCCCAAAAGCATGAGGTGGTGCTTCGTCACTTGTAGTGGACAATCAAATTGTTACAGGATTTATGATTCCTTAACAATGTTCCCAAGTCATGTCTGCTCCCATCTCAACAGATGGAATCCCTGGGGCTTTAAATAGAGTCTGTCCATGCTCTCCTTCATCTCCCCTCCCAAAAGATTTCATGGATCAAGAAGTAACTGAGACAGATTCTATCTTTTTCTATGGTATCTTTGAGATCCCTGGCCAGGAATGTGGGTCTGTTAGCATCCTCTATTCAGGCGATTTTCCTGGGTCCCTTTCACTATCGCATCCTGCAACGATTGAAGATTCGTCATCTTAAGAAAGGGTTGTCTTACTCGGAGATGATTTGTCTTTCTGAGGAGGTCATAATGGAAATACCTTGGTGGTTGTGTCGTATAGTTCCTAGGAATCCCCCCAGGACCTGCGCGTTTTGGATGACCTAAACTGAGGGCTTGGTGTCCCAACCGCTTCCAGACACCCCCACAGGATATGTCAGCCGTTAGACCAGCTAGCTCTGCAGAGCCACTACCACCCCGCCCCCCCCCCATGTATTCTACAGTGGTGTAGGTAGTTTCTGGCAAATAGTGAACATGACAACCCTGATTCCTCAGGGATCGTGGAAAACAGTACAGTACTTTTCGCTCAGACACTCGTACTTGCTTACTCTCAGAGAATTCACAGGTTGGCAATAAGGAAGTTTCAATATGTATTTATTAACCCCGGGCGGGTAACTCTGCTCCGCCAGCAGAGTTTGCGGATTTTTGCCTACTCCGTGCTCCGTTGCAAACACGGAGTTTAGGCAAAACTCCCCTCCGTGGAGGAGCGGAGTTAGTCAGCCCCTCCACCCTCCCAAATTAATTAATAATTAAAAAAGAAGGCACTTACCTGCATAGCTGCCTCCTCCTCTGCCTGGCTGCTCTCCTTCCTGCTCCTCGCCGTCCTTCTTCTATGAAAAAACTCCTACGTTGTACGTCTTGCGCAACAACGTAGGGTTTTTTCATAGAAGCTGTCGGTCAGATTATAAGCCGAAAACAGATTGTAGTGTGGATTGTGGCCTCATTGTCGACATTGCTATGTTAGCTTAGGCCTAGCTGCCATGATGCCTTCTTTGCACACGTTACTTTGTGACTTTGTTTTTCCAGACTCTGCTTGTGCCCATTCAGCATTAGCACTGTCTGTCTTTTTGCCTTTCACCTTTTCTCATGTCCTCTGTGGGGTTCGTCTGCACACAATGTACAAGGTCGAAAAACAACGTCCCTTGTTATTGCTGTTCTGGTCAGCCCCTCGCACTTAGACATAACATGGAATACAGCTGCACCGGGAGAAATTCATGTGCTTTTAATATTGTGATCTCCCTGTTTGTGGCACTTGGAGAACAACCGTTCCAGGGAGAAGAGCTGTGCTTGAATGATGATGTAAACCTTTCATCTAGATCTCGAGGTATGGGGGTCCCCAGGACAAAGCCCAGAGGTCTTCTATTTTTATAATAAACTAGTTACTAGCACGGGGAGGGTGGCAAGGCCTTTTAGTCCTACATCCACTGCCTTTATAAAATGTTGTCCCCGTTTGTATTCTATGGAATTGTAACCATGCTTACTGTTTTATCTTTATGCATTATGCTACTAGTACTGGCACGTGTACTGTGTCTTAGAGCACGTTAGTTGAAATAAACATTTTAAACTTAACTGTGTCTCTTATTACGCACTTTGTGGACAAGTATGAATGAATAATGAAAGAGTGTTCTTGCTCCCGCGATTCCTGAAAGAGTCCGTGTTCTGGGATGTCTAATCATTGGTAGCTTCGCTGTAGTACGGAGAACGAATGTGACACTATAGCTAGTCGGATTGGGATTTTGGGTACTAAGGGGTATGGTTGGTACACCACTATACACGAGGTCCTGTTTTCCTGCGCATAGTTCTGTATATGTGCAGAATCCCCGCAACATGGCGCCACCAACGTGGTGGGCTTCTTATCTGCGAGACGCTTGAGTAGTGCTTGTGCTTGTCCACAATTCCCTTCACTTCTGTTTCCGGAAACATATGTGAGGGTGTAACCTCCTATATTGATGTTTTTATAGGTTCTTTCAAGCTTGAAGTTATTAAAAGGTGTTCTCTTTAATGTTAACCCTATATTGTGCTGCCACGCACTAGGTTGTTTTTCATTCTTGGTCTTAATGGCTGTGAATATAAATATCCCGGCACATAGCCGCGCTGCGCTCCGAGCTCATTTGACAGCGTATGGAGTGCCTGACGCGGGTGTCGCTCTCATCTTTGTTGTACAAGCTGATCCGGCTTACCACTTTGAGGTGTTTTACTCATGGGTCACTTCCTAATGTTTATCGGCCTTATCAGGCTCTTGAAGTACCACTCACGGCGTGGCAACACCGTGTTTGGTTTAATGGCGCCCTCCCACATCCGGTCACCCCGATTCGTTTAGGCCCCTTATCGATAGATGGGGCCACTTGGCCTGTTTTGGCCGGGTATACCCCACATCCACGTCATTTAGCGGTTCCAGTAGATGAACTGCGCGTGCTGCATACGTCTTTGATCCGTGTGCACAGAGCTTTAGTACAATATGTTACAGGCAACGTCCAGATGGCCCCTCCTGGAGTTGCGGTGCATCCAGCTGGACCGGGCGGTGTGACCATAAGTCCCGTCATGGTTAATTCGGTGATGGGCAAGCGCCCACAAAATAAGGATGATCTGCCTTATTGGCTTGCAGAAAAATTTGACCAGCTGGAGGCGGTGTTTCCAAATACCTCTCCTGTGGAAAAACACAGGATTTTGACTATTAGCTTGCCCAAAGACTTAATTCCCGAGTTGACAGAATGCAACAACTGGGGCAAGGTATTCGCAGCAGTGTATGCGAAGTGTTTTGGCACTCCATCCATGACGGTCCTCCACACCGTGATTAAGCGAGTACAAGATGAACATGGCCCTGAAGCGGCTGTGGAACTGGGGATGAGACTGGTGGGAGTGTTCGATGTAGTGGCTGACCTAATCCTTGCGAATGTCAAGGGTGATGCAGTCAACTTTCAAGTCGCTAACGCTTTGGCTTTAGTCCCAGAGCCGGACAAGCCTCGCGAATTACCAAACATTATTGCACAGGCTTATAAAACCATTGGCCGCAATAGTTTGGGGGTTAAGCCTTTTGCTAAAATGCAAGCTCAAACACATCCACAACAAAAATCTCAGTCTGATAAAGACGAGAAACCGTTCTTTTCTAAAAAGACCTGGAAGTTAAAGAAACAGGGAAAGCAACAATCAAAACCAGGGTCGCGTGCAGCGTCACCGGTTTCCGTGTCTTCTGAACGCACCTATGATTTGCGCGACCGAGCGAGAATTAAGTCTCCTGATAGATTTCAGGTTCCTGACCAGCGTTCTCCTCGTTCTTCGCAGGCACCATCGACCTCACAGGCTGGTGGAGGAGATCGCCAGGATAGAGACAGGGGTCGTGACGCCCCACAGGGACGAGACCATCCTCGACAACCTGGCAGAGGGAAACAGGAAGAATTTCCCCGTCCTCGCCTGCAGTTTCAGAAGAAAAAAGTTGCCGCCTTAACAGCGAGGTATGCCACAGACAGTGAGAACGAGACTCCTGAATTGGACGTGGGCAGTGACACTGCTAGACTGCGCCGCGGAAGTTACCATAGTGCGGGAGGCACTACGTCCTCATGTGGAGGCGACAGCAACTGACACTTACATTACTGTCGACACTGCTGACACCCGAGTGGCACCCCCTGACAGACTATTTAATATTGTCCTGCAAATTGAAGGTGACATTGAGCGTGTTATTAAAGGGATTTTTTGGGAAAATCTGACCTCTTCTTGTGACATTTTGTTGGCGGAGGCAGATTGGCCGCCCCCATTCGTACTTGCTGCTTATAGAGGGGAGGAGGTAATCCTTCCGAGCTTTTCTTGTCATGTCCCCAAAGACAAAGCGGAGGCTCTCACAGCTGAATGGGCTGTGGCCCAGGCCCCGGCACTGTACCGTAATCACGTGGGCTGGGATGAGGATTCTCCCTCCCATGATATACCATTGCGGTCTTTGCCGCAGCCTCAAGCCCAATATCCCCTCCGGCGGGAAGCTAAGGGTCCCATTTCCGACATTCTAACACAGTTGGAATATCAAGGAGTAATCGAAACATGCGTGTCACCAATGAATAATCCCCTTTTCGCGGTTTCTAAACCCGATGGGTCTTACCGCTTGGTATTGGACTACCGGCATTTGAACTCCCATTGTCGAACCTTTGCGGTACAGCATACCCATAGTTCTGCACTCGTAGACAGTCTTGTTCGTAAAAAATACAAAACGACTCTTGACCTTTCTAATGGTTTTTACACTCACAATTTGTCCCCGGACTGCGGCCAATGGACCGCGTTCACTTCCGGTGGAAAACAAATCAAATTCCAGCGTTTGCCAATGGGCTACAAGAACAGCCCGGGGGTCTTCGCCGCCCGTGTTGTCCCTTTGTTGGACAGCATAGACCCAGATGCATATTCGTACGTGGATGATATATATCTGACGGACGACGACCTATGGCCGCATCTTTCCCGAGTAGACCGCATTATTCTTGAGTTCGCGGTCTTAAGATACAAATTTAATTTTGCCAAATCTCACATCGCAGAATACACTGTGTTGTTTTTGGGCTATGAGCTCAACAATGAAGGTAGGGGCTTAGCTCCCCACTTCCTGGAGAAGTGCGCACTTCTGCGCCCTCCAACGACCCTGAAAAAACTTCAGTCTTTACTGGGATTTTTGAACTTCGAGCGTTCTTACATTCCCAAATATGCCCAGCGTATCAAGCCTCTTTATGCCTTGATACAACCAACCTTTTCGAAGTCATGCTGGCTTCCTGAGCATTCCTCTATACTGCACTCTTTGCAGTCTGATCTACTTGAATCTAAGTTCTTGTTGACTCGTGATAACCACACGAACCTGGTGATTAAAATTGTGCCAGGGGCAGTAGGTTTCACGTACTTAACGTTTAACGAAGGTGACACAGTACCTATTGCCTACAAGTCACATCTTTACACTTCTGCCGAGTTGCGCTTTTCCACTGTGGAGAAAGTTTTGACTGCAGTGCAAATGGCGATTCTTAAGGAACGCGCACTGGCACAGGGAAAACGCATCTTGGTTGTCACCCCCTATCCTGCCCTTGAGGCAGTGACAAAGGCAAGCGTGCCAAACTCTAAGGCTATGCACCCCCGTTGGATACAATGGGCTACTTCTTTGACATCTCCGGATGTCACTTTTATCTTTGATTCCTCTCTTCAGACACAGGAGTTCTTACAGTATGAATTTGTTCATCCTCCTCCTCTGTCTTTGCTGCCGCTTGAGGAGTACAAATGTATCATTTACACCGATGGTTCGGCGCAACCGGCCAAGGGTTCTAAGCATGCGTACTCGGCAGCATGTGCTATAGTGGCAGGTCACATGGTGAACGGTGAGTTCAAATCGAGTGTTGTGCACACGCAGGCACTGGGAGACAGTATCGCACAATTGGCCGAGATGCGTGATTTGATGCTCGCCCTTGAGTTTGCAGACCCGCAGGTGACTACACTTATTGTATGCGATTCTTACTACTGTGTCCAGGCTTTTAATGACAACTTATTCTTTTGGTCGCAAAATGACTATAGAGATTCTAAAGGCAGCAGAATTAAGCATAAAATGCTTTGGGTTCGAGTGGCGGATCTTAGACAACGTCTGCCTCTCACACAGGTGATTCACACTCTTGGCCACCAGCGTGAGGGCGCACACGCGGTCGGTAACAGTTTGGCAGATGAAGCTGCCAAATCAGCAGTATCCAAGTGCTCAGTAGCAGCCGTTACAAGATCCATGACAAAAATAGATAATGAGATTTTGGCAGCTATTGCTGCAACAAAGGAAGGTACTAACTACCCACAGGGTTTCCCTTCCAAGTACTCTTATCACTTAAGTCCTGATCAGGTGCCATATGTAAGAATTCCAGACGTTGGTGATCGGCTGATTCCCAACGCGTACTGCAGAAATTCTTTGATAACAGCCGCACCCGAAGGCTTGGCTTCGGCCCATGCTGGCGTGTCTGCAACTGTTTCAATCTTGCAGCAGCGTTACTGGTGGCGTGGTTTATATAAACAAACCCGTACATATGTCCTTTCTTGTGACATTTGTCAACAGATTAAGCCCTCTACGGTTACACGTCCGCCACAAACACAGCTCTGCATTTCTAATAAACCTTTTGGTTGTGTATACCTTGATCACTGTGGTCCATTTTCTTCTGACAGTGCATATAAATATATCTTAGTTGCAGTTGATTTGTGCACACGTTTCATCTGGGTGTGGCCACAACGCAGTGCTGACGCTCGAAATGTCATCAGGGATTTGCGTGTCTTTGTGGGAATTTTTGCCTGTGGCACCTTCCATTCCGACCAAGGTCCAGCGTTCGCCTCTAAGGCGTACAAGGACGCGATGAGGTCTATGGGGGTGCTGGTGCAATTTTCGTCTCCATAAAGGCCTGAGGGCAACTCAATTGTGGAGCGAATGAACCGTGACTTAAAGCAATCCTTGACAGCTAGAGTCTTAGGTACTGGCAGGAACTGGCTTGCCCACTTGTATGGCGTGCAACGTGCACTTAATAATCTCCCTAGAAGATCTCTGGGTGGGCGGACTCCATACGAAATGCTCTTTGGCATACAGATGTTTGTGCCAGACCTTGATGGTCTAGACTTGGCGGCGACTGCTGCAATCTTTGACGTAGATAATCATTCTACTATGTTGCAGGACTTACAAGAGACCCGTGACAGCCTTGCACACGAACACTTACCTTCAGCCACTGACGCTGCGTTGCAGATTCCGGTTGCCGGCTGGCTTCCGAAGATTGGAGATCTGGTCCGAGAGAAGGTGGTGAACAAAAAGGAATTTGGCCCCTCTAGTCGTGCACCGGTTCCTGTTCTTGGCTTGAAGGGTACTCGTACAGTCATCTTACCACCGCTTCCTGGTCGCAAAGACAACAGATACATCTCAGTGGACAATGTCAAGCTACAACATCTGGCCGATCCTGAATAGTGTAACACCGGCGGTATCATGTCCGGCAATTTCAAGAAATCGTGGCCCTCCTGACTCCACAGGCGCTGATGTTGCCATTGGGATGGTCGCTTTGCCAAATCGCCTACTCAACCTCCCGGCTTTCTCCTGCAATGAGGAAACCGAGTATGTATACCCTGCAAGTGAGTCAGTGGCTCATTTGCCTACAACACCACTGAGCCCAACTCGTTTTTCTTTTGATTTGTCTTCCACCTCATCACTTATCCCGACCAAATTCAGTATTTTTGTATCCTGGTTCAGAGACAATTTTTTGGCCCCTCCGTGGACATACATCTGGTTGGTGCTATTCCTGATTTCCTGTTCATGTCCATTGGCTTTGTGACAATTTTTTTCTTGCTCATCACTGGTCACTACTTGCCAGAACGCTGTGCGGTGAACTCTGTTGCTGGAACTTTGGCTCCGCATTCTTCTTCACACATCATGAAGCGTGATCACACATTTGTGAACATTTCCGCCTTTCCAGTTGCAGATGGCATCGTGTGGGATGCAGTGAATTTCCAAATCCATGGACCTACAGAGATTATTAATGTACCAAGTGTGCTTCGTGTTTCCATGGGTGATGTGGTACAAAGGAATATTCATTCGGATGATTGGGATGTGCATGCCATTGAATCGTTGTTTTCTGATTTAAAATATTATGCTGCCTTTAATGCTGAGGATTTGTACTTAAATTCTGCTAATTATGCCGATTTATATTGTTACCAGCATTACGGTAACCCTTTTCTACATAAACCAAGTACACTTCGAGGTAGTTTCAATTATACCCAGTGGGAACATTGCCCGACCCCTCTGCAAGGTAGCTCCCAAACACTTAAAAATAAATGTACTTACTTTACAGATTTTGATAGATCAAACCCGGGGTCCTATTATTTTAAATTGAACGTTTCTTCGAATCAGAAAGTTATGTTGACCCACACCAAATTGCTGTATTCCAGTTCCTTTATGGACGCGTTAGCTGTGGGTGGCTATGAGCACTGGAAGAACACCATTGACTTAAAATCTATTTGGGGCACTAAATCTTGGCAGGTACGTGGTACAGAAGCTTTGCACCGTGCTTGCCTTATCCCCACCCAAATCTTGTTTTTAAATAGTACTATATATCAAACAACTTGTTTGGGTTTGGCTACTTCCAAACAATTGAATGCACCTTCCATTCCTGTGTTGTCTTCCTGGACAAACAGGAGCTTGCATTTAGATATTTCCCTTGAAAGTTTGCAAGTTTTGTTCCAAAATAATTCCTTTAATTTCTCTGCTATTGATCAGTCAGCCTGGTTGGCGTGGCCCATAGCATCTAACGCCTGCCAACTGCGTTTTTATAACTCTACTCCTGGTTACAAACAGGATAGGCCAGACCCAAGGTTTTCTGACTCGCGTACAGTTACAACATATTCTGTTGGTAAATTATGTAAGCAGTGGTTGCAGCACTCTACATTAGATTCCGTGAAACTACATTTATCCCTCCTATCAGGCAACATTGATCTGGCCGACTTTGTTCTAGGGCCTCGCGGTCCAAGTCCTAAAAGATTTGTTTATGCGACCTACAATTAAATCTGGAAGCTTTCACAAATTGAAGCTGCTTCCCGTTTACGGGAAATAGATCAAGCAAATCTAGAAAAGGTGCTCGCTGTTGTCGATAATAGTATTAACACCCTCTCTTCCTGCATTTACACACTAGAGAATATTGTTTCATCTGTTGTTGATCTTGTGCAAGATGATGTGTCTGTGTTATATCATGGTCAGAATCAATTGCGTTCAGTGATGCAGTTTGCATGGACTTTGCAAACACTGAAAATGGGCAAGGTTCCATGGCATTTTTTAAACACATCTGCCTTGTTCTTACCGTTTAATTTGACTGAAAAACAGCAGTTCATGTCCATGAAAGATGCAACATACACTCTTCTAAATATCGAAAAGATTGAGCCGTTGCCTTTCTCTGTGGCGGAGACTGACTCTGCAGTGTGGCTGGTTCACGGGGTTATTGCTTTGCCTTTTTCTTTATTTGAATTCAGTTCATGCATGAAACATTATCCTGTTGGCCGTTTTCAGACCTTAGGCAGTGCCTTTTTACATGAACTTTGGTCCCTACCTTTCACATACAGGTGCCTTAGGGATGAAAAGGAGGTATTTCTCACAGGGCAGTCTTGCGATTCTACAGTGGGTCATTCCCTCATTTGTAAAAACATTAAATTGCACGGGGCTTGTAATGTTTCTGCCCCGAATCTTGCTTGTGTTTTAAAGGGTGTTCCAGCTCCTGTTATATCACCTACTTTCACTGTGCTTGCGAATGGTAGCTATCTGCTTTTAAATAGTCAGGACTGCTGTGGGATGCAGGCAGGCATCCCCTACATTGTAACAGTTTCACACCGCGTTGTGTGCTGCAAAAATGTGATTTTTCCACCCCCGCGTGGGATGGTAGATAGTTCCGTTTGGCCTTACATACCTACTTTGAAGGCGGATTTCAATAAATTGAGCAGAATAAAGGCGCTAATATTGAACCAGGAGGTTATGCTCAATTCCGCAAAGGGGACCTTCGTCCTCCAGGTGGCTAGTACCCACAGTGAGATACAGGCCCTTTTGAACACAAACCTCCCCCAACATTTCGGTGAACTGATTCACCATATATTTAATGTGTCTAATACCGAAGGTCTTGTGCACTTTTTTAAAGTTGTGGGCTCCGGCCTTTTGACCTCCTTTCAGACTATATTTGGTGTAATTCCGGCTTTTATTCATTCTATTTTTTCCAGCGTCTTTGGAAGCGTCCCATTGATCCTAGCCTTAGCTGCTGGGATATTGCTTATATCTTGCCTGTTGCGCAATGGCTGCACTTCCTGGGGGTCTATACGACCCAGCGCGGCTACGGATGCTCCGTGAACGCATGATTGACAGCTTCGGCATCCTACCGCTGGTGACACTCAGCGTGTTTTATGGACTTTCTTATCGCTTTGCGTATTTCACTTGCATGCAACCTGTGATCTCCTGTTTACGATGTCCATTCTCTTGGTCCTTGGATATTTGCCTCTCCAATACGTCTTGTTCGGACCCGGATTTCGACCAGTTGATGGGCCCCTTAGTGGCCTATGAACAGGAATGTTCTGGGGCTGGATTAATGGCGCGTGTGGCTGCACTTGGGGTCTAGGCGCAATGGGATATCTGGGCTGCTGCTCAGCATCTCCTACAACGAAGTTATATTGAGTATCACGCAAGTTGTCCCGCAATGCTGATCGCTGCTCCCTATTGTGAGGAACATGAATGCAGTTTTGATTTGTTGAACTGGATGGCATCTCTTTTTCAAACGATGACAATGATGTCTTTCTGGAAGGTGTTGCAGTTTTCTGCGCATACACTCTGCTGGATTAGGGACATTGACTTTCAACGAACTGCATTGCTGGGTTTTTATTCTCTTAAAGTGCCCTCTTTTCTGGCCCTATCTAGAATTTTTTTATCCCGAAAATTTTTCCCATTCACTATCCTTCAAAGGGACATTTCCCACAGATAGACGTTTACATTCTGCTCCATCTATTCGAATTCTGTATTCGTCCTATGTCTTGCCCTATGGACTGACCAGGGGAGGGTGTAGTGTGGATTGTGGCCTCATTGTCGACATTGCTATGTTAGCTTAGGCCTAGCTGCCATGATGCCTTCTTTGCACACGTTACTCTGTGACTTTGTTTTTCCAGACTCTGCTTGTGCCCATTCAGCATTAGCACTGTCTGTCTTTTTGCCTTTCACCTTTTCTCATGTCCTCTGTGGGGTTTGTCTGCACACAATGTACAAGGTCGAAAAACAAGGTCGAAAAACAACGTCCCTCGTTATTGCTGTTCTGGTCAGCCCCTCGCACAATAACATGGAATACAGTTGCACCGGGAGAAATTCATGTGCTTTTAATATTGTGATCTCCCTGTTTGTGGCACTTGGAGAACAACCTTTTCTAGGGAGAAGAGCTGTGCTTGTATGATGATGTAAACCTTGCATCTAGATCTTGAGGTATGGGGGTCCCCCGGACAAAGCCCAGAGGTCTTCTATTTTTATAATAAACTAGTTACTAGCACGGGGAGGGTGGCAAGGCCTTTTAGCCCTATATCCACTGCCTTTATAAAATGTTGTCCCCGTTTGTATTCTATGGAATTGTAACCATGCTTACTGTTTTATCTTTATGCATTATGCTACTAGTACTGGCACGTGTACTGTGTCTTAGAGCACGTTAGTTGAAATAAACATTTTAAACTATACTGTGTCTCTTATTACGCACGTTGTGGACAAGTATGAGTGAATAATGAAAGAGTGTTCTTGCTCCCGCGATTCCTGAAAGAGTCCGTGGTCTGGGATGTCTAATCATTGGTAGCTTCGCTGAAGTACGGAGAACGAATGTGACACTATAGCTAGTCGGATTGGGATTTTGGGTACTAAGGGGTATGGTTGGTACACCACTATACACCGAGGTCCTGTTTTCGTGCGCATAGTTCTGTATATGTGCAGAATCCCCGCAACAAGATTTGAGCCGTTAATGTACCGCCATGGCACGTGGCCAGAACACAATGATTGTTGCGTCCAGCTTAAAAGCACAATGGAGCGCAATTGAGTTTGCCCATGTTGTAGTATATACAAATCTTGTTCCATTATGTCGACTGCTGAGGACGCAATATTGCCCAATGAATAAATACGCAAAGAAAGTGTAGTCTTTGCCTACCACAGCCAAGGCCTTTTCTAGGTTAATCCTATCAATCTCATGTAATCTCTCAGCAGCATCTTGTTGGGAGACTTTCTATAGTTCATTGTAGATGTTATATAAGAAGCGTTTCTTACACGGGTTTTTGGGACCTAGCAAGAAATCCCTATGATCCATGTTGTGTGCTAAAAGGGACAAGTGTGGTTGCACCTGCTGTAGTGTCAAGGTTTTTAGCCATTCTAGGCCCAACTTCCCAACACTATAAGAAGTCACAACCCCTGGGTCATCCTTCGGTGGTACCCCTGAATCTTGACTGACACCTATTTGTGTTGATAGGCCACACCAACCATCCCTTCCAATTGGGAGCTGATGAATTGTATGTACCATTCTGTATTATTGCACCCAGCATCTCCTCACTTATCAGTGTGTCATTTAATAAACCTTCAATAGGTGTGGGTGAGGGGATTCGTGGTGTTTTCAGGTCTTTAATTTTTGCAAACCCGTAGCAGGTAGTTTGTTGCACTGTTCTGTTCAGGAATATTATCTGTAAGGGTATGAGGCAAGCTCTAAATAAAGCCTCTGTTCCCTGAACCTGCCAATCTTTCATCCCCCAGATGTATTTTGTGTCTATCGTGTCCCTCCAATAGTCGAAACCTTGTATAGGCAGTTGGGAGATAAACGGTACTGAATATATGAGCTTGGTGTTTGTCAGCATCATTTTCTTCACAGTTGCATTTGTGTGTACTAGCTTATAGTAGTATGATTTTGGGTCTGATGTATTAAACCCTGAGAAATATTCAAATTTCTGTGTGAATGTGGCAGAACTACCTTTTGGTGGTGTCGTGCAATGTTCCCATTGATGGTAAGCGTTAACAGTGCGTGGGACACTTGCTCTATGCAAAACGTGATGACCATAATGCTGGTAACAATACATACTGTCGAAGTCAGGTGTATCTTCATACAATTCCCTGTAAGAAAATACAGCAGATTGTTCTAAATCTGAGAGCATAGTATTTACAGTCTCAATGTCCCGATCATCAGAGAGTGTACTCGGGGTAATGAAATCATTCATTGAAATTTTGAATACGTGTGGAATTTTCAAATGTTCAGTAGGACCAAATATGAAACTCTATCCCAAACTATGCCATCCGGTACTGGAACTGCTGAAATGTTCACTAGGGACAAGTCTCTTTGTTCACGGTGTGATGACGTATGTGGTTTCAGGACCAAGTTTACAGGTTGTACTGCAGAGCGTTGTGGGAGGTAATGTCCATTCAGTAGTAGGAAAAAGACAGTTACTATACCGATCCAAACTAACAGGAACAGGATCCCTAATGCAAACCAAAGATTCAACCAAGGGGACACAAAGTAAGTCTTTTTCAGCCACAGATAGAATTGTCGAAATTGTTCTTTTCTGGAAATGGGTGGCGTCCGCTCAGGTTCACTTGGATCTGAAGAGAAGTCATTGAAGTTGATGAAGTAGCCAGACGCAGTTCGATCTATCTTTGGGAGCTCAGCAGTGTTTGTAGAACTGGCAGTTGCTTCTTGTGAAGGCATGTTGATGTAAGGTTCATTAATGGGCCGAATTGCGATTTGCTTTTCAGTTCCATTTGGAAGTTGTTCAGTTTCAACTGGTGTAATTCGTACTCCGTTATGTGCAACTCGTGCATCTTGCGCAGAGGAGTCTTGAAACGTTATTAGTCTTTTCATCTGAACTTCCTGTATAGTAGCGAGAGGAGATCTGCGGCTACTCAGGACTCCACGCGGCCTGCTGTTGAGAATCGGTCACATAGTGTGGTTTGATCAGATCAATGGAGACTAATCTTTTTTCTTTTTTACCGGCAAGAGGCGGAAGAAGTACTGTTCTTGTTTCTTGAACCTCCAGGACAGGTACAGGTGTTCTATAGGATGGCTTAAACTCCTTCTTGTCCACGATCTTTTCACTGACCAGGTCTCCAACCTTCAGGACCCAGACAAGTCTTGCCGGAACCTGTTTCACTTCCCCAGAGGCGGTGCTTGTGACTTGGACGTTGCTTTGTAATGCCCGGAATTCATTGAGTCCCTGTAAAACAGCCAAACGATCATTCAATTCAAATGGCTTTACATCCGCCACTGTGCTGGCACAATCGAGGGGGAGGAGTACCGCAAGGCCACGCCCATACTTTCCATGGCTTCCTTGTCAGCCCTAGAGCTAAACGCAGGGCCACAGTCTGAATTTAACATGCCAATTGCGTAAGTCCCGATGAAGACTCGCAAATCCTTTATAACAGTTTGAGCGTCAGCTGAGCGCTGAGGCCAAACCCATAGAAATCTAGAGCATGAATCTACTGCCACCAAGATGTACTTGTGAGCCCCGTCTGAATTCAAGGGGGCGCAGTGATCCAAATAGACACATGCGAGAGGTCTGTCTGAAATGAGTAATGGTGTTTGTGGTGGCCGTGCTATGGTGAAACCCATCATCTGCTGATAGATGTCACACTTTAAGACATAAGCCTTTGTTTGTTTAGACAAACTTGGCCACGAGAATCTCCGCTTCAGTAACGAAACCGCAGCGGTGACTCCTGCGTGTGCAGAGCCCAGACCCTCGTGTGCAGCTAGTATTAAACCCAATCTGCGATCCATGTTTGGTATCACTCTATCCCCCACTCCTGGAATTTGAGTATACAATGTGTTTTTCACATCTAATTTATAGGAATATTTGAGTGGAAAGCCTTTCGGAATGGCAGAGCCGTTCTTTGAGGCATTGACACCTATCAGTATATCTCTGTCTATCCTCGTGCTAGAACGAGTGATTGCAGCAATGGCAGCAGTTCGCACTGTCGCCTTGGCGGCTTCATCAGCCAGTGAATTCCCTTCAACATGTATGCCAACACGCTGATGACTCAAGGTGTGAATAACTTGAGCCCATGGCAGGCATGCTTTCAGATTTGCCACTTGTTCCCATAACAATTTATGCTTAATTGTGCAACCCTTGGAATCTCTGAACCCATTCTGGCCCCAGTAATGAAGATATTCATTATAGGACTGCACACAATAAAACGAATCGCACACTATCAGTGTGGGGAATTCTCGATCCGTGTATTGTAGTGCTAGTATCAGGGCTTTCAGCTTTGCCAACTGTGCTGGACAATCTCCTAGAGATTGCATAGTCGTATTGCTGATATGGAACTTACCGTCCAGCATACGTCCCTTCACTATAGCACATGCTGCGCTATACTACTGTTTACTGCCTATGGCAGGCTGAGCAGATCCATCAGTGTAAATGATGTATTCATATTTTTCTAGAGGCAATATTTCATTCGGGAGAGGGTATTCTTGTTCATAGTGCAGGAATGCTTGTGTTTTTAATGTAGAATCATATTTGTAATCTACATCTGTTGCAGTGAGAGAATTAGCCCATTGTATCCATGGCGGATGCAGTGCTTTGGCACTTGGAATGCTCGCTTTGGTAACAGCTTCTAAAGTTGGTACCGGTGTTACAACGATAATGCGTTTTCCCCTGTGCTAGTGCTCTTTCTCTCACTACAGCAGTCTGTACTGCGGTCAATATTTTTTCAGTAGCCGCAAATCGCATCTCAGCATTTGTGTATAAATGTGATTTGTATACAAATTGGGACTGTCTCACCTTCATTGAAAGTGATGTAAGTATATCCTGATAAACCCGGGACCACCCGGATCACCAAGTTTGTAGAATTTACACGTGTGTGCAAATGTTTAGATGCTATCATGTCAGCCTGAACTGAACATAGTATATCTGTGTGTTGCTGTGTCCACTGATGTGGTGTAAAATCGGGTCTGATTAAGTTGTAGAAAGTTTTTTATATTTCTGCGTAATCTAGAATGTATGTTCTGCCAAAATTTAGAAATCCTAATATGGATTGCAAACCTTTGAGAGTCTTTGGAGGTTGGAGCAGCGCACACTTTTCTAAGAAGTTGGCTGCCAGACTCTTGCCTTCACTTGACAGGTTATATCCCAAAAATAGGACATTGAGATGGGCAATTTTTGATTTCTTGAAATTAAATTTGTAGCCCAAATTGGCGAATCCCACAATTATGTTGTTCGCCCTGCTCAAGTGTTCAAGTAATTCATCGTCCGTCAGATAGATGTCATCTGCATAGGACACTGCCTCCTCATCGCATGTTTGTAATATTTTTAACACTCTTGTCGAGAATAGCCTGGGCTGTTCTTATACCCCTGGGGCAAACGACGGAAGTGACGCTGAGTGCTGAGGGCAGAGAATGCTGTCAAATATCTGCTTTCTGGAGCTATATTTTGGCAAAAGAATCCATTTGAGATATCTAATGTTGTTTTGTATTTCTTCTGCACAATGTTATTCATTAATGAGGCACTATGTGCATTTTGAACTGCAAATGTTTGTGTGCATGTGTTTAAATGGTGGTAGTCTAAAACTAGACGATATGTGTTGTCAGGCTTCATTACGGGAAACAAAGGATTGTTCATCGGGGAGGTGCAAGTCTCAATCACACCTTGGTATTCAAGTTGGTCTAAAATTTCTTTGACCTGTCTTTTTGCATCGTTTTTTATGGGGTACTGTCTCTGTGGATTTGGAGTAGATTTTAATGGGATTTCGTGGTGGGTAGACTCCATGTCCCATCCTACATGGTTGGGGTATAATGCCGGTGCTAGCGCTAGCGCCCACTCCTGCGTGTATGAGTGTTTTAAAGATTCTGGACTAGGATAAAACACGCAAAAATACTAGCTGAATGGACGACCACTTTGGGCCTCTGCGATGTCTGGAGAACATGGAACCCCCGAGCCCCTCACTACACACACACCTCAGTGGCACACCGCACCCAGGCGCGAACCAACATGATCTTCATGCCCGCCCCCAAGTGCCATAGAGTGGCCGACATTGTTATCCTTCCTAGAGGAATTTCAGACCACTCAGCCCTACTCCTGCACCTAGGCGAAACCCCTGGTATGCTACAACCGGTGTGGCGGTTAAACGCCTGGCTCCTACAAAACAAAGAGATTAAAAAAGCTATAGGAGAGGAACTACGCCAATACTTCCTCATCAATCTAAACTCAGACCCCTCCCATGCACCCTTTGGGAGGCAAGTAAAGCCACTCTCCGAGGAGTAGCCAGAGACCGGCTCCCAAACGACTATCCCAAAATGGCCGACTGGCTCTTCTTGAGGCGCAAGCTACCCGTCTGGAGACTGACCTCACCAGGGCCCCAGATGAAGCACAAGACAGGCAACTCGTGATCTTGTGCGAAGAGATTAAACAGATTTCGCTAGACTCGGCCAAGTTGCTATGGCGTTCCTCTGTCGCCCGAGTGTATGGTTGGGGCGACAAGAACGGGAAGCTGCTACATAGGCTGGCTTCGTACCCCTTGGCAAACCGTATAGTCCCAAAAGTCTGCGACCTCTCCGGAGCCACTCAACGCACATCACCTGCGATCGCACAGGCGTTCGCTGACTACTACGCCTGCTTATATTCAGTTTGTAGGCCGGAGGCCTCCCTTCCGGACCTACTTGACCAAGGGAAAGTCCGTCTCCCCTGCCTAACACACTCCGAGGCGGCCGGTCTGGATCTCCCCTTCACCCCAGAAGAAATAAACAATGCAATCTCCTCGCTAGCATCCGGAAAAACACCGGGCCTGGATGGATTCCCGCAGGAATACTATGCCGCCTACCGGACCTATTGGTCCCTCATCTCTCCGAACTATTCCAACACGTCGCAGAAGTTGGGGCATTTCCAATCGTGGTTATCCTCAAGACTCAACCGCCCACGCCGGCTTGTGCAGATTACCGCCGGATTTCATTAATCAACACCGAGGTTAAGATATATGCCACGATCCTGGCCCAGCGCCTGCATCTATTCCTTAGTAAACTGATTCACCCGGACCAATGCGGCTTCATGCCAGCACGCAGCACCAGATACTGCTTGTGATGCCTCCACCTGGCTCTTGCGAACTGCCAGGTACTTACCCCCTATCTAGCACTTCTCCTTGTCGACTTTGAAAAAGGCTTCGACATGGTCGATTGGCTCTACATAGGGGATGTGCTAACAATGATGGATCTGGGTTAGCATTTCCGTCGTTTCGTCCGGGTACTGTACTCCAACCCCAGAGCTAGAGTACTCATCAATGGAGCCCTCTCAGAGACATTTCCGGTCCAAAGAGGTACAAGACAGAGTTGTCCCCTTTCACCACTCCTATTCGCGCTGGCGATGGAGCCCTTGGCATGCCTTATTCGGGCGGATAATCTGGTCCAGGGCTGGACCTGGTGGAGTCACCACACTGACAAAATTGCCTTATATGCAGATGACGTCCTGCTCTTCTTGGTGGACCCGGCTCGCTCCGGCCCTAGATGTCTTCGAGCCCTTCAGACCTTTGAGAACGTCTTAGGCCTCCGGCTCAACCCGGCAAAATCGACTCTGGTGCCCCTCCACCTTTCCAGGGAATGCTTTGTTTGGCAATCAACCATTCCCATCAGGCGACAGTTGTTTAAATACCTGGGCATATGGGCTGCTTTGCTCCCCGACTAGAATGGGCATTAAATATTACCCCACTTGTCAAGAAGGCCAAAGATGACCTTCGACGCTGGCAAACCCTACCACTTAACCCACTCGGGAAGGTGGCATTATTCAAGATGATGATCCTCCCCCACTTCTTATATATTATTCAGAACACCCCCTTCCACTTCCCAAGAAGCTGGTTTAAAGAGATAGATAGCATGGCCACTAGGTTTCTGAGGGGAGGGGCGAGACCGCGTATTGCTCTCGCTCGATGCCGGATCCCGCCCTTCGATGGAGGCATGGGCATGACTGTTCTTTACCTATATTATTTAGCCACTTCATGACTGGTCCACCGGGGGTTGGTCTGACCCGGCTTACAAAACCGAACTAAGGGACATGGATTTCTCCCCAATCCAAGCAATCCTATATGGCTGTCCTGTACCTAGCCATTATAAAAATGGGGTAACCCAAAATTGGTCGTGGACCTGGGCTCAATTTGATACGAAAAACAGTGGTCCTAGACCTCATGTGGAGAAATAATACATAAGAAACCATTTACAGTTTGGAGCATGTGCAAAGTCAGCTCACAGTACTTAATACAAAACAATATAAAGATGTGCAACAACCGAGTTCCAAATTGGCGCAAACTTTTTATTTAGTCAAAATCCAAAATAGCAGTAGATATCTTACTGCATTAAAAAGGGAGAGTTAAGGAAAGGTTGCTCCAGGGGAACGTGCGAGAAATAGGTGCTCTAGTGAAAAGGAAAATAGAAAAGAATTCTACTTGGTGTTCAGGAAAAAGGGAATTAAAACAATTCGAATGGTGGATTGATAGACTGATATCAATCTCTACATATAGACTGATCGCATGTGATTATTTGTTCACAAAATTTCATTTTTCATATACTTTCAGAATACAGAAATGTATTATTTAGCACGTTTTGGTTTTGGGGCTTGCGGTCCAGGCTACGGTGATGTGGGCGTCGACGTTTCGACCCGACTTGGGGCTCAGAGGGTAATTCGGGGCCTCGGCCTGCGGGTCTTCCTCAGGACAGGGGTGGGCAACCTGGGAAAATGTGTGGCTTCCTAGTTCCACACCTAATGGATTAAAATAAGGAAATCAGGGTTGTGCACTTGGATAAAATTCACAAAACAATTAATGATACCCATGGGGTAAGGACTTACCCACAGGGAATAGTGGAGTGCGGGGATAAGTCTTCCGGGTACTCGAGGCTATTGTCCTCATCTAAAAACAATGAGATGGGGTTTGCCTTGAACTAGTGTCTCAATGTCAGGAAATCAGAAAAGCTATTAGAGCTTGAGACACTTACCCATCAGTGAAGGGTAGAATCAAATTGAAGTCTTGGCACTTAATGCTGGGACTGCGGGGGAAGAAGGAGAAAACCCCCGGGTTAGAATTATCTAAACACCTGACTTGCTACTGATTGAAACCATACATATGGCGTTTCCGCCGTGCGGAAGAATTTTACCTTGGAATCTCCTTACGATCCGCACACAAGTTGCAGGCTTACTGGGAGTTTAAGAATCTGGCTGGTCTCGAGGACGTTTATTTAAACGTGCCGCTTGCGTGAGACTCACGCCGATTGATAGTGGTAGAAGAAAGACTTGCGCTCCAAGTGTGGAGGCGGAGGAAAGGGGGAAAAAGGGGATGGGGCGAGGCGGGTGGAATTAATCAACAGGATCGTTCTTTAGAGATATCAATACATTTTTGTTTATTTAATTAACACTGTATATTATTATTACAAGCCACTTTATGTATTGATATCTCTAAAGAACGATCCTGTTGATTAATTCCACCTGCCTCGCCCCCGTCCCCTTTTTCCCCCTTTCCTCCGCCTCCACACTTGGGAATAGTGGTACTATGCCCTTGGCTGACAGCCTCAGCCCTTCCTTGGCTGAGCGGCTAGCGCAAGTCTTTCTTCTACCACTATCAATCGGCGTGAGTCTCACGCAAGCGGCACGTTTAAATAAACGTCCTCGAGACCAGCCAGATTCTTAAACTCCCAGTAAGCCTGCAACTTGTGTGCGGATCGTAAGGATATTCCAAGGTAAAATTCTTCCGCACGGCGGAAACGCCATATGTATGGTTTCAATCAGTAGCAAGTCAGGTGTTTAGATAATTCTAACCCGGGGGTTTTCTCCTTCTTCCCCCGCAGTCCCAGCATGAAGTGCCAAGACTTCAATTTGATTCTACCCTTCACTGACGGGTAAGTGTCTCAAGCTCTAATAGCTTTTCTGATTTCCTGACATTGAGACACTAGTTCAAGGCAAACCCCATCTCATTGTTTTTAGATGAGGACAATAGCCTCGAGTACCCGGAAGACTTATCCCCGCACTCCACTATTCCCTGTGGGTAAGTCCTTACCCCATGGGTATCATTAATTGTTTTGTGAATTATATCCAAGTGCACAACCCTGATTTCCTTATTTTAATCCATTAGGTGTGGAACTAGGAAGCCACACATTTTCCCAGGTTGCCCACCCCTGTCCTGAGGAAGACCCGCAGGCCGAGGCCCCGATTACCCTCTGAGCCCCAAGTCGGGTCGAAACGTCGACGCCACATCACCGTAGCCTGGACCGCAAGCCCCAAAACCAAAACGTGCTAAATAATACATTTCTGTATTCTGAAAGTATATGAAAAATGAAATTTTGTGAACAAATAATCACATGCGGTCAGTCTATATGTAGAGATTGATATCAGTCTATCAATCCACCATTCGAATTGTTTTAATTCCTTTTCCTGAACACCAAGTAGAATTCTTTTCTATTTTCCTTTCACTAGAGCACCTATTTCTCGCACGTTCCCCTGGAGCAACCTTTCCTTAACTCTCCCTTTTTAATGCAGTAAGATATCTACTGCTATTTTGGATTTTGACTAAATAAAAATTTTGCGCTAATTTGGAACTCGGTTGTTGCACATCTTTATATTGTTTTGTATTAAGTACTGTGAGCTGACTTTGCACATGCTCCAAACTGTAAAAGGTTTATTATGTATTATTTCTCCACTTGAGGTCTAGGACCACTGTTTCTGTCCTGTACCTAGAGCACTGCCGGCAGTGACTCGGGCAGTGTTATTAGCCTGGCGTTCGGCCCTGCGACATACACGATGGGACAACAAATTGAGTCGACAAACGCCTCTCTGGCAGGGTGTATGGCTTGGGGAGGTGGCAGCACTAGAGGGATTAAAAAGATGGGACTACATCAGCATATCACAACTGGGCGACATTTGGGCGGGAGACCACATTAGGACATTCCAAGACCTGCAAGAGCGCTATACCATCCATGCTTCGCAATTTTACAAATACCTGCAACAGCGACACGCCCTCAGCGCCCACATTTCAACAGGCACCACGCTCCCCGAATATAGTCCACTGGAGGCACAAGTCATGATGGGGAACCTGGGGAAGGGAAGAGTATCGCGGATACATCGCACCCTTACCAATAATGGCCCTACAACGGTTGACCCACTCAGGCGCCGGTGGGAGGGATGGCTGGGCCCCCTGGAGGAGGAGGACTGGCGGGATGCCCTTATGGCCCCCAAGACCATCACCAATTCAGCCAGACTCCGCCTAATTCAATTATATTATCTCCATACCGCCTATCTCACCCCGGAACGCCTATATAGGGCAGGTTTGCATACTTCACCTGAATGCACACGCTGCGGACAGCAACCGGCGGACTTTTACCACATGGTCTGGTCCTGTCCCCGACTTACAATCCGAACTCACACACATCCTGGGCTGGCAGGTGCCCCATAACCCCCTACACCTCATCCTGGGAGTCATGGACAGCTTAGATGGGTCCCGAGCAGATAAACTATTCCTGGGGACGGCCATCATGGTGGCCAAATGCGACATTGCTGCGACATGGACACAACCTGACCCCCCAAGAGTAACTAAATGGCGCAGAGGGGTGGACAGGTGCGCCGCCCAGGAGAAACCCTTGTTTGAGGCCAGGGGATGCCCAACCAAACATAAAAGGATATGGGGCAAATGGATGAACCAATTGGGATGATGGGGTCTTTCTGACTATCTATTCTCTTTGAAGGTATTGTTTATGCAACGTAGACCTGGATCGATATGCATGTACACACACACAACTACTGCTGGCATACTCTGAAATGACAATGGCTAATGATCAAATGTGCTGTATTATCATTTTTGTTTCTCCAAAACCCAATAAAGTTGATTATAAAAATAAAAAGAAGATTTTGAAACGAGGTCGGAGAAAGCAGGCAAAATGGCGCTTTCCCCTTTTTGGGCAATCCATCACAAACTCAGGCGGCTAATCTTTTTCTGCTAGCAGTATGTCATATCCATATGTTAAGTTCTCCCAAAAGAGACCTTTAACCTTTCTTGAGATGTCCCCCTCTATTTGGAGTGTAATTTCATGTAATCGATGTGGGACAGTAACTCTTGTATCAGGTGTTTCCACCGTGATGTGTTCATTCAATAATGCTGTCACCAGAAAATCCTTCAGGTTGTGGTGAGCTATTGTTACTTCTGCCACGCTGTCTAGCATCGTCAAAGCCCATCCCCCGTTCAGAAGCTGAGTCCTCAATAACCTGGGCATGTCTAATTTTTAAGCCAGCTACTTTCTTCTTTTTAGGTCGAGCATTCGAGACCTATTGTAATTTCTTATGATGGGTTAAAGCCATTCCCCAGCTTTTGATTTGTTTGTTTGAGTGTCCTTCAAAAACCTTGCTTGCCAGTGGTCAGTCCTGCCTCTTTGTCCCTCCTTTCTCTCTTCCGTTCCTCCCATGCAGCAGGGACTAAGTACTGTCTCATCACACTACAGTTCTTTTATGTTGGGTTAAAGCCATCCCCCAGCTTTTGATTTGTTTGTTTGAGTGTCCTTCAAAAATCCTTGCTTGCCAGTGGTCAGTCCTGCCTCTTTGTCCCTCCTTTCTCTCTTCCGTTCCTCCCATGCAGCAGGGACTAAGTACTGTCTCATCACACTACAGTTCTCTGTCTGTTCTCTGGGGGACTACTTTTTTTCTTGGTTTCCTGCCTGTGTGTTGTTTCGGCACCATAGCTGATTACATTTAAATATAGTTTTCCTCCCTCCCACCTCCTCCTAATTACACAGGTGTAGTGGGGGTACGTCTTTCGCCATGCCTCCTTCTTCGTTGGTTATATTTTTTAGGCTTGTAGCAATTTTCGATGTCGACCGCCATGTGGGCTTTTTTTTAGTAGGATGTTAGTTGGTTTTGGGCTTTGTTTAAAGGAAGATTGGGCTTGTTTCACAAGGTAACTCCCATGGAGTATTGCCTCGGGAACGAGCAGCCACGCGCATGCTGCTAGTTATCTTTTGTTTAATTTAAATTAGCTGGTCTCCGGCGTGTACCGTCTTTTTTTGTTTGTTTAATTTAAATTAGTAGACATCAGCTGGGCAGGGGGAGAGTAAATAATTTGCTCAGATTCACAGAATGTTGACCCAAGTCCGAGACTCGAACACGGATCCCCCGCTCCCGAGCCGGCCATTCTGATTGTTGTGCCACCCACTGGTTTGCTATATAGCACAAGCACTTTTTCAAATGCTCGTGTTTTTTTGTTTCTGTCAGCGCAGCGCCCGTTTCATTTCAATTAGGGTGTGAAATGCTTTTTTTTTAACCTGCGCTTTCAGTTTCATGTTTCTGTTTTTTTTCTTCTTAGGACACATGCGCAGTAGCCGCGGCCTTTTCCTACTGCTGCGGGGGCTGTGTTGGTGCCGTGACTCCCCTGTTCTCGGCAACACAGGACAGGAAAGTGCAGGTTAGTAACGCGCCGCCATCCTTCCGTTGGTCAATAACTTTTATTGCACACGGGCTGAAAACAAATCATATGCCCTGATGCCTCTGTAGTTGATCTGGCACATTTCAGATATAGGGGTCATGGAAAGTGCTAAGCAGAGCGGTGGCTTCCTCAATAAAAGAAAAGCCAAGCAATAATGCTCAAAATAACTTTTATTTTACACAGTCCAGGACTGTGCAAGATCTTTCACTAACTTTTTTCTACTTAGTACGCATGCGGCGTGGACTTTTCCTACTGCTGCGGGGGCTGTGTTGGTGCCGACTCCCCTCTTCTCTGCTAAATGGGACAGAAAAGTGCACATTTGACTCGTGCACGTACTTTTAGTTTAAAAGAGGCTGTGGTGTTACTTGTAGAACTGGCGTGCACTGGACAGTAATGTAGGTATCAAGTCTCTTTAAGCGTTGCCTCAGGTTCCGTCTTCTTCACAGGTTCGCTTCCGGATTGCTTTCATTAAACCTTTGTTGCTTCATCAGCGCAGCACAGCGCTTTATTTTTATTATTATTTTAATAAATGTGGGCAAACAATTGGTACCAATCCTCTTCTAAAGCGGCTGCCCGTCTCCCCCCTTATTCCTTCGCTACTGGTCATGATTCACCCTCCCCCCTGTGGTATGCACAGGCGGAGGTGAAAACGAGGCGGTCATTTTGTGAAAGAGCACTCCTCTCCTGTAAGCAGTGAAACCCGGACCGCCTGCCTATGCCTCCCCCCCGTTTCTCCATTCTCCTTCCTTTTGCCTGTCCTCTCCCGTCCCTGCCTGGCTCTCTCCCTCTTCAATTTGTAATCATAAATAATGTGCTTTATTTACAGCTCCCGGCCTGGATGACTGCTAATTAAAGGAAGTGTGCCTTGTAAATTACACAATTGTAGCAGTGTGATGATTTTTACAAATTAAGCACTTCCTTCATTACTCTATGAAACAAAAGACTGTGTATGAATTACGCTCGTCAGTGCTGCTAGCCACTTTACCAGACCATGTCTTTGGTGGTTTTAACCTGCCGACTATGAAGAAAAAGGGGATGTTGACTTTTGCATTAATTATCAGATATTGGTCTGATCATTAGAAAGGTAGCTACATATTTAATTCTAGTATTAGGCTAGTAATGGCCTAAAAGAATCATATATGAAATATTTTATGTATTTTGAATTTTTTTCCCAGTGTGATATGGTTATTGATGTACAGTAAAATCAATCAGTGGGTTTATAAGTGATTTGTCAACGGACGTTGTACGCACGTTTTCCTTCATTCATGAGTTGCCTTGGTTGTCATATTCCACTGTCCCCTCTTTCATGTTTTCATATGGTGCGGGCTTTATAAGACTTAAGAGGTATTCTTTACTGTGACTTTGGTAATTTATTTCATATATTTGGATCTTCAATAGCATGTATGTTTCATTCCCTAGCTAAGTCAATGAGAGTGATTCACAAATATGTTCCTCGCTCTGCAATATTGCATTTTTGGCTAAACATTTTGACTATGCACTAATTAACAATATGAATCTTAAATTGTGCAAAACGCGCTGCATATGCATATTTATAGTTTTGAAAATATCACAGTAGTTTGCATGCACATGATCTGCATCTGATGCATTCCCTGTTCCCCTACAGCAAACCTGACCAGGCAGGTTATATTGAATGAGTGATTTAATAAGGATTTACATTCCCTTTTTTTTTTTTTTGCAGTTTTATATAGCGCGAACTCGACCCAAAGGTATTGGAGCGCTTTATATGAGCACCATTTACGTTACACAAGAATACATTCATTTTTTTGATAGACACGGGACATTAAGTGATTTGCCCAGAATCACAGGATGTTGAGCCGATGCCGAGACTCGAGGTTACCCAGTTCCAAAGTCGTCAGTTTTGACCCTTATGCCACATCTGCTACCCTTAATAAAGTTGTGGGAATGCAAATTTGAGCATTAGCGTTTATAGAGTGGATACCTCTTTATGGACTGTGCCTGTCAATGGTGTTCCAATGGGTGAGATGGCTACTGACATTCACAGGCTCCTGTTACCATGACCACATGGCTCCTGGGAGGTGCTTTTTTATGACTGGTGGCACTGAATTGCAGTATATGGCTGCTTGTTGTCAGAGGCCATTGGAGTACAGTGCTGAGAGTTTGCCCTGTTTTTTTTTTTATTAGGCAGGTCAGGCTTTCCTTAAATAGTTGTATGATTTTGGGACTCATTCTGTCTGGTGATGGAGTGGTTGTGGGTCATTTCTAAAGGGGGAAAAAGGTTGTTGAGGTATTTTTCTTAAGCATGAGGAATGATAATCTTCGAGGGTATGACATGTTTTTTAAAGTGCACTTACTTTCCCAAAGGTCTGGCCCTGTTGCACTGGGGAAGATCTCTAAAATATAGCAGATAAAAGGAGAACGCTACTGTTCCAGAAAAACAAATTCCATAAAATAACGGCAGGTGGTTAGCTTGGTGCAAAATTGTAATAGTTCCTTTTCATTTCTTTATGTTATGCGGTGTGAAAGGTGGTTTCTTCTGGTGGTTAATGGTTTGTGAAATTTTTCTTAGAGGTTATGTAACATGTGGTAATGAGGTTTTAATTTGAAGTATGGTATAAGGTAGTAATTTCTCATTCTAAGTTCTCTAGGCAGTGCTGCTAGCTGCTTCTCTAGTCTCATCAGTAATTCCTCATTCTTAGTCCTCTAGCCAGTGCTGCAGCTGCTTCTCTGGTCCTGTCGGTAATTCCTCATTGTAAGTCCTCTAGGCAGTGCTGCAGCTGTGCCTCTATTCATACATCCACTACACTCCAAACCAAAACACTTAGGTAAAAGACATTATCATTTACAACCCCAATAGCTCTAACTCTAAAAAATTCGAGACCTAATGCATTGCAAATGCTTGTTTAATTGAGGTTTTGCTTTAGGTTGCTCTTCCTGTTTGATAATATAATCTGAATTTCGATGTGTTTCCCTTTTTGTCTTTGGTCGATCTGCTTGCTTTTGTTCTGATCGCCCGTCCCTCTCCGAATTTTTTTGATGAACCTGTCAGGTTTCCTAATGTTATCACGATTCCTAAAGTTGTACCTCTTTTCAGAGGGCTCCCATTGGGGAGACCCACCCCTTGATTGTGAATTCTTTTCTGAATTGTTATTTTTAGAATTTTTGTTTTCCCATTTCTTTTTAGAAGAAGCAGGTATGTTTGCTTTGAGTTGTCCTTGTCGGGACTACCCACCATTTGTGGCTTCCCCGCTTTTGTTCCCAGATTATCTCTACCTAATGCAGCCTAGGTTTCTTCAATAATTTTTGGTAATTCTCGCTCCTTATTTCTAGGTGCTATTTCCCTTAGGCGGCTGTGTATGGCCACTGCTGCTGCTTCCCCCTTTATGTTGCTCAGCATGATTGCAAAGACTTGGGCAAAATTACCCATCAGTTTAATTCCCAAGTCCAGGGCAGGTCCTGCCCCGTACTCATTCTGTATCTGTTTCAATACTTCTGGAACGACTGCTATGGAAAGGGTATCATGTATTCCGATGTATACAGCAGCAAAGATTGTTCCCCTAGTGGTACAATCCTCGATGGAGGAAACCATCCCCATTGGCAAGCAAATGGTTAGCATTCTATGTTTTTTCTGCAGACCCGTATGGGGGAACACTGCTTCCAGCTGTGCTATTTTTTTGCGCAATCCAGAAAGGAATCTGCTCCCGTTTGGAAGGAATTGTCCCTATTACTGATTTCAGTGTCTGTGGGTTAATTGTAGGTGTGGTCTGATGTGGACCAGCTGGAGCATTTCTCGCAGGTTGGACTGTTAATGTTCGTATGACGAACTGGACAATGGATCTGTATAGCCTGATTATGTCTTTGTATATTGTACGGACTTCATCCACTGGTAGTGTATCTATCTCGGGATGTGGAGTGTATGTGGCTAAGACCGGCCAGGTCGCTCCTTCTATGCTGAGTGGACCGAGTCTCACAACAGATGTTGTGTGTGGGAGGGTGCCTTTAAACCAGTTTCTGAGTTGCTGGTAAGTTAACGGGACTACAATGTCTTCCTATGGAATGTATTCATTTGGTGGTTCAACTACAATGTATGTGTGGAACAAATTAGTTACCGGATCTGCAGGTGGGAACTGAACCCAAGAATAGAATACCTCTGCTCTGAACACCTTGTGTGCCTCAATCACAAAGGTAACACAGCCAACTGTTGCTGGTATGCCGTGTTCTAACAATTTCATAGTTACTGCATGTCTGCAATTCTCTGTGATGTTAAGAGCGTTTGCAAATTCTTCTCCCCCCGAGCTACTTGCGGGGTCGGTTATTTTTAAAAGAGAATAGAAAAAGTTAAGAGGTAGGGTTTTGCACAATGTGGAAACCTTTTATCCTTACAAGCTTGTTAAACCTTCAGCCAATACCCAGAGTATATCTGCTCAGCGGAGGCGGATTTCCCTTCCCACTTCAGACGTCTCTGAAAAGTGTGAGTAGGGCTTTCTGAGAAAGCACGACTGAACTACTCAGATGTTTACTGTTAATATAAGAACCAAACCAACGTTGGCGGCGCCATGTCGTGTAGTTCCTAAGAATCCCCCTAGGACCTGCGCGTTTTGGATGACCTAAACTGAGGGCTCGGTGTCCCAACCGCTTCCGGACACCCCCACAGGATATGTCAGCCGTTAGACCAGCTAGCTCTACAGTGCCACTACCACCCCCCTGTATTCTACAATGGTGTAGGTAGTTTCTGGCAACCACTGAACAGGACAACCCTGATTCCTCAGGGATCGTGGAAAACAGTACAGTACTTTTCGCTCAGACGCTCATGCTTGCTTACTCTCAGAGAATACACAGGTTGGCAATTGGGACGTTTCAATAAGTATTTATTGGTCCCGCGACAATCTGGTGTAAAACATATGTGCTGCGACACTCAGGAGACAGAAGCATACAAAAGAGTTTGCAAGTACCAATATAGTAAATACTAGATACATTCCTACCATAGTGCTAATAAGATGAACATAAGCAGTTCACATAAAAACAGTAGCACTTGAATATTCCTAAAATGCGCGCCCTAAGTAATTTGCCTAAATGTACCTAGCCTAGATATGTATGTGTATCATGTATATGCATGCAGCTATATGTATCTGCAGCCAAGAAACCCCTAGGGAAGAATCAGCCCCCTCACCTGATGGTTTAGAACGAAGGACCCCGTCTCTGCGTCGAGGATGACACCCCGCAAGGGATGTCAGACCGCTGCGTGTCGAAGATTCAGCATGCAGGACCCCGTGTTAGCTTGGAAATAATTCTCCTCTAATTTGTAGGGGGTAGTGAGGGTCTTTTATACTAAAAGGGTCACTCCAGGGTTTTTTCTAGAATCAATGTTTTTAAAATAATCATGGATGTTTTGAAAACAATCATAAATGTTTTGAAAAGAATCACCACTGCTTTTCTAAACAAATGCGATCATGCACAGCTGGCTGTTGGCCAAGGATGAAAAAAGTGGTGACCCTTATACAGAATAATTCTGCTGTGCCTGGGGACATGTTTATGTACGTCAGGTGCAGGGATTATGATAGAGTACCGAGAGCCTGGTGTTGAAGAGACAGGAGAAAGCTACTAGGTAAAAGGTCACCTGTTTAGAATCGTTATTGTCCTGTGGTTGGGACAATGTATGTAATACCTACATGTATACATGACAGGACTATCCTAAAGGACGGCAGTTGGACCATAGGGGGTGAGATGCGGTCCGTGCTCCAAGGGGATCCTGTGGTCCTCATAGGAACTTCTGCTTCATATCAATTGCCTGGATCTGTTAGCAGGATCGTTTGCGATCAAAACTCTGGCCCCACGCAAGTCACAATGTTGTATTGTCTTACGAATGGACAATGTTTCAGCAGTTCGGTATATCAACACATTGGGGGAACCAGGTCACGCCTCATAGCGGAGATTGCCAAAGACTTCTAAAACTTTTGTCTCCAGAACAAGATTTCAGTAATAGCGGAATATATTCCAGGGAGAGCAAATGTTGTAGCGGACTGGAATCCCTGTTTTCTCAGGGGCTTGTGCGATTGGAGGCTTCATCCCCAAATCTTTCGCCAACTGAACCTAATGTGGGGTCCATGTGTTACGCACCTGTTTTCATCACGTCTGAATGTTCAACTTCCAACCTTCTTCAGCTGGAGGCCAGATCCCCTGGCAATGAGTTTGGATGCCTTTCTACAGTCTTGGCAGGAGAATCTCCATTACACTTTTCCCCCTTTCAACCTGATTTCCAGAGTAATTTCACAGTTGAGACATCAGTTGGCGGCGTTGACTCTAATAACCTGTCAATGGAGAGCTCAGCCTTGGTTCCCTTTGCTGCTGGAGATGTCTTGTCATGCTCCGATTCAGATTTCCAGCTCCAGGGACCTTCTCATAGATCCTGCGGGCTTCCCTCATCCTCTGGTTCTGTCCAACCAACTGGTATTGGTGGCTTGGAGGATTCCAGGGGACGCTGGCAAATGTTGGGTCTTTCGGAACACTCTTCCTTCTATCTCAAACAATTGTGGGCTCCTGGCATACACAAACGATATGCTTTGGCGTGGAAGAGATGGGTTTGTTGGTTCAAAAAGTGTATTTTATAAACATGAAGAACCATTTCACATTAGTAAATCAGATTATATCAGTGCATTGAGAAGTATTATTTTAAAAGTGATAGTTTTCAAGCATGAATTTAGAAACATTTATGCTTCCCTCCTCACTCTGACAATGCCAATAGTGAACTAAGAGCCAAGTCTATTGTTATGTGCACCCTTTGTGTGGCCTGGGCTGCTATTACACATGAACATTATAGTTGAATAAATCAAACACAGGAAAAGTTTTTTGAACAGCCCACTTCCTGTAGTCATGTATTTTGAGGTCCTTTGTATGTGATAATAAAGAAAAAGAAGGGAAAATGAAATAAAACAAATGCCTAGGATGACACAATTTGGTCAAGCGAAGTTTGATCCCAGGTTTTCTGGCTCCACATTGTGCAATTCAATTCAGCCACTAGATGTATATGTTTCGCTTCCTCTACATCCACCATACCTCCACCCCCTTAGACCCCCAACCACCACCCTCTCGGCATCAGTGCAGCCCTCGGTCACACCACTGGCCAAACATTTTGGCCCCTGGGAAAATGTTTGCGAATACCCATGGGTGAGATATTTCCTTTCGCAAGCATGAATTGACACCTCTCAGTTTGGTGCACATTCGGTCAGGGGAGCTATGACCTCTAAACCTTTTTTCTCTGGGATCCCAATTGGAGGATATCATAGTAGCGGCTGATTGAACCTCTGATTCTACATTTAAAGCGTTTTATCATAAACTGATTGTTGATGTTGCATCCGTGGTTGTGGGACAGCTTTAAACAAGCATAACCTGAAGCCTCCGATCCCGACGTAGAATATAACATTTTATAGCTATTGCGCCAAAGAATTTTAAATTCTATTTAGGATATGGAGGTGAGGATTATACCACCCAATATATCTGTACTTAACTATAATGTTACGTCATATATCTTTTGATTAGTTCTGCAAGAATATGTTGTGTTATGTAGTGTGGCTCGCCCATAGACTTATCTGCACGCTATGTGTTGTGGTTTCTTACACGATATACTCTGTCTGCAGGACCTGAGGAAAAGCAGAGTTAAATGCTGCATTGAAATAAGAAGTTCTGGTTAAAGTTTGTTTGGAGTTCTGTGTCGTGGATGATGTCTTCGGAGGAAGATGGCTGCATTGGCGTGGAGTGTTGTTATGGAAGGTTCTAGCTCATTACTGTTGAACTCTTGCATAGAAAGAGGAAGGACTATGGGGACAACACTTCTTATAGGGCTCTCTGGGGCCTGATTGGTATGATATTGTCATAATCGGTGTTCATGGGAAATGAAGTTTTTTCCTATGTAAGATTGTTGTTTTCATCGGCTGCTGTGTTGTTGCAGTAAAGCATAATGCTCCATGACCTTAAAAGAGTTGAAAATTCTTTGACGCGATAGCTATAAACTGTTATATTCTCGGTGCATAATCCTAGAGCGTGGCTGACAGGCAGAAGCCACATTAAAGCTCCGCTCGTTTTTGGGCTCTATAGTCCTAGAAGGCCTCGAGCTGAGCCAGGGCCTTGATAGATAGATAGATAGATAGATATATATATATATATATATATATACCGCCCTACCATGCTGGCCTTCCTACTCTTAATGCACGACTCTCAACCTCCCTCGCACCGGAAGACTGGAGAGCTCATTTGATTTTCACGCTCAAAAATTCGACGCCGTTACGTCACGTGATGTATGCCGTTGCTAGGGAAGCCAATTGGGTTATTCCTCTAAAGGGAACTCCATGTATTTGCATTTCCGGGGCTTCGCAGCCAACGAACACCTAGAAAATGTCTAATTCACCAATCACAAGCCACCATACAGTCTCTCCAAGCTCCACCATAGTGAACCACTGTAGCTATACAGCCAATCCGATGACACATCTTCCCCCAACCAATCGAAGATCTCGACAATTCCACGCATCTAGTAGAATATGTTTAGACCTATTTGATTGAATTATGGGCCCTTAGGTTCTACAAGCTCCGCTCCTTTCGCCACAATTTCGGGACAAAAGCGCCCGCTAAGGGAGTATTGCCGTTCAACGGATTGAAAGCAGCCCGGTAATGCAGTAATGACGGCCATCGGGCGTCCTCATCAAAAGACGGTCTGTGCGAAGAAATGCTGTGCCAGTCGTCACCCTATGTCCTGGGGCAGAAGGCCAATGCGGGCTCATCAGTGACTGACTATTGGAAATTGAGTGCACACCATCCATGTGTATAGAAGTGTATTTTATTCTCGCAAGCATTTTACGATATTTGTTTCTGGTACGAAAAGGGTGGCAGGCAGAAGAAGCCCGAGCTTTAGTACATTCCATTGAATGTATGTAAGCATCAACCCCACACCTAATGCTATTGCTTTGATCAACTGCCCATGGACAGATTACCTCTGACATTGAAATGCGTTGCTTGAACCCTACTGCAGCTAAGCAAAGGCTTATGGCGTTGTAAACGAAGAAATACCCCCTTCTCCTTCGGTTGATGCACTGGTTAGTTATCCCGTTGACTGGTACCTGGCACAAGATCATAGTTGGAGGGGGTGGGGGCTGTGTAAACTGAAAGCTGCCTGGCTTCACCTGTCGTCCATGGTTTTAATAAATAAAATTCAATCTCAGTCCACCCAAGATGTTTTCGGTATTGAAGAAGTTGGTGGGTTCCGACCAGCCTCCTCTAAGAGACAAGAATATTCCTGCAGGACTGCAGTCCATGAACCAGGCACTGCAGAGGCGTTTTGCGAAGGGAGTCCAGTATAACAGTGAGTAGTCATTTGGCACACTTGTCATTCTTTTCTTCTAATGTATCTGTTGCTCATGTACATATGATACCCCCGAGCCAGCAGAGCCAACTTCCATATTTCTTATGGGTGCTGAGGAAGACACTGAGCTTGGAAATTGCCTTAAGAATAAAGAATATTGAAAAAAAATCCCAGAGCTTGAAGAACCAATTCTTTATAAACAAAGATAGACTTTGATTACGATCGCCTGATCAGAAGTAATTACAATTGAACACCATGGACATTTGCATGAATTATGTGATAACATGTTGCCCTCCCACAAAATAGTTTCTAGAACTTGATTTGAGTTTTGTGGACAGTCAGAAATGTTGGGAGTAGCCACAAGGACAAGAGATCTGAGAACACTGACTGGTGCAGTCTTGAAAATCGCCACCCATTTGTATATTATATGTGCTGGACTGCATCCAGTTCCTCTCACTCCCTCCTCTTTATTATTGTCTTTGTACAATGGAATGACTAATTATTGCATGTCAGCACTTTAATATGCAATATGTGTAATATCATGTTATAAAAATTATTGATGCATTTTGAATATGTGTTTACAATGGAATTACTATTTATTGCATGATTTAGCCCATGTTTGATAGATTTTATAATCTTTTTTTGTATGCACAATAAATGGTGAATTTGTTTGGTTTTATGACATAATTATGAATGTATTGGTAAATTGTTAATAATGTTTGTGGTACAGTTTTTAAATATTGTGTGATTGTGAAGATGTTTACAAGCAATAAAGATCTTATTTTTACTCTCACTCCCTCCTCTTTGGGTTCCTGCCAGCGGGGTCTGGAAGCTATCATCACTTGATATGGGCGGGCCCATGGTTAATGGGGTTTTATTTACTGCACTTTGTAGTTTTATGAGTATTACTTGTTTTTTTCCCGTGGAATTGGACTTGGAAGCCCTTCATGAGAGGTTTCAGACTAATGGTAAACATTGCGGGATTGCAGGTCAGTTGACCGTTGAATTTCAATGATGAGTCTGCTGACCTGCTATCTGATGTGGAGTGAGCACAGGCAGGATGGTGTCACAACCAACTAGACGTTATCCACTGCATCAATATGTGAATCCTTGTTACACATTTTTCCATTTGCCCTGGGGGCCTCCAGTCCATTCCCGAGTGTTGTCAAATGGCTCTCCTAAGAGGGGACCCAGGACCAGTTAACTCTCCTAAGAGTTCTTTTACAGTGCTGCCGGATTTACTGCAACAATGTGACTTGGATACACCACAGCACGAGGGTAACCATGTCAAGGACCCGTACAGAATTGAGCAGTACAGCTAAAGCACTTGACAAGCATCATATGCATCACCACCTCACAAAATTAAGCAGTACAAATAAAGCACTCAGCAAACATTGTAAGCATCATAGAGACACATGTCCAAAAACAGAAAACACTTACACCCCCTCCCTCCAAAGAGTTCAACAATGAAATGAGTGAATGGCAGTAGATTTTTAAATGATGGTTCTGTGGTAAATCCTTTAGTGTGCCACTCTCCGGCTGGAGGCAGAATCGTTATTAGCAAAACCTCAGGCTATTACTAGAACCAAGAGAATTTTTATTCTAGGCATAATAACTCATTTTATTAGTGACTTTCTCTGTAAAATAGTAACCGATTATGTAATTTCAAAAGTGTTAGCGAAGAATCTGCAAGCTACATATATAGTGTTAAGAGCTGCCATTTAGTGCAGAGTAACATGGCAAACTGTGTGAACTGGATGTGTCCTTTCTGCAGAAGAGATTGTTGTTCAGAATATTTCTCTTATCTGCTGCTTTGTGGATGTTGCCAAATATTTTTCTGTCAGCTGACTGGTAGATAGTTGCCTGTTGTGTTGGAGGAGTTGGCTCGAGTGCATATGAGGCGCGTTGACTATTTTTTGTTCATGAATTACTTACAGTGTCTTTGGTAAGCCGACCGCCTTCTCTTTCTTTCCGCCCTGCAGTGCCTTAGTGCTTTGTGCTTAAGTTCTGCCTAAAGAATCCTTGGGTACAAGCCAAATAGCACATTACATTTTACGTTACCAGAAAAATAAAGTTTGGAATAGAATATGGCACTTTTAAATCTTGTGTAGGATGTAGACCCAGAGATGCTGGATTTTATATACTATGTGTAGATTTGTGTCCCAGCTTCACGCTGGTATGGTACAGGAACATGTTTTACAACACTTGCAGGGGAAAAAACCTCTGTATAGACTTTCCTTATTGAACAGAGTGCTTCCAAATTGACGTTTTTACTTTCAGACAGTGTTTGCCCCCCAAGCAGCAATTCCTTTGTATGAGTTAATGCTGTGCAGATCACTATATTGTTTTATGGGGTTTAAGGTTATTCAGTATGCTACACTTTTAAATTGGTGCCCAAAAACTGCCCCTGTCGGCAACAAGTTTGGCTCATTGAGTACTGTGTAACTTGTCTATATCTTGTATTTGTTTTGGTGATCAGCTTTCACAGATCAGGATCTTGTGAAATTCCCCACTCATCTACTTTGGCTTGTGTTCATGCTTCAAATGCGTGTCATACTGTGTACCGCTTTTACCCTTATGTAAGGCATTTCTCATCTAACGTTAGGCTGCTCTTGTAAAATCAATAAATGCATTGATAGAACACCTTATGCTATAAGTCCAATTTCACATATGCAGGAGTAAAATCCATCCTTGTGTGGACTGCTTGATAGCGGCTTCACTATGGAAGGGTTTGCTGCAGGACTTCTTCCATTATGTAATGCTGTGCGAGCTCTGGAACAGGACAGTGCTGGACACCTAATTATCCCCCAAGGCTTTCTGTTCGGTGCATGACATGATTACTGATACCGATTGTGACAAGAAAGGTTTGGCTGGATTTCACGGATGTTGACGGTCTGTGACTAGCTTTGTTGTTTGGTCATGGGTACAAAGTATTCACGAAAATATGTTGAATAATTTAATTAGCAGATCGTGTAAAAAATAGCTACTCTATTGTGCATACATCTCAACACTCAAATGATATTTAATATTACTTTTTTCATAATAACTACACCCACGCCTTGCACACGATTGTGGGTTATGATGCAGCTCAAACTCTGATACATTGATGTTGGGCAGTTTTTTTCTTTTAGTTTTGTAAAAAGATTTACATGAAAGAATTAATGTAACAGTAAACAGAATTTCTTTATAACTTACTTTCTAGAAGAAGTATTTGAAGCTTTCTTCCTTTGTCTTCACCTTCAAGGTGCTAAGAGCGAAGCATCAAGATAGCTATTTACATTAAGCCTATGATGTTAGTGTTCAAGTTTGCCAGGTGCACTTCTCAGTTGTTGCTTCTCTTTGAGGAACTTGTGCATTCCAGAGACTTTGTCTCAGGAAGGCAATACAAAAGCAAGTATAACCTTTTGCATTTTCCCACGCTCCTTACAGACATCGCCTTTCTCGCCAATCCTGTTTAACAGCTAAGAGGCCCCATTGACTTGCATTATTGAACTCTGTAATCTTGGGTATCACTCGTATGTCCACAACTTCCAGCTCAAATGTCAGTGAAATATTTCCAGTACTGTGATTTTTCCCCCCCCATCTTATCTATGTCTAAACGTTGTATCACTGAGATCAGTGATTTTGTAAGTGGTTTGACATTCGTGAGCACCACATACAATACAATCCTCCAATCTCATGATTCAACCCAATAACATTAACTTGGCATGCTACTGCATTTAGGAAGAACAGGCAATGGAACGATTATTATTGTGAAGGGAAATAAAACTCCACCTCCTAAAGCCAGTAGCTTGTGCTTTAGTCTGATGCAATGGGGGAAAAAACTAGAAAAACGAATTTAAATCTCTTTCTACGGTCCAGTAAATGTACCCCGCTACTGTACCTTGTAGTGCATTATCTAGTTAAATAGGCCTGTGGTTCAGCATTTGTAGGCAATTTACATATAACTAGAGAATGAGAAGACATGAAAGAGGGTTGCATCAATAAAGGGAAAGGAAAGAGCAGCAGCAGAGAGACTCATTAAAAGCTTTATGAGGAACAAACAGAATCAATCTCAAGGGATGGCAATAGTGCTGTCAAACAAGAGAATATATATGGAATAAAGAACCCCCTGCTCTACATTACAAGCATATTGCAAGTCACCGAGGCGTCCCGTGATCATATAGATAAACGAGGTCGAAGGCAGAGTTACTTTATAAAGCCATAGAACTCCGAGGCAACTTGCAATATCTTTTTAATGTATGGCAGAAGGTATTTTATTCCATAATATATATGGTTACTGAATGAATTGACAAAAGCACTCTTCGGTTATATATAAATTTAAAAAAAAAATATTCTCGGTATTGAAATTAGGTTGTTGCATCAGGGTATCGCCCTCTGATCCTGGGCAGGGGAACACATTCTTAATATATATGGTTACACCATTACCCTTTTCACAAACCACTTTAATCCTTTGGTCTCTATTAGACTTGGCATCTTTTGGCGTGTTTCCCCTGAGTTTTTGCTTTCTGACCTCCCGGTTTTGACTCTTTTTGCTGGCGTAGTGTTTCTGTGCACTTTTCTCACTGCTGATCAGCATATCTGAACAACAACGCTTTCAATGTAAAGGTTACTATGTCCTACCATAAGGAAAGCATCAACTTTCTGGACATAAAATTCTACATTGAGCATGGCATGATCCAGAGTACCCTATACCGGAAAGAGACATCGTGTAACTCAGTGTTACATGCCTCCAGTGCGCATGCCAGCTCAGTCATTAAAAACATTCCATTTGGTGAGTTGACTCGCATTAGGAGGAATTGTAGTGATCAAGCTAGCTTTCGTGCAAATGTAATGGAAACTAAAAAGAGATTTCTTAAGAGGGGTTACGATGGTGTGACTCTGGATAAAGCTGAAGCAAGAATATGTATGATTGATAGGGATGCCACCCTTTGTGACAAACCCATGAAAAGGGAATCACAACGCAAGATGGTCAAGGCAAGGTTTATCACGCAGTACACTATACACGGTGATAAAATCTTCAATGTGTTTAGAAAAAATGGGCATTTACTAACTGCTGTCCCTGGATTGAAAGAACATATTGGTGACACCCCTTCAATTACATATAGGAGGGGCATTTCCTTACAAAACCACTTATGCCCGAGCTATGTGACAGCACCTTCAAAAAGTGAAACTTGGCTTCCCCCTAAACCAAAAGGCTTTTTCATTTGTGGAACCTGTAATATCTGTCCAATGGGGATGAATAAAACTCTCTCCTCATATAATAATTGTAGAACACATGTTATAGGTCAGTTTTATTAATTGTAACACCACACATGTTGTCTATGTTCTTGGGTGCAAATGTGGAAAAATCTACGTGGGCAGTACCATATGTCCTTTGAAACTTCGCATCCAGGAACATCGGAGGGCAATCATTGGCAGGGACGCCAGATACCCTATACTGAGCACTATAACACTCAACACACAGGTGACCACACATTTTGGTTTCATGCTATTGAACATGTCCCTGTAACCAAAAGGGGTGGCAATAGGGAGTTATTGCTAAGAAAAGCTGAGTCCAAATGGATTTGTCGCTTACAATCTACACAGTTTAGTCATAATACAGATGATGAGATGCATTATTTCTTGTAAATATTGAGTTTGGGATGGATTACCGTGAGTCAAGTCCCCTATCTGTATAATGGGGTCGGTTGTGAACTGAATCTAGTAAGCTAATGTGGCAACTCTCACTGGAATTTCTGTTCCCTGCATACTGCTCTTTCTAGGTCTGTCTTCTGGTACTTTCCCTCCTTCAACCCCTGCCGTCATGAGTATGCTCATTTGTGGCGGTATTATCTAGATACGGACTTACAACTCTTGTTATCACTATTGGAGGTTCTTCTCTCTTTTTTTGGATTTGATATGGATATTCCCACTATGGTGTATTATACATAATGGATAGCAATTGACTTTTACTTTGTAAATGTACAAATTCATCTTTTTTGCTATCCTTTTAATTATGGAGCTCTGTGTATTACACACAGTGGATAGTTAATAGCTGGTTCTTGACGAGGGATTAATTCCGCCTTTTCATGAAGTATCTTGCCGATATGAATTGGGATACTCATCTTGTTTAGATATAGTCGTTTCTACTTATAAACATTTAATACTGCAGATAATTATTGTTTTTCTTAGCTGTCTTAAACCCCCCCCCCCCCTTTTTTTTACCGCGATGTTTAAGTGCAGAGCCACGTGCATCACGGTTCTCCATAAGTTTTGGAGTTCGTTTGTGATCGCGTGTAGATCAGCGTAGGTATACTCTCATCCGAATAAACGGATATGGTCATTGTTCCTTTTGGAACTGAACAGTTCCTATGAAATTATCATAACTGTTATAATATTCACTTATCGAACTTATAGTGACATGCCCGGCACCTGCTTGCACTGTTTTCTTTGATTCGTCCTAGCAGGGTACAAATTGCATGGAAATTTGCTGGTTTTACAATAAGTTCCCCAGTATATATATACTGTATGTGGGGATTCCCTTTGATTAGTTCCCAAGTATCAGTTTCTGTGGCTTAATATCCATTGAAAGATGGCGCCCTTGTGAACTGAGAATAGGCGCCTTCGTACGACCGCTGACCTCTACCTACCTACGTCATACCGTACGTGGTCACGTTCGGTAATGGACGGCTTAAAAATGCCGGGAACAGGTCGGACTGTTCGCTACTGCTGCTATATATATATATATATATATATATATATATGTTAGGTGGTCTATATTCATGTGTGTATTTGGTCTTATGTATTTTGTTTGTGGTTATTTATGTATCGTTTTTATATGTTGATTTCAGCCCTGATGAAGTTCCCTTAAAAGGAACGAAACGCGTTGGCTGTTGTCCTGTCACACACTATTTTAAAGAAGAATAAAGAACATTGAAAAGACCATATTGACTCGAGCGTGACTTCATCTCTGGTGCTACCTCCATCCTCTTTTTAATCACTGCTCATCAGTGGTAAAGTGCAAGTGCTCCTGTGGTAAATTGTGTTATGGATTGGTGTTTCCATGATTGGATATTTGATTTACTTGTTAGTCCCTAGTAAAGTGCACTGAGTGTGCCAGGGCCTGTGAATCAAATGCTACTAGCGGGCCTGCAGCACTGATTGTGCCACCCACGTGAGTAGCCCTGAAAAGGTAACTCAGACCTGCCATTGCAGAGTCTCCGTGCAGTTTGTAACTGCCATGTCAACTTGGCCAGTGCACACACTTGCCAGTCCCTCACCTTCCCTTTTCTTACATGTCAGCCACCCTTAAGGCAGGCCCAAGGTACCCCTGTGGGCTGGGTGCAGTGTATGTGAAAGGTAGGACATGCCCTGGTGTGTGTGGCATGTCCTGATAGTGAATTACGGCCAATTTCGTTTTTCGCTATTGCAAGGCTACCTGTTCCCCATAGGACGGAATGGGGAGTTTGTTTATAACATCTCATAAATATAACTGGCCCGTGGAATTAGGTAGGAAAATAACGTTTAGTATGCCTGAACTCAGAATCTAAAGATGCATCTTTTAGTGAAGGTGATTTTTACATTCTGTGTTTGAAAATACCACTTTTAAAAAGTAGGTATTTTCTTGCTCATTCATCCTGTGTGCCTCTGCTGGAATGTGGATTGCCTGTCTGGGTTTTGGATGACAGAAGGCTGGGGAGCAGGAGTGGCTCCAAATCGTCTAGGTGGGTCAGGAAAGGGCTGAATAGACCTCGGCTGCAATTGGGGAAGGGGGAGGAGATTTCCTTGCACCTCAAAGGGTCTGGTCTGCCTCTGACCATGCCGTCTCCACCTCCTGCCAGGAAGTCACACCAGAGAAGGCAGAACTGGTTCTGGCTGGGCACAGACCCTCTCTGCCTAATAGATCAAAGGATTTTGGGATATAAATATTGGGGCGCAGACCCCTGACTAGTAGAACTCTTTTGGACCAAGAAGACTGCCAAGAAGAAGAGCTGGAGAAGCTGTGAGGAGGAACTACTACATTGCTGTATGCTTTGCTGTGTTGGCCTGCAGTGGCTGCTTTTGTCTTGGGCAGTGAAAGGACTGGACTGAACTTTCTGCAATCCACTTTTGTGAGTTTCTCCAAGGGCTTGAGGTAGAGCTTGCCCCCTGTTCAAGAAGTCTCAGGAACAGCAAAGACTTCAAGCTCTTCTGCCCTCAGCACTGGGGACTGTGTGTTTTGTGCTGCAACAGAAGAAGAAGCAATCCGACGACGTCGACGCTGCTGCCGACTCCATGTCCTGAAGGCACCGCAGAGGGCACCGCCACAACGCCGCACCGTGACGCTGGTCTCACTAACGCCGCCTGCTGACGCCGCCACCGAGCCGCAGCTCTCATCGCGACCTATGGGCACCGCACTCCGCACCGCCTCGCTTCACGACGACGCCTTGGTATCCCGACGCCGCCGCTCCAAGCCGAAATCTACGCCACTGCTTGCACCGTGGTTCGAGGGCACTGCTCGTAAAGTTACACGACGCACCGCCCTCATCCCGCACCGCAACCTTGGCCTGCCGGCGCCATCGACTCCCGTTCGTCAGCCGACGACAGCGCTTCAGCAACGACGACGCCGCTGCTTGCTCCGCGACCTGCCAGCACCCCGACGAGCCCCGCATTCACTTTGCACCGTGACCCTGGTCTCACCCACGACGCCATCTGACGCCGCCACCGAGCCGCTGCTCGCACCGTGACCTGTGGGCACCGCACGCCGCACCGCTGCACTTCGCACCGCAGCACCCGACGCCTACTCACGCCAGCGCTCCTGACTTCAACAGAGAGGAGTTCGATCTGCCACGTGTGTGACCTCGAGGGCCCCGATGACTCCTGCACGGACCTCCGGAACAGACGCCTGTGGATGCTGTGCTTTCGGAAGCTCAACGAGAGGTCCCCAATGCCCTGCATTTCTTAAAGGTACTGTTTGCGGGTCTTCCCGACAACGTAGCTGACCCGCGACGCCGCGGTCAGCCAGAACTGTTTGGATTTGTTTGTTCACGACGCCGTGATAGCCCCGGACGGAGCTATCGACATCAAGGAACTGTTTTTCAAGCATATTTTGATAACTGAAGATTCTTAAGTACTGTATTGTGGATTTTTATCGTTTTTGGTCTTGTCTTAAGTATATAGAAATATTGGATATTTTTCTAAACTGGTGTGGTGTCCTTTTGTAGTGCTTACACTGTATTACTTTTGGTTATGTGCAAATGCTTTACACACTGCCTCTAAGATAAGCCTGACTGCTCGTGCCAAGCTACCAAGGGGGTGAGCAGGGGTTATTTTAGGAGTGTAACTCCCTTATCCTGAGTTGAGTGGTGGTTTCTGCCTGGCTTTGGCACATGCCCTAGCCTACCAAAAATCCCATTTCTAACAGTCTCTTACTCTTTTGTGTTCGTAGCAGACATGAATATAATCATAATTTATACTGTAATACTTAACACACTAAAAAGCAGTTAGTCATTTATGCAAAAAGATAATCAAATCAATTAATGTAAATCAGATTAAAAATGCTGTGGCTCAGATTGTGTACAACCATGCAAAGATTCCATCCTTCCGGTAATGACCTCTAGCATTGTATAAAAAAAAAAAGGAAACATGTTACCACAAATATCTCCTTTCTAGTGAAACCTTTTGCTTTTCAGGAAAATATATGAGGAGACTGAATAGCCAATTCCTTGCCTTTCATCCTAGTTGCTGACTCTAGCAGCAGGCATTGTGACCTCCGAACTCAAGTGTAAAAACGTATTACTGTTGAACAGCTATGTCACTTCTTCACTACATGTGACTAGAGACACAACTCGCTTGTAATGGGGAAATTAGAGACTTGCTTTTAAACACGGATTGCAATCTCCCATTTATTATAAAGCTATAAGATAGAATTCATTATCCCTTGAGCAGCGAGGAAGAAATAACTCTAGGTGGTTAAGTCAAGAGCTGTTTGAAGAGATGAGTTTTGAGATTTTTCTGAAGACCCATAGAAAAATTAATATTCTGAGGGTAGCTGGAAACAAGTTCTAAGCTGATACTACCGTAGTTCCAATGTGATAGAGCTAGCTTGATATTCACTTGAATGTTCTATAAATATTGGAATGGTGGTTGTGTAGTCCTTCGTGTAGTGCTAGATTGCTTTGTAACACTAAGCTGAGAAGACTGTAAGTGTGGGGTGGTAGAGGATCTTTTCGGGTAGAGAGAATATTTTTTGAGGGTTCAGCATAGATGAGTATTATGAGCATCAGTTTCCGAGCGAGATTTCTTCTGAATAGATGTCCTTTTGCAGCAGGAATCAGAGTGGAGTCCGAGAGTGGCAGTGTCTTCAAAATACTTAATTGTTAAAGCTGTCTTGCGGATATCTTGGTTCCACTTCTTTATCAAGTCATATTACCCATTGTTACTTTTGTAACTGCCACCTTTTGTATGGTCTCTTTCATTGACAAAAAGGTATTGGGGCAAAATACTACTTCTTAAAGACTGTCATGATCTGTGTTTTTTTTTTTTTGTTGCAGTTTACACTTCTCTTTTATGTCCTTTCTTTAAGGACTTTGGTCTTTTGTTCGCATATCAAATTGTTTTACATAATAGAATTATTGCATATGTTCTTAGAAAATTACATGTTTCCAAATGCATTGACATCCTGTGCACTACATTTGTCAAAATGTGCATTAGCTTCTGGTGATTTTACAGCAGCTGGAACATTAAACAAGCATTGGCATAGCCAATAGGTCTCGCTTTTGGGACCTTATAAGTATTTAGTTATGCAGCACAATATCCTTGGTGCAACAACATCAACTGTTGCATGGCTAAACACTTATAAGGTCCCAAAGGCGAGACCTATTGGCTATGCCAATGCTTGTATATTTCTAGCGATGGTTTAGCCTAGCATGCAAATGTATATTTAGTAACTTTCACTGAATAATCTAATTAATTTGTACCAGTCCCTAAAATCTGTAAAGTTTCGAAGCTTTACACAATATTTTGTGAATAGTAGCCTATTGATCAATTGTGCAGCTTCTTGGTAACACCAGGCCTAGAGGTGGGAGCCTGCCCTGTACCTAGTGCAGTCATTTTAGAACACACTCAGAAACTGGTAAGCCCAGAGCCTGTCGGTTTACTCTTCGGGGAGTTTGGGTAGAGTACTGTGGGAGATAGATGAAAATGAGTGAAGGAGGAGAGGAAAAGGATTAAAGAAATGCAGAGAAAAAAATGATAAGATTGGAGAAAGGGATAATGATGAGAGAAAATAAGGACGAACAAACAAGACAAGGAAAGAGGATGTCAGAGAGGAAGAAGGGAGGGAATAAGGAGGGAGAGACAAAAGATGGGAAGAAAGGAAGAGAAGAAAGAGGAAAGAAGTGGAGTAATAGGACAGGAGACAAGGTTGGTAATAGGGAAAAGTAAATGAGGAACTTTGAGACCCTTAAGAAGGAGCACACCTTTTAGTGGCAGCAGGGCCCAGAGATGCACAAAATTGTTGTATGGAACACCAAGAAAAAGCAAAACGCATTAATGCCAACTGTTTTCAGCCTCTTTAAAAAGTGAAGAAAAAAAGGACAAACTGTGCCAGTGAATAAATATCACTTCCTCCAATGAACAGCAGGAGAATTAAAAGTTCTTTCCATGAAGCAGGGCATTATAAAAACAACTGTGATACAACCTCTAGGTATGGTCAGCGCAAGGAAAGGGTGCATATAGGTGACTCACTTTACTGGAAAGCATGATGACAACACCATCTTAAGGGAGGTCCATGACTTCCTAGAGATGCAAACAGATGATCTCACCCTGCACACGTGACATCGACAGCATGTGGCACCACAGTGGGGAGTGAGGGGGCAGAACTGTGAGTGCACAGAGTTAACTCATACTTTCTCATCAATTTCCAATGGTTCTTTGCTGCTTTCTTTCTCTGTCTTTAGATACCAGACTGCCCCAAATTTTCTGAAAAACAATTTTACCCAAGAGAGAAGAGCAGAGTGCAGTAAAAAATAAATTTGTGCTAAACAAGAAGATAGCACACACACGCACACACGCACGCACACACACACGCATACACACACTAAACATGAAGACGAGCAGGAGGTAATAAAGAGCATGGGTGGCGTAATTCACAGTCGCATGCTGCAATTGTTGCAAAAGTAAAGAAATAGAAAAAAACATCTATTTCTTTACTTTTGCTACAATCGCGGCACCCGCGCTTTACTTTTAATTTTAAAAGTAAAGCGCGGGTGCCGCGATTATGCGAAAGGGAAACAAAAAACTAGCACTGGCTTGTCGGGCACACTTTAAGGCCTTGAGGCGCAAGAGAAGAGCGAGGGATGCAAACAGATGTGCGGCAGGTGCTTTTCCCCACGGTTGTGCATAGCCTACCATCACATGGAGTGCACAGTAGATTAAATTAATTATTTAAGGTATATTTTGCATCTCACTTGAGATTTACATTATGTTCATTGCTTCTTTGTTCTGTGAATCATGGGACACTTAATGAACAAAGACGACAAAATAGTGTTGATTCACGCACCAGCACTTTATCGACACAAGAAACGAAAGCGTTATAAGTAGCATTAATAAAATGTTTGTTCTAGCCTTCGGTAAACATTTGGAAAGAGTCATTTGATTTCGGACAGCGTGTATTATTTCACACTGTTAATCTTAAACCGGTGAAGGCAGAGCACAGGCTAACACCGTCCACATAACATTTCACGTGTATCCTCAAACGACGTGTGTAAGAACGCGACAACAATCACCAAACCGGACTCGATGGAACAGGACATTCTTACAGCTGTGCTCCACTACAATAAATCACTACGGATGCTCCCGTCTCACAGCGGTGATTGTTTGCTACACGTCACAGGATCCATTAAGCGCAAACACTGCCACACTTTCCACTCGGGTCAAGAAAATCAAATACAGAATGCTCTTTTGCAATGTTGCTGGATACAGTAACTGATAAGGACCTCGCAGTGAGAGATCACTGGAAATTCCATTGTAATCCTACATTAAGTTAATTTCTAAAGGCAAAACGGCAATGAAAAGTAGTTTAAAGCTACCTGCTGGGTGAGCGTCCGATTCAAGTGGAGCAGCACACAGCACTCAGCGCGCCTGCCCGACGGCGATTACAACCCCCCCCTGAACCAACTAAAGAATGCACCGACACAAAGCAGGAGCAGCAGGCGACCTTCAACCTGGAAAAACCCAGAGCCAATGCCAGTCAGCACGCTCCTCCTTCCACTGAGAGAGCATTTATCGAACAGCACTTCGCTGCACAAGGCTAAACAAGAGAGGAGCGGGGGCGAGCGCGGCAGCCTGGGCTTTTGAAAGCTGACCAGACGCTCGTGCGTCATGGCCTTTTCCCCGCACGGCCGGCATGTGTTTCCAATTATCGCGCCCGCGTCTGGGCACGATAATTGGAAACACATGTCTGCCGCGCGCGTAACCGCAGGGAAAAGGCCATGACGCACGAGCGTTTGGTCAGCTTTTCAAACTCCCTAACTATAAGTCTCGCAGAGCAGCGCTTGCGCGCTACTCGAGGCTCGACCTAAAAACAAGCATTTGCAATGCAATAGGTCTCGCATTTACGCGAGTTTAAGATATTGGCATTGTAAATGACAATGTCTTTTATTTATGTTTTAAAAACAAAAATAAAAGGCATTGTTATTTGCAATGTCAATAGCTCAAACTCGCGTAAATGCGAGACCTATTGCATTGCAAATGCTTGTTTATGCATGCCAGGAATTCACGAAGTGATCCCAGCAGGAGTAAAGTCGTCTACTGTGTGAAGACCTCCACCACGAGTGAGAAGCACCTACAAAAAGCTCATCTAACCCATAATATTAGTATGTGTGTGTGTATGGAAGTGCGTGTGTGAGTAAAAAAGACAACTTACAAAAAATGATATTTATCTGTCCTAAGGCGGTTTAGGCATCTGAGCTTCAAGTCTGTGGCATATGTCAGTCTAACAGTTCGAGTGGCTTTGTTTATTCCACTGCAGGCACAAGTTCTGGCCTATATTTTTGCAACTGCTTTGCCACTAAAGTAGCGCCTCTGCAGTTGACGCCCTGAACAGCACCGACCTCCGAGACCCACCGTATCACTTGAATAAAGTTTGCCATTATAATAAAGCACAAACATCACTACGTGGAGTGAAAAATCGATGCACTGCAAACGAGCCACCCTGTCAGTAACTTCTGCTTTCAAATCAGCTTTGTATTGTTGTTGCTGCTACTGAAAAGTGACGCACACAAGGTTCAGCAATGGAGAGCTGATCTCTTCCAGCCCAAAGAGCCTGCACGGATGCCTGTTGCTCCAAGCAGCCGCAAGAGCTGTGGGTCGCTTGGGGGGATGTCAGAATGCGACGTAGCAGAGGACAGCAATCATGACTTGCCCCTTGAGCACTTAGGTGGGGGAGGGGGGGCTATCTGCAGGCTCGGCTGGGAGGGGAGCGCAGATGAGGTTATTCTATGGATCGAAGATATTTAAAACAAGCATCGCGCTACTGTACGACCTGGCTTAAAATAAATACATTTAAAAAAAAAAAAAACACCAACACTGAAAGGACACGCACCAAGAAACCACAATGCACGGACAGCGGAGTGCGGGCGGGGTGAGGGGGTGCGAAAATCCACAGAGTGCGGGAGGGGGGGTGCGAAAATTCACGGACAGCGGAGTGTGGGCGGGGGGAGGGGGGTGCATAAATCCACGGACAACGGAGTGCAGGCGGGGGAGGGTGGTGCGAAAATGCAACGGAGTGCGATCGCGCTCGCAGCCAGAATGACAGCAAGAGGCACCAGCGCGTACACAGCCGCGAGCGTTACCTGGGGTTCAAGAGGCAAGGCTGGCACCGGCCTGGGGCTCCTCCGGTCTTTGGGACACTAGGCTCCTGGTGAAGCTGCACGGAGAAGGAGCGGGGCAGCCTCATGTTTTGCGGCTGGCGAAGACGGAAGGGGGACAGGAGATGTGCACATCGCGTGTCTGTACGTGCGTGTTCACGTTCACGGGCGCGTTCATAATTGCAGTCCGTCCTGCGCGTGCCTGCGCGTGCACATCTCCTGTCTCCCTTCCGAAGCAAGTGGGTAACAATACATCTCGCTAGCGACAGCGCTTTGCGCTGCGTCGCTAGGCGAGACCTAAAAATATGTGATGATTTTCCATTACCCGTGCTCTGAAGGCTGATGCCAACATTGATTTATCTCTGTGAGATGCTACCCATTTAACTGTTATTAATAATAACGTTTTATTTTGCACTAAGTTAGTATATAGGTCGGTCTGATGTATTTTGGCATGTCTTTCCTAGCCATATATTTATCGAAAGGGTAGCAGCATGGATTTTGAAAAGGTGGTTAGGAAGTGTGATATTTGCGATTCTGAAACTCTAGATTCTTATTCAAGAGTGTTCTTTGTGGATACCCCTAGAATGTTTATGGTATTATTCACTATATCGATTGCCCAGTTTCTTTTTCCTCATCAGTAGCACATTGTTATTCATTGTTCTTAGTTGTGTACAAAAGGTCATTTGAAATCATATAGCCTGAGGAGAAAGCTGCAAATGCCCTTATTTTTATGGTATTGGATTCCTTTAGCTTATTAAAGGAGTTACAGTTATCTCATTTTAGTGATAGCTGCTCGGTCTGCTGTGGTTGTTCACCAACCAAAAGTCCAGCCTTCGCGCTTACTCTCAACCCAGACCTAGTCCTGTCTAAAGCTGAACGCTTGGTGCAGAAATTTTATTATTTTGTTAAAAGGAAATTTCATATTCAGACCACCATAGGAACACAATACTGATGTCTTCAAGTTTCATTCCCTAACTTGGGATCCTCTCTGTGAGTCCTTTGTGGACGGCTGAGTTAAAGAGACATTTTTGGGGACTCAAATTAATAATACTTCTGACTACTTCCAGCTTTAATCGCCAGAACCTGGCAGTATCCGTCTTAGTCACCAGAAAGCCCAAGGAAACGCATTTCTTGGTGGTCCTGGGCCCTCCCCTTTCATCCATCAGCCCCAGTAATGTTCTCTTAGGATCCCGTTCGATCTGCCTGCCCACTATCTAAGACAGAGTGACTTGTACACATGACCAATATCTCTGAAGAAACAGACAGTTCAATCTTGATTAAAAGGTGCCTATGGCTGCACTGCACCGTAAACACCTATGGTCCATTCCAGGTTTCTTTCGGCTTCGTCGTGTCAAACTGTAGTATACCCTGTGGAAATACATAATTTGAATGAGAAGCAAGTGCATGGACACTGGCAAGACTCTAGGAGCCATCTTGGCATCCGTCCAGTCCATATCTTCTAACTCGCCCACATCATGTGCCCATCTTTCCCTCAATTGGAAAAGGGGTCTGGAGTGTTATTCACTAATGTGTGGCATATCTGAGATATTCCTTTATCAACCAAGTGCTCCAACACGACTGTGGAGTCTAGTGGATTATAGTCGGATAAGGCAGTGAGTTCCCTGTCATGGGCCTCCAGAGCATGCCACATCTATAAATAGCTGTAAAATTATGTCTTCGTATGTCTGCCTGAAATACTTAAATGAGCGTATGTGATTCTTGTCCCAAACATCACTGACGAGTGAAATACCAATCAGGCTCCACGCCCGGTATCCAGTCCACTGTAGCATGTATTTAATTTAGGAGCCATGCCACAATGGAGTCTCCGCTGTCAGCACCCCCTCCCATCTAGCCTACCGAAGGGCAGCCCGCCAGCATTTCAGCGTTGTCACCATAACAGGGGGAAGAATCTGCCCTTTGGTTGGCCCATATAGAAAATGGAATATGCTCAGGTCGTCAATGTACCCTAACTCTGACCCACAAGGTGTATTGTCCTCATCGGCATACCACCAACCAGTAATCGGCAACACCTGAGGGGCCCAGTAGTACAACCTCAAATCGGCGAACCAGAGGCCGCCGTCATATGGGGACAACACACACTTCCCCAGTGTGATGCTGGGTTGCTTCCCAGCCCAGAGAAACGTCGCGACCGCAGACTGCAGAGACTGAAGAGAGTTGTCCGGAATAGCGTTCAGATAATTATCCGTACTCTATTCTGGACAACTCTGCTGCCATCCTTTATTTTGATTTCCTTACCAACACTGCACTCTGACACTTCTCTGCAACACTGCACTCTCCGCCACTGAACTCTACGCTACTCAACTCTGCACTACTCTTCTCTATGCCACTGTACTTTAAAACCCTATACTCTACTCTGCACCACTCTATGCTACACCACTCTACGCCACTGCACTCTATGCCATTTGACTATACTCTGTACTTTACACCACTGCACTCTATGCCACTGCCCTCTGTATCACTCAACTCTGCGCCACTGCTCTCTGCGCCACTCTGCACCCTCCACTTTGTGCCACTGCACTCTACTATGCACCACTCTAATGTATGCCACTGCATTCTACGACGCTACATTGTACGCCACTGATTTTAATGCCACTGATTTTAATGCCACTTCACGCAATGCCACTATACTCTGCAACACTCGGCGCCAATGCACCAGTGCACTCTACTCTGACACTCCAGTGTATGCCACTCTACGAGACTCCACACTATGCCACTCCAATACAGGACACTCTCTACCACTCCACTCTTCGCTATTCCACTCTACGACACTCCAAGCCACTTTCCGCTATACCACCAACTTATAGCCATGCTGAACAGCAGCCTCGCTGGTGTACAAGATGGCTAAAACACATTCCCAAAGCCAATAGCTCTTGCATAGGCGAGACCTATTGGCTTTGTCAAAGCTTGTTTAAATTGAACAAAGAAGTGAGCGTGCCATTTGCTTTGGTCTTCAAACCTACATGGGTATTTTGGAACTGTTCCAGTTGTTACAAAGTATTGTGGCAGTCCCATATAGAGGACATTTCAATAACACGTTCTTGATCGAGGTGATTACCATAGCTAAGTATTTTACATATTCTTTATATTTTTGTAAAAAAAATTTAAAAAAATTAGGCCACCAGATGAGTGGCATCCTGGCCTGTTGTACTTTGTTTCAACAAGAACATAGTAGCATTGTGAAGTTATCAGGGATTCTCTTGGATGCAGCAACTTGCCTGAGCACATGAGCACGAAAGGGTTAAAATTAAGAGGTGAAATGCTAGGTGCCACCCTTTAGCCACATACGTGTTGGCAACTAGCAGCCTGCAAGAAGGGAGTCTGGGAATGGTGTGGGTTTAGTACCAACCAAGTCCAATTTGAGAGGCTGTGATGAGTCCCTGTGGACTAAAACTCTCCAGCTCAACCTCTTGGCTGTGGTGTCCTAATTGTCTGAAAATCAAAAGAGAGTAAGTCCCTACATGCAGAAATGAGTTGTGGGCTTGATAGGCCAATGGCACACCTTTTATTTAAAAGGGCTGTCGCTCACCAAACAGTTGTTTGGTGACCTGCTTCATCATAGAGCCCCCCTGGGTTGAATGGGATGGTTCACAATTATACGTGCCCACGGGGCCAGCTTTAGGAGAAGATAAAAGGTGTCCAAACAGACTGGGACCCCTGATGATAGACTAAGAGGCATGCCCCTTCTCCCGAGCCCAGGGAGTGCATGCTCACTCAAGGCTATAAGCCTTACTGGAATTACCAGAGTGAGTGATTACGACTTCTCTCTGATGACTGAATGACATGATAGAGTGTACATGCGTTTTTTCTCAGGTAACCACTGTACCTAGGGAGGCACAGGAATCCAAAGTCCTGATTAAAGCCAGCAGGGTCTCGCTGAAACATGTAGACAGACAGGAAAAGAAGTGGCTGGAGGGATAATAGTGCCCATCTCGTCCCATTCAACCCCACACCAGTTTTTAACCTTGCCAAAGCAGACCAAAGTATAAAGGGAATTCCAGGGTACTGTGAAGGCAATTTTAAAATCACTAACCTTTCCTTGGTGACTCCCCTCCCTCACTGTTCCTCACTCCTGTAATCGTGTTCCCTTGTATTTAAGCTTCCCAGCACGTTCCCGATACCCGAGTATTGGGGGGCTTAATGATGAAGCAGGTCACAAAACAACTGGTGAGTGAGAGCCCTTTTAAATAAAAGGTGTGCCTTTGGCCTATCACGCCGACGGGCCAATTCTGTATGTAGGGACTTACTCTCTTGATTTTCAGACTAAGGCTCTTCTGGGAGGTCGAGCATAGTCCCATAGGCAGGTCCCCGTAAAGGCGGGTGTACCTACCCATCGGACTCTCTCACACCCTTTTTGTGATTAAAGTATGCGGCTTAATTGTCTAAGTAGTCCATTTATTTTGTGTCCAAACTAATATATGTACATGTGATGAAGGATAACCGTCATTAATTCGTAGCAGAAAAATTGGGTTGCTAGTCCGGTCAGCAGCCTGCCCTCCTCCCAGCACAAGAACATGCTTTTAGTAGCTGACCCCGACGCTCCCTGGCAGGTAAATGTGAACTCTGACCCCCCTGCTGTCGCCCATTGCTTGCTGTACAGCCGTAGCTTCGGCTTTTTAGGAACTTGCAGAGTTCTAACCAAGTAATTCATGACGTGAGAAACTCGATGTCAATGCTCGACGATTAAGAGGAATTTTAAAAACCGTGCGGAGTAGGACCTTTCTGTTCGCCTCTCCTCGCATTCAGAAGCCGTGTCTTTGGCAGTAAAGGTGAGCCGCTGGCGTAACCCGACTCCCGCTGCACACTCATCTATTCCGTGTAGACTGCTCTTGGAACAGGTGTGGGCACGTAGCCGATTTTACAAAGCTCGCAGCTCCACTATCTGCGGGGGGCGTTGTGCCTTGCATCTGCCGCTCCCAGGAGAAAATGCCTGAAAGGAAACACCCGAGACTGCACGTTCTTTTGGTATTTGAAGCTGACCAATCACGTTCTCCGTGTCGATCTTTAGAAAGGCCTCCTCCTGGCCTGTAGATTTCTTAGATATCTAGAGGAAATCTTGTTTCTATCATTGTTTGCTAAAATAAATAATGTATCATATGAAAGCTGTTGTTCCTGTATCGTTTTACTTGGAAGCACTTCGTATGCAGCACAGGGATGGGCTCGGAGGCCTGCACCTGCCTTTGTAGGAATATTTTTTTTTCTAGCTAACGCGACAAGAATTTTCAATTCTATTAAGGACACGGAGGCGAGGATTATGCTTCTCTTAACTGTACTGACATTCACAGCAGCCAATAATAACTTTAAATTTTGCATAATCCCGGAAGGACAACCCCCTCCATTGTATGCACCAATCACCTATAAGTCCCATATATAACAGTCCTTGCATGACCTTCCTCTTCTCTTTCTTTGCGAAAAAACTTTTAACTTCAGTCTTGAACTCGACTGCCTGAACCGGAGCGGCGTCGACACGCCTCCAACGTGAACTGGAACCTTAACCACAGCGATTCCTTACGAGCCGTCCCATGAGTTTCATCCTGATCGTTCAGGTTTGTTTGCCTTGTTCTCCTGCAAAGAGAATAGTAGTCGTAATACGCCATTCATAATCCATATATCTTGCATAACAAACATGTTATTCAAAAGTCTCAATGATCATCGTTTACCATATCAACAAACGGGTGGGAAGAAAAAAACAATTCATCATTGTGAACAGTACATGAAATTTTCACCCATCTTGCAATGATTAATCTACCACATAGAATACCATTCTCATCTTACCTGGGTGGGATAATCCTCGCCTCAGTGTCCTTAATAAAATTGAAAATTCTTGTCGCGTTAGCTAGAACATTTTTTATTCTATGTCAGTCCACGGAGGCTCAGATTATGCTAGTTTAAAGTTGTTCCATAACCGTCGAGGCCACATCTACAATAGGTTTAGGATAAAATGTCTTAAACGTAGAGTCAGAGGACCAGTCTGCCGCAGTCATAATATCTTGTAAGCGGGAGCCAATATGAAAGGCCTTGGAAGCCATTGCTCCTCTAACAGAATGAGCTCCAAACATTGCAGTATCAACACCTGCTAGCCTTAATAACCAAGTAACCCACCTGGCTAAAGTCGCTGCAGTGACTGGGCGGAAAGGTCTCTGCAGTGAAATTAACAATTGCCCTGCCACATCATTCCTGAATTCTCGAGTACAATCCTCATAACATTTTAAACATTGTACCACACATAACTTGCTATGATGAGGAAAAGCAGGGTATGAAATGCATCTGGAATGTGTCTTTGTCCTCCTTGAGATTGTAAACGAAACTCCAGAAGGAGTAAATACTCTACCTGCTATATCCAAGGCTCGCACATCCGAGACACGTCTGCAGGATACAAAACATAATAACATCGTAAGCTTTGCCGACAATTGCTTACGCGATAAGCCCTCATTAGCCGGCCAAGACTTAAGGAAACGAAGCACTACGTTCACGTCCCACAAAACAGAATACTTGGGTTTCGGAGGGTTAACCAAACGGATACCCCGCACCACTTTACACACCAGGGGATGCTCTCCCACCGGTTTCCCATCCACGTGTGGATGACCTGCTGAAATTGCCGAACGAAAGTTGTTAATTGTCCTATAAGCCATGCCCGAAGTAGCCAGTTCCGAAAGAAAATTAACTATCAGATGGACACCGGATCCCAAAGGATCTCCTTGCCGTTCAGAACACCAACTAACCCATCTACGCCAGGCTGATTCATAACGTTTGTGCGTAGCGGGTGCCCATGATTGTGATAAGAAGAACGAAGCTTCTTGTGAAACTCCAGGCATTTGCCATCGTCGCCTGAAAGTCTCCACGCCATGAGAGACAGTTGGCCCTGCATCACCAACGGATGAGGTAACCCCAGAGGGTCCTCCAGAATCTCTGGAAACGACCCTATTTGCAGTGGCAGTGCACACGACAAGGCTAGAGCCACCGGGAACCATGCCTGCGCTTTCCAACATGGTGAGACTAGTATCACCTCCGCCTTCTGTCGACGGATCTGTGCCAGTACCCTCGGAATCATGGCGAACGGTGGAAAGGCATATAGAATGCCCATCGTCCATGATTGAAGAAATGCGTCCGAGCTGATCGCCAGAGGATCTGGATGCCAACTGTAAAACTGAGGTAGTTGTGCGTTGAGTCTGGACGCAAAGAGATCCACTGAACATGGACCCCACTTGTGAGTCAGTTGCCTAAATACCTCGGGGTGCAGTCTCCAATCGCTGGCATCCCGCAGAAAACGGGAGTTCCAATCCGCTACTACATTGGCAGAGCCCGGAATGTATTCCGCCGTTACAGTTATATGGTGGGCCAGGCAATAATGCCAAAAGTCCTTGGCAATCTCTACCAGAAGACGAGACCTCGTACCCCCCAGACGATTGATGTACCGTACTGCTGACACATTGTCCATTCGCAGTAGAATACAGCAACTCGCCCGTTGCGGTGAGAGTGTCCGAATCGCAAACGATCCTGCCAAAAGCTCCAGGCAGTTGATATGGAGTTTCAGTTCCTCCTGGGACCACCGACCCCCAGTCTCCACCGAGCCGCAGCGGGCTCCCCAGCCCCATCTGCTGGCATCGGATTCTATGATTATCTCCAGACTGGCTGCGAAAATGGCCTTGTCATTCCATGCATCCATGTGCTCCAGCCACCAAGACATCTCGGTCCGGGCCTCCCTGGAAATTGAAATCTGCTCCGCATAACTCAGACCTTTGCGTAAATGCAAAATCTTCAATTGTTGAAGTGCCCTGTAGTGTAAGGGCCCTGGGAATATTGCCTGAATTGAGGCGGCCAGAAGCCCCACCAACCTGGCCAGCGTCCTCAAAGATATAGTCGGAGAGGCAAGCGCTCTCCTCAACTCCTTCTTGATAGCTACTCTCTTTCTCAGTGGCAATAGCAGCTGAGCTTTGATAGAGTCTACCTGAAAACCCAGGAATTCCAGCGACTGTGTTTGGATCAGAATGGATTTCTGCGCATTGATGACGAAGCCCAGTTCTTGTAAGAGCTGGACCGTCCAGTTCAGATGAAGAAGAGCCGTGTCCATATTCTGTGCCATAATCAGAATATCGTCTAAATAAATTATAAGTCTCACCCCCTGCTCTCTCAGGTACTGAACCACAGCTTTAGTAACTTGGTGAAACACCAAGGGGCGGACGATAGACCAAAGGGCATGGAAGAGAACTCGAACCATCGGTCTCTCCATTGGAACTGCAGAAACCTCCGGTGAAGCGGAAAAATGGGCACTGTCAGGTATGCGTCTTTCAAATCCAGACGCACCATCCAATCCCTTTCCAACAGGATATCTCTCAACAAGTGAATGCCTTCCATTTTGAAATGGCGATACACTACCCAGGAATTGAATTCCCTCAAATTGAGCACTGGTCTGAAACCCTTGTGCTTTTTGGGCACTAGAAAGATTGTACTTACGAACCCCAACGGATGAGGAACTGTGTGCACGATTGCCCCTTTTGTCAATAGTGATTGAACCTCGTCGTCTATGAAAGACATCTCTGCACGGGAAAAATGTAGGGGAGGAGGGATATGAACCTGCTGGGGTGAGGCATAGAACTCTATCTGAAATCCTGTTACCGTTTGAAGGATCCAAGGATCTAGTGTGAGAGTCTCCCACATATGGTGGAACAGAGCAATCCGACCTCCCACCTTGGTGTCCCCAGCCTGCCTGAAGCTTACCTGAATAAGAGGTGTCTCCGGAGGAATGATTCTGTCCTCTGTAGCCTCTGTGCTGTCTCCCTCTGTCACCGCGATTGCGGGTAGGATAGAATTTTGAGCGTTGTGCACCACCTCTGCCACGTTGCTCAAAGCCTCGAGAGGTCTGATTGAATCCTCGGCCGGTCGCTCGACCCCTGAAGCGTCCGGCCCTGTTAAAAAGGCCAGTATGGAAAACTTTTTTAATGTTTGCCTGGGCTTTATCCAGGGCGGAGAATGTGTTTACATATTTCCCCATCTCCTTCACAAATTTGTCACCGAAAAGCATGCCATTGGCCAGCGTGCCCGGTTCAGTATTTGCCATTTCCGCAAGTTGGGGGTCGATGCGCATGAGGAACGACCTTCTCCGTTCCGCCGATAGAGCACAATTTGCGTTTCCTAGGAAACACATAGCTCGTTGTGCCCACTCCAGAACCTCCGTGGGGTCCAATATAGTGTTGGAGTCCTTGGCGGAGACCGCAGCATCCAATATCTTGGTCAGGGGTCCGGTCACATCAAGGAGTTTATCCTGACAGCCCCTCCAAGCTCGGTCTAGTCCCTTTTTGGGATCCTTGGCGAACTTTTTCATAAAAGTGGCCATGTTCGGGTCTATTCCCGGCGTGTCCGCCACTTTTCCCATTAAAGATGGTCTGGGACATTCGGAGCGCAAGGTAGCCCTGACTTCCTTCTCAAAACCTCTCCGGAGATTCTCTTGCACATAGTGTGCCACCTCGACACAAGGAACCCACTCTGTGGATCTCGGGTGTATGATATTTCTGGGGTCGAACAAAAGGTTTTTGTTGACCGGTTTGTCTTCAACGTGGAGTGATTTACGTTTCCGTTTCGTCGCCTGTCGTGAGGCCTGCGATTCTTTATCCGAATCCGATGTGTCAGGCGCGGTAGGCGAAGATTCCTCCGCGTCCCCCGCTTGCGTCGTCAATGCTTTAGTAGATTTGGGGGACCCCATGTAGCCATGGTCATTCATCACATTACGGGCCATTCGAGCAAGGACCTCAGCTGAGGTATGACCTGAGGATTCTCCTTGCGAAGCACCAAACTTTCGTTTGCCATAGTTTTTCAATGGCTTGGTAAATGGCTGTAAGGCCTTAATCAATGCCCGATTTACAGAGCCCTGGACGTGGGTATCCAGGGCTTCAACCAATTGCTCCTCCATATGGTGCTCTTCAGGTTCCTCATATTCCGCATACTCATTAAATTCCACCCACTGATCTTCCTCCTCGGCGTAGTACGCCATCGTGCTGCAGGAGGTCTGAAGGAGCTTTAGGGGGGGAGAAACCCTGGGGTGTTCTAGATGTGTGGGCACTTGTACAAAACTGTCCCTATAACACTACACACAACTGTCCCTAAAAACAATTCACTGTGCCAATACTTGTTAATATGGTGGAGGGAGCCACCCCAAATCTCTCCTAAGGCAGAGCCCTAATCCGGAAGCGCTCCGGTCAGCGTTAAACAGGGACTGGGGATATCGCAGTCTGTCTCTTACTGATGCGTGAAGAGCCGATCGGTAATTTTAATCGCATCGGCTTTTCGCGCATGCGCAGAGCATGGGCATAAACAGAGGACTGCTCCCCAAGCGCGCGAAGCGCGTCCCGCTCCCGCTCCACAGAAAACAGCCCAAAAGGCGCCGGAGCGCCGAACCGCCACAAAGCAACGATCGCGCCGTGCGCCCAGCAATACAATCAGGCTGACCACGTAAAAGATCTGAGCAAGACGAAAATCGGCACCAGTAAGCAAAGCGACAGCGCGCGCTTAATAACAAACGCCCTGGCGGCGTCACCAATAAAAACGTGTAATTATCGCTATATCCATTAAGATAAAGATACCCCAAGTTCCCCAGACAGAGAAATGAAAGGTACTTATCTCGCTGCTGCAGCAGCAAAGAAAGAGGTAGAGGAAGGTCATGCAAGGACTGTTATATATGGGACTTATAGGTGATTAGTGCATACAATGGAGGGGGTTGTCCTTCCGGGATTATGCAAAATTTAAAGTTATTATTGGCTGCTGTGAATGTCAGTAAAGTTAAGAGAAGCATAATCTGAGCCTCCGTGGACTGACATAGAATCTCACTTTCAATGGTCTGTGTAGAAGCCCTTGAGATGGCTCAGCGAGTTAATTCCATGACTACTGTAATTATGCGACAGGGGAGGAACAAATTATGCGGAAAGAAGAATGATATTCCGCATAATGTATAACATTTTGTGACTTTTAACTTCATTAATTTGTCATTCTGAGAGTGTGCTCAGAATCGGTCTCACACAGTACTGATGTTTATGTTGACCAACAAATGCATAGTTTTAATTGAGAAAGTATGAGCTGTATGACACCCTCATCCCTCCCTGCTCACGCTGAATGTTGGCGGTTTTGACTTGCGGCCCCAGACCCTGATTAGTCCTTTGCACTCCTATTTAATTTTTATAATGTAAGTTTTATGTTATTTATTTATTTTATGTTGTAGAAGGGCCCGACAACTGCAATTTGATACTGGGCGACTTCTTTCTCTAGATGCACTTTCGCACACTTTGTTTTAAAATTTTCTGCTCCAAGCTTGGTGTCCTCAATCTTAGAACATTAAATTAAACAAATTCAAAATGGCTGCTGCATCTTGATGTATGCACTTACATGCTGGGGCTGAATTTTAGCTTTTGCTTATTTACTGATCCTGCCTAGCATCAGCAACAAGCATTTTCTTATTCTGTTTGCCGATGCTGTCTAGTATTGTCAACAAGTATTGTCAAACCCAAAAAATTGGCTAACACCTTTCAAAGTCGAGACCTATTGGCTTTATCAATGCTCGTTAGGTCTGGTGTTAGCCAAGTGTTAAATCTGTAATTCATTTAGTTTTGTCATGCTCTCAGGACACTGTCACAAGCTTGTTTTTGTTGATCCTGCCTACCATTGTACATCATGCGTTTACCTATGAATTGGAGTTTCATGTTCTGTGCTTACTACGTTGGTGTTCTGAGGGACTGTCAGTTCCTCGGAGACGCTGGCGAAGTTGGCAATGTGGTGTGGGCACCTTACTTTGTGCTACTGCAATAAATTTCACCAGCACAACCTACCTTGGTTTCCCGGACTTCATTTCTTCACATAGCGAGGAGGAGGTGTGATCCCTTTGGAGCCCACCTACAGTCACCGCTGTGGCGTTTTTGCTCAATTGTTGGATATCCGTTTCATTGACAAAGTTGCGGCTTTGTGGAGTTGGTGCTGTTGGTGTCACATTCCTGAGCCTGTGGCTGTGCACCCACCACGTATTAGAGGCCTCGTTGTGGAAAGGCTGCCGTGGTTCAGGGCAGACGGCTCTGACCTCGTAGTTTGGCTTGCGTACAGCAGCTTTTTGTGTTCTCTTCTTTGTGAAGGTCGGGGATGCATTGTCTGCTAGTCACTGCAACGCCCAACGTCCTCAAGCATCCAGGAGCTTGATTTGACGCTGTTAGTGACCATCTTGGATTGGGGCAATTTAATCCACTACCCCATTGAGAGGTGTATGCTCTTTTACTATTTGCGGCTCATATATGATTACAGCACACTTTGGCTTTACCAAAGTACTATACGAGGTACTAAACTAGATTTAACACAAATATTCAAGTAAGATTTACCATTTTTTAAAGATTATTCTGTTGACCTGCAAAACCCATTGGTTCCGCACATTTGAAAACTATCTTGTGGTAATTGACACTGACAAATTTCATCCCAGAAAAACAGCACTTATCTAAAGTCATTTGGGATGTGATGGACAACACATTTTTGATAATTTGCTTGAGCTGGGTCGCTCACCTTGGTGTTTTGACACATGGGATAAATATTCTGAGGCTATTATTGCAAGGAGCCAAGTGTTTTATTGGAACATTTACATTTTTTTAGACACAAACAAAATGCAGATGAATCTATAGAAGAATGTGTCAAGTTTGTTTGTTATCATCAACTTATAATTTTGCCAACTCACTTGACACATCAGGGATCAATTTGTTTATAGTTGTTTCTCTAAGGAAACACAAGAACATTTACTGAGTTGCAGAGATCCCTCTTTTTCAGAGGTCATTGATTTAGCCAAAGTTGTTGAAAGAGCAATTGTATTCATCAAATTAATGGCTTCAGACTCTGCTACCTGTGGGATACCAAGTGTGAATGCTATGGCTGAGTCCGATTCAATTGATGCTAGTTCCATAAGAGAAAAGGGTTCCTTTGTCAGATGGGCTATGGGTGAAAGTTGCTCTGTACTTTGCAGGGCCTTTTTATTTGCTGCCTGCCAACCAGAAGTATATGTTGGTCTTAGTGGACTAATTTTTGAGATGGGTGTACTTTGACTTTGTTTCTTCTCCTAATACTTGATCTGTTATTGCTTTTCTGGAAAGATTTTTTTTGATTGAAGGACCCTCGAAAGAGTTGGTAGCTGATAATCGGACTCATTTCACTTCGTCTCAAGTGAAAGATTTTGTCAGTGTCTTGAACATTAAACATTTGAGAGTTGCTTTGTACTTGCCTACCTCAAATGGTTTAGTGGAAAGGAACGTATGCATAGATTCTTGAAAGAACGGGTGCAAACAGCTCTTTCTGTGGGTGTGTTGGTGGGAGAGTTCTTGTAAAAGAAAGTTTGGAATTATTTGATGACTCCTCATAGTATCACTGGAGAAACTCCCTTCAGGTTGTTGCACAATAGGATGCCCAAGTGTAGCGTTTGTTCTGATTGGGTTAAAAATCTTAAACGTACTGATAAAGGTTCTGATTTTGAGTTGGATGTTCAAGAACATGTAAAAGCTAAACAATCTTTTGTCAAAATCAATTTTGATAGCAAACGTATTACCAAGGATCTTGTTCTGGTAGTTTGGGATTGTGTCCTGGTTAAGAAGCCCAACAGGGTAAAAAAAGGAGAGCCTAAGTTCATGTTGCCTGTTAGAGTGATCAAAGAATCTAAAGGTGCTGTGCTTTTGAATGGGAAAGGCTGGTGGAGGAGAAGGAGTTTGGTAAAACTCTCTTCAGATCAAGCTGATGTAATTTGGAATGCAAAGAGACATGGGTATGGTGATTGTGATATGATTGAGTTATCATCTAGATAGCTCCTGGTAGGGCAATGCTGATATCAGTCATCAGCCTGCGGTTTAGGTCTCGACTAGACAGCGCCTGCGCTGTCTCGAAGAGACATATTGTATTCAGTCTATGGGCTTCAGCCCACCCAAAGGCTTACCATTTGCTCTCTCCATTGTCGCTCTCATATTCTTTCTCCCCATTTGTCCATGGCATGCATGAGTCATGCCTCTTCTTGTGTTTAGCCCTCCCCGATAGCATGGGCCAAGTACTAGCATCCATCCACTGCTCCCATTTTAGGACCTGTTTTAGGAACTACTTTTTTCTTTGTTTTTCAGCACTCTACAAAGTGCTCGTGCTTTTACCAGCTCCTTCTCCTCCCAACTGCCCTCACCCCCCCAAAACCCAGTGACAGACGCACTCTGCACGTGATCTCAGTGATGAGCTTCCTCCGCTCTACAAACCACCCCCTGCTTCTTTATATATGGTTCTATTTTCGGTACTTAGTAACCGAGTGTTGCAAAGTCATCCTGTGCCCTGGGCACCCCCCAACTTTTTGCTGATTGGTACTGGTGGTAACTGACTCTGCCTGACCCTGGACTCTGCCTAACCAGGCCCAGGGCCAGTGCTATGCTGAAAGAGACACATTTAGAATACAGTGAAAACACCTACATACACTAGGGCACACTAAGGGTTGTGGTACCCCTGTGGCTGGCATGACCTACCCTATCAGACCCTATTAAATATTAGGGCAGGGGGATTAAAACTACCTAGAAGTCCTTAGCCCACAATAGGGCATGGCAGTTTGGAGGCAAGCAGCTTTTCTGCATTTGCATGTGTGCACTGCTGAAGCCTGAGGTCCGTTTTAAAAGTGGCCCTGGGTGGCAGGACTGCTTTTAGAAAGTAAATTGTGCTCAAACTCGACTTTGGGGTTGTGGCACTTAAAAATGGATAACCTACAATGTTTTGGCATATTAGGAACCCCCAGGGTCTCCCCTAGGTGTCCCAGGGGTGGGGGTCAGGTATTTATAAGGTAGACCCTTATAAAATGAGTTTTATATGCCCTGGGTTAAGTGAAATTTCACATTTCACTCCCCACATTGTGATAAAGTGCTGCCCAAATTCGACTTTGATGCTAGGAGCCCTGTGGAGGGAGGATCTGCAATATTTCTACAGTTTCAGAACCCCTAAAGTCTCCCCTAGTTGTCCCATGGGGTGGGGGTCCTGTAGATATAAGCAAAGTACTTATAAAATATGTTTTTGTAAGTCCTGGTGCTGGAAAAATGGCCCAAGTAATTTTTCCCATTGCAAATCCCCTGCTACATAGGTTAACATGGTAGGAAGTTATTAACTAATAACTCTTGATAGGAGAGGGCTAGAAGTACCATTCAAAGACTTCCCCGAATGGTATTAATAAATTCAAGAATATGATATGGTTGAATTTCTCCTAAAGTGTACATACAAGAAGTTATAAGACTTTCTTGTTTGTAGGTCCAGATTCAGCCTTCCAGTGGTCTGTCCTGATTGGTCAGAGTTAAGTGGATTAGCCAGGCTGCCTTGAAGAGGTGATAAAGAGCCCCTGGTGTTAACCAGCTCTGCTGGGAGGGCAGTGTGCTGCTACACAGGAATGCCAGAGCAGGGAGAGGAGTCGTAAACCATGGTCTTCAAAGAGAAGAGGAGGCCTTAGTGTCATTTACAACTCTAAACTTTTCACCTCAGCCAGAGCTAGGCTTATGGAAGGAATGCACAGATGCAAGGGGGAGAGTTTATGAAAATTAGCCATCCTAGGGGTGTGTTTAGCCAGCTCTTACCTCCCTGCTGGAAAATCAGCCATTATGAATTTGGAGGATTTGGTGCACTCTTGGACAAAATAATGCCACACTCTACAGGATGTGGTCATATTCTTGGGGAGTTGCCCTGCTCCCATTGGTCAGCAGTGACCTCCTGCTTGACCCAGAGAACTTGGAATAAGTATCTGAGAGGGGCAGAGTCTCTCAGATCTGCTGCTTGAAACTTAAGGAAGCAAGACGTTGCTATGCTGAGAAGTTGGGGTGCAAAGTACTAAAGCCTGTCCTCTGAAGACTGCACCAGCTGAAACTACAGCCCTGTGGATTACTTTGCTGCAAAAGAACTAAAGAGTGGACTCCCTGCAAGCTGCAGGTTAACAGAGCTGACCTGGACCATCACCACCAAGGATCCTCAACTGGAAGAACTACCAGTGGATTTGTAAGGGTTTTGTCCAAGTGTATTGTAGGAACTGAAGTCCTCAACTTTCAAGGACCATCTTGGAGCTTCCAGACCCTTGGTGTGAGTTTGAGACACTTTGGGACCCCTTGAAGAACTTCAGGAAGAAGTTCAAGAAGTTTGGAGAACTTTGGAGCAACTTTGGAAAAAAAGCTCATAGAGGGACCGACTCAACCTGGCCAGCCAAGCCGCCTGCCTTCAACCGCGAGCCGGCCAAGCCATCCAGGTTCGTCCCGCTAAAAGCTCCGTAGGTCCCACTTCCAGAGTTTGACCGGGAGTAGAAGAAATCCAAGGCCGGCGAACCCTCACCGAATCCGGCCTGGTGAAGAGCATCGAGGGACCCCGCGAGAAAAAGCTCCGTAAAAGTTTCTTAGTCCAAACGAAGAAACGGTGACCGGGAGCAACCGCGAAAGCCAAGCCGCCTGCCTTCAACCGCGTGTCGGCCTGGATCCTGGGTTTGCCCCGCTGGAATACTCCGGAGGTCGGACTTCCATAAGTTTGACCAGGAGCTCATCACAAGGCTATCCGGCAAACCCTCACCGAATCCGGACTGGCTGAGAGCTCCGAGGGACCCCGGGAAGAAAAGCTCCAGAAAAGTTTCTAAGTCCGAAGGTAAAAACTGTGACCGGGACATAACGCGAGTGGTAGCCGCTCAGCGTTACATCGCGGATGGCCTGAAACTTTGACTTTGAGCCGGTCTATCGTGACCAAATAGCCCAATAAGGCGCTATATGTTTCTAAGTACTATATAATGCTAAATCTTTGAAAATTCATATCTCCGGTTCCCTACATTGGATTTTTGTCGTTTTGGTGTCATTTTAAAGATAAAAATATTTCCTAGTTTTATAAATTGGTGTTGGATTTTTAAATGCTTTACATACCTGTCTGCTCGCAGCCACGTTACCAAGGGTTGAGCATGGGAATAATTTTCTAAGACCTATGCTGAGTCCTATCATGTGTTAGTGGCCTTATTGCCAGTGGCAGACCTACATTTGCCCCTACCAATAATCCACTTTCCAACATTTGGTGCTCAGCGGTGTGGATGAGGACTTGTGTTTAAAAGTACACCTTTCAGTAAAGTGAATTAAGATTATAACATCCTCTAAATTGCCTTAGAACAAAACTTTTGAGTTTGATTTTGGGAATTTGGACTAAACTGTTTTTAATCCATTGTTTTGATTTTTCCAAATTGTTCTAAATCTGTTGTGCCTAGTTGTTGTGACCCAAAACTAGGGAACCATGGAGCTGGACCTGGCTAAACTGTCCCAGTTCAAGATAGCTGATCTTAGGGTACAGTGTAGGCTTAGGGGGCTGCCTGCTTCCAACAGGATTAGGAAGGCAGGGTTACTTAAGTCCCTACATGCCTGGGCTGGGGTAGCTGAGGAGATTCAAGGGGGGATGGAGGGTGTCCCCCCAACCGCACTCTTCCATTATCTCTCACGTTAGCCCTATGATTCCAGATGGGGGGAGTGGGGAAGGGTCCCTTACTCAGGAACCACCACTGTCCCTTGCAGAGAGACAGCTTGAGGCTCAATTAGCTTTGATTGCCTTGGAGAAAGAGAAATTGGAATTGGCTAAGAAGAAATGGGAGAGGGAGGAGGCGTTCAAAAGAAATGGTGGCAGTGAAAATGATGAAGATTTTGAGATGTCCAGGGGTGGTGCATTTGATCCTAAACTTCCCAAGGGTATAGTGCCCAAGTACACAGAGGGGGATGACATTGACAGGTGGCTAGCAGCTTTTGAGAGGGCCATTAGAATGAGTAGGGTCCACTCTAGGTATTGGGGTGCACTCCTGTGGGAGTTGATTCCAGTAGCTGGGAGGGATAGGCTCCTGACCCTGAAGGGAGAGGATGCAGAATCATACCAGCAGATGAAGGCATGCTTAGTCAAACGATTTGGTCTGACTCTAGAGCAGTACAGGGTGAAGTTTAGAGGCACCCAGAAATTGAGTTCAAAGTCTTGGGTAGACTTTGTGGACATTTCAGTGAAAGCACTGGAAGGCTGGATTGTTGGTAACAAAGTTGACACATATGAGGGATTGTATAATTTGTTTTTGAAAGAACATATTTTGACTCATTGTGCAGAAGAGAAGTTACGCCAGTATCTAGTGGACTCTAAGCTGACAGACCCCAGAGAGCTGGGGGAAGCAGCTGATGAGTGGGTGAGAACCCGGGTTTCCATTCAGCACCAGGGGAGTGACCAGAAGAAAGGGGGACAGGTCCCTCCCCAAGGGAAAGCCCAAGGGAAGGAAGGTCAAAACCAGAAGGAGTCCTCCAAAGACCCACAAAAACCTGCACAAGGAGGGGGGGCCCCCCCCCCCCCGAGTCAACCCAAATTCAAAGGGAGGGGGTATCAGGGAAAGAATGGTAGGTTCTTTGACCCCTCAAAAGTGGGTAAGTACTTTGACTGTAACCAGCCAGGGCACAAACAGGGAGATGCTATCTGCGCCAAGAAGCTCCCCCCTAAGGGGCCATCCACAGGGATTGCCAGTGTCAGTGTAGGGGTGGAGAGTGGTGCCCCAGAGAGGGGTAGTCAGGTGGTGGAAGCAACCTTAGTGTCCCTGGGTGTGGTGAATATTTATTTATTAAGAAACTTTTATATAGCGCGCTGCTACCCCCAACGGGGGTGTCCCGGCGCTGCGAACAGCAAGCAGTACTGAGTGTCTCTGTGCGACTAGGGGTTGGTAAACAGCCAGGTTTTTAAATTACGTCGAAATAAGCATTCCGATTCTGTCATGCGGAGGGACAGTGGCAGGTTGTTCCAGGATCGAGCAGTGATAACTGCGAATGCTCTGCCCCCCATTCTAGAACGGCGAAATCGGGGAGTACGTAAGAGGAAAAGATGATTTGATCTGAGAGATCGGTTGGACTGAGCATGCTTCAGTCTGGCTCTAAGATAGGCCGGCCCCTGACCCTGCATTGCTCTATATGCCAGGACCAGAGATTTAAACTGAATGCAGCTAGTCACAGGCAGCCAGTGTAACTTTTTTAAGTGAGGAGAGATTGAGTGACGATATGGGATGTTACAGATCATTCTTGACGCCGCATTCTGCACAATCTGCAGACGTTTGACCAGATGGGCTGGTGCTCCGGCATACAGGCTGTTTGCGTAATCCATGTGTGATGTTATAAGGGCATGAATAATGTTTTGGCGAGCATCCAAAGGAAGAAAAGGGAGAATTTTCCGGATCATACGGAGTTTACCGAAACATGCAGATGTGACCTTATTTATTTGAGCCTTGCAAGATAACTCATTATCAAATAGGAATCCCAGATTCCTGGCAGAAACCACCGGTACTGGGGGGGGTTCAATTCAGGTGGCCACCAAAGAAGGGGTAGAGGGGGATTTTTTTGATTAAAAAAACAACACCTCGGTTTTATCTGAGTTAAGCCTGAGAGTGTTGAGTGACATCCAGGTAGAGATGTTGCTGAGGCAGCGTCTGAAGTTCAAAAAACTGGCGTCAGAGTGATCTCTAAATGAAAACACTAATTGTGTGTCATCAGCATATGAGATCACTCTGACCCCACAGGATTATGCCACCGTGGCCAGTGGTGATACGTAGACATTAAAAAACAGTGGGCTCAGGGCAGAGCCCTGGGGAACACCACAACTAAGTGGTTTCTTTTCCTAAACAAAAGGTTGAAGGTAGACCTGTTGGGTACGATCACTTAAAAAAGATCTAATCCAAGCCAAAGGGGTGCCCTGAATCCCAAGACTATACAGTCTTTCAATCAATATGGCATGAGAGACTGTATCAAATGCAGTGGACCGGTCGAGGAGCACTAACATTGCTACCTCGCCTGAGTCCACGCATTCGCGAATAGTCTCTGACACCTCCAGAAGTGCAGTCTCGGTACTATAGCCGGTCTAAAACCGGACTGCGAGTCGTGGAGAAGTTGCCCGGACTTAAGGTAGTTAGAGAGTTGTTCTTGCACTACTTTCTCCAGGATTTTGGCTGGTTTAGGTAAAAGGGAAATGGGCCTGTAGTTGCTAAACACCGATGGGTCGGCTTCAGGTTTTTTTAGAATGGAGATCAGCATGGCCTGTTTCCAAGACAAGGGGAAATGACCAGTTTGTAAGGAGGTGTTCCAAAGCAAGTTCAGCGGAGAGATAAGGGGGGCGAGTGCACTGAATAATTGTGCCGGACAGGGGTCCAGAAGGGAGCCTGATTTGCATGCCAACATTTTTTGAGAAAAGGTATCAATAGAGATAGCATTAAAGGAAGTGAAAGCCTCCTCCTTGGTTACCCTGGAGTCAAGAACTGGGGTATCCACGGACTGGTTGAACGTAGAAAAAATGTCTAGGATTTTTTCGTGAAATATTGCAACCCTTGCTGCCTTACCTCCAAACATGGACAAGTACAGGCAGAGGCCTAAAGTGAATGGGACTGAGGTTGAGGCTATCGGAGACACTGGGGCTAGTGTAACTATGGTCCTGGATGAGCTGGTCCCCCCAGAGAGGTTGTTACCTGGTGAGTTTCACCAGGTGACTTATGCAGACAGCACTACCAAACTCCATCCTATGGCTGTGGTGGATTTGGAATGGGGAGGTGTGACAGGCCCTATGAAGGTAGCTGTGTCTAAGGTGCTCCGAGTCCAGTGTTTACTGGGCAATGATCTTGAAGCCACTGTGTGGTCAGAGGTGGAGAGAGGACTCCATATGAAAATATTGGAGCTCCCTGAGTAGGTATGTGCTGTGACTAGGTCACAGACTAGCCAGAAGGGAGGGGCTGGACACTTGGACCCTGGAACAAAGGGCCAAGCATCCAAGGAGAAGGGCACTGGGCCTGGTGAGCCAGCCCAGGGAACTCCAGAGGTGCAGGAAGAATCTAACCCTGATGGGGAGGATCTGGCCTCTGAGGGAGGGACTCCATCCCTGCCAGAGCTGTCAGATTTGGCAGAACTGACAGGAGCAGGTGGACCCTCCAGAGAGGAGTTCAGTGAGGGACAGCGTGACTGTCCCACCCTTGAGAGCTTGAGGCGGATTGCTTCTAAGCAAGAGGAGGGGGATGACAGTGGGTTTCACAAACTCTACTGGGAAGATGGACTGCTTTATACTGAGGCCAGAAACCTCAAGGAGGGGGCTACCAGGAGGTTGGTGGTGCCCCAGAAGTACAGAGAGTTCATCCTGACTTTGGGTCAAGATATCCCCTTGGCAGGACATTTGGGACAGACAAAGACATGGAACCGGTTGGTGAACCATTTCTACTGGCCCCATATGTCTGAAAAGGTAAATGAGTTTTGCAGCTCCTGTGTCACCTGTCAGGCCAGTGGCAAGGCAGGTGGCAAGACAAAGGCTCCCCTAATACCACTGCCAGTGGTTGGGGTTCCTTTTGAAAGGGGTGGGATGGACATTGTTGGTCCCCTGGACCCACCTACTGCATCAGGGAATAGGTATATCTTAGTGGTAGTGGACCATGCCACTAGGTACCCTGAAGCCATCCCTCTTAGAACCATTGATGCTCCTGCAGTGGCTAGAGCACTGCTTGGTGTGTTCACCAGAGTAGGTTTTCCAAAAGAGGTGGTGTCAGATAGGGGCACGAACTTCCTGTCCAGCTACCTGACTGCTATGTGGGATGATTGTGGTGTCAACTACAAGTTCACCACCCCCTATCACCCACAAGCAGATGGTCTTGTTGAGAGATTCAACAAAACCCTGAAGGGCATGATAAATGGGTTGTCAGAGAAACTCAGGAGGAGATGGGATGTTCTCCTCCCATGCTTACTGTTTGCCTACAGGGAGGTGCCACAGAAAGGGGTTAGTTTCAGTCCCTTTGAGTTGTTGTTTGGACACCCTATGAGGGGGCCATTGAGCCTGCTGAGAGAGTCTTTAGAGAAGCCTGTTAGTCAAGCACATTGTCCTTTGCTTCTTTATGTGCTAGGCCGTAGATCTAGAATGGCAGAGTACATGTACAAGGCAAACAGGAAACTGGAGGCCAGCCAGGAGCTCATGAAGCACTGGTATGATCAAAAAGCTACTATGCCCGAGTATACTTCAGGACAATTGGTGTGGGTGTTGGAGCCTGTGGCTCCCAGGGCCCTCCATGACAAGTGGAGTGGGCCCTATCCAATCTTAGAAAAGAAGGGTGAGGTTACTTATTTGGTTGACCTTGGCACCCCCAGGAACCCTCATAGGGTCCTGCATGTGAATAGATTGAAACCCCACCATGACAGGGCAGACATGACCATGTTATTGGTCACTGATGAGGTTGTGGAGGAGGAAACTGAGCCTGTGCCCGACCTCCTCTCCACTAATGTGCAAGATGGGGCAGTGGAGGGAGTTGTGCTCTCTCCCAAGTTAACAGACCAGCAGCACAGAGACTGTAAGCAAGTGCTGGAGCAGTTTGCTGACCTGTTCTCTTTGACCCCAGGCATCACTGAGTGGTGTGTGCACCACATTGACACTAGTGACAGCCTACCTGTCAAAAATAAACTGTACAGGTTGTCTGACCATGTCAGAGCCAGCATTAAAGCTGAGGTTGCTAAGATGCTGGAACTGGGGGTAATTGAACTGTCTGAGAGTCCATGGGCCAGTCCAGTGGTGCTGGTACCTAAACATAATCCTCAGGGGGGACCCAAGGAGTTAAGGTTCTGTGTGGACTACAGAGGATTGAATGCAGTCACAAAGACTGACGCTCACCCTATACCTAGAGCTGATGAGCTCATTGACAGGTTAGGGGCTGCTAAGTACCTGAGTACTTTTAACTTGACTTCAGGTTACTGGCAGATTGCACTCACTGATGGAGCAAAGGAGAGGTCAGCATTCTCCACACCAGAGGGACATCATCAGTTCAAGGTAATGCCCTTTGGCTTAAAGAATGCACCTGCCACCTTCCAAAGGTTGGTGAACAGGGTCTTGTCTGGGTTGGAACAGTTCAGTGCAGCTTACCTGGATGATATAGCTGTATACAGTTCTACCTGGGGGGGATCACTTAAGCCACCTAAGGGAAGTGCTTCAGGCCATGCAGCAGGCAGGCCTGACTATTAAGGCAAGCAAGTGCCAAATAGGGCAGAGTTCTGTGGTGTACCTGGGCCACCTGGTAGGTGGGGGCCATGTACAGCCGCCTCTCCAAGCTAAAATCCAAACTATTTTGGATTGGACAGCTCCTGTTACCCAGACTCAGGTCAGGGCATTCCTTGGACTGACAGGGTACTATAGAAGGTTTGTTCAAAATTATGGGACCATTGTTTGGCCCCTAACATAACTCACTTCTAAAAAGAGGCCCAAGAAGGTGGATTGGACCCCAGAGTGTCAGAAGGCTTTTGACACTCTGAAAGCTGCTATGTGTTCAGCACCAGTGCTACTGGCCCCTGACTACACAAAAGAATTTGTGGTTCAGACAGATGCTTCAGAGCAAGGGATTGGGGCAGTGTTGTCACAGCTAAATGAAGAGGGCCTTGATCAGCCAGTTGCCTTTATTAGCAGGAGGCTTCTTCCCAGAGAGCAGAGGTGGAGTGCCATTGAGAGAGAGGCTTTTGCTGTGGTTTGGTCCCTGAAAAAGTTGAGGCCATATTTGTTTGGGACTCACTTTTGTGTTCAAACTGACCACAGGCCTCTCAGATGGCTCATGCAGATGAGAGGGAGAATCCCAAGCTGTTAAGGTGGTCCATTTCCCTACAGGGGATGGACTTTACAGTGGAACACAGACCTGGGGTTGCCCATGCAAATGCGGATGGACTTTCCAGGTTTTACCACTTAGCTGATGAGGACTACCAGGGTGTAGGTTAGTAACCCATCCCCTTTCGTTTGGGGGGGGGGGGCGCAGTGTTACAAAGTCATCCTGTGCCCTGGGCACCCCCCAACGTTTTGCTGAGTGGTACTGGTGGTAACTGACTCTGACTGACCCTGGGCTATGCCTAACCAGGCCCAGGGCCAGTGCTATGCTGAAAGAGGCACATTTAGAATACAGTGAAAACACCTACATACACTAGGGTAAACTAAGGGTTGCGGTACCCCTGTGGTTGGCATGACCTACCCTATCAGACCCTATTAAATATTAGGGCAGGGGGATTAAAGCTACCTAGAAGTCCCTAGCCCACAATAAGGCATGGCAGTTTGGAGGCCAGCAGCTTTTCTGCAATTGCATGTATGCACTGCTGAACCCTGAGGTCAGTTTTAAAAGTGGCCCTGGGTGGCAGGACTGCTTTTAAAAAGTAAATTGTGCTCAAACTCGACTTTGGGGTTGTGGCACTTAAAAATGGATAACCTACAATGTTTTGGCATATAAGGAACCCCCAGGGTCTCCCCTAGGTGTCACCGGGGTGGGGGGTCAGGTATTTATAAGGTAGACCCTTATAAAATGAGTTTTATATGCCCTGGGTTAAGTGAAATTTCACATTTCACTCCCCACATTGTGATAAAGTGCTGCCCAAATTCGACTTTGATGCTAGGAGCCCTGTGGAGGGAGGATCTGCAATATTTCTACAGTTTCAGAACCCCTAAAGTCTCCCTAGTTGTCCCATGGGGTGGGGGTCCTGTAGATATAAGCAAAGTACTTATAAAATATGTTTTTGTAAGTCCTGGTGCTGGAAAAATGGCCCAAGTAATTTTTCCCATTGCAAATCCCCTGCTACATAGGTTAACATGGTAGGAAGTTATTAACTAATAACTCTTGATAGGAGAGGGCTAAAAGTACCATTCAAAGACTTCCCCAAATGGTATTAATAAATTCAAGAATATGATATGGTTGAATTTCTCCTAAAGTGTACATACAAGAAGTTATAAGACTTTCTTGTTTGTAGGTCCAGATTCAGCCTTCCAGTGGTCTTTCCTGATTGGTCAGAGTTAAGTGGATTAGCCAGGCTGCCTTGAAGAGGTGATAAAGAGCCCCTGGGGTTAACCAGCTCTGCTGGGAGGGCAGTGTGCTGCTACACAGGAATGCCAGAGCAGGGGAGGAGTCGGAAACCATGGGCTTCAAAGAGAAGAGAGGCCTTAGTGCATTTACAACTCTAAACTTTTCACCTCAGCCAGAGCTAGGCTTATGGAAGGAATGCACAGATGCAAGGGGAGAGTTTATGAAAATTAGCCATCCTAGGGGTGTGTTTAGCCAGCTCTTACCTCCCTGCTGGAAAATCAGCCATTATGAATTTGGAGGATTTGGTGCACTCTTGGACAAAATAATGCCACACTCTACAGGATGTGGTCATATTCTTGGGGAGTTGCCCTGCTCCCATTGGTCAGCAGTGACCTCTTGCTTGACCCAGAGAACTTGGAATAAGTATCTGAGAGGGGCAGAGTCTCTCAGATCTGCTGCTTGAAACTTAGGGAAGCAAGACGTTGCCATGTTGAGAAGTTGGGGTGCAAAGTACTAAAGCCTGTCCTCTGAAGACTGCACCAGCTGAAACTACAGCCGTGTGGATTACCTTGCTGCAAAAGAACTAACGAGTGGACTCCCTGCAAGCTACAGGTTAACAGAGTTCACCTGGACCATCACCACCAAGGATCCTCAACTGGAAGAACTACCAGTGGATTTGTAAGGGTTTTGTCCAAGTGGATTGTGGGAACTGAAGTCCTCAACTTTCAAGGACCATCTTGGATCTTCCAGACCCTTGGAGTGAGTTTGAGAAACTTTGGGACCCCTTGAGGAACTTCAGGAAGAAGTTCAAGAAGTTTGGAGAACTTTGGAGCAACTTTGAAAAAAAGCTCCATAGAGGGACCGATTCAACCTGGCCAGCCAAGCCGCCTGCCTTCAACTTCGAGCCGGCCAAGCCATCCAGGTTCGTCCCGCTAAAAGCTCCGTAGGTCCCACTTCCAGAGTTTGACCGAGAGTAGAAGAAATCCAAGGCCGGCGAACCCTCACCGAATCCGGCCTGGTGAAGAGCATCGAGGGACCCAGCGAGAAAAAGCTCCGTAAAAGGTTCTAAGTCCGAACGAAGAAAAGGTGATCGGGAGCAACCGCGAAAGCCAAGCCGCCTGCCTTCAACCGCGTGTTGGCCTGGATCCTGGGTTTGCCCCTCTGGAACGCTCCGGAGGTCAGACTTCTATAAGTTTGACCGGGAGCTCATCGCAAGGCTATCCGGCGAACCCTCACCGAATCCGGACTGGCTGAGGGCTCCGAGGGACCCCGGGAAGAAAAGCTCCAGAAAAGTTTCTAAGTCCGAAGGTAAAAACTGTGACCGGGACCTAACGCGAGTGGTAGCCGCTCAGGGCTCCATCGCGGTCGGCCTGAAAGTTTGACTTTGAGCCGGTCTATCTCGACCAGATATCCCAATAAGGCGCTATATGTTTCTAAGTGCTATATAATGCTAAATCTTTGAAAATTCATATCTCCTGTTCCCTACATTAAATGTTTGTCGTTTTGGTGTCATTTTAAAGATAAAAATATGTCCTAATGTTTATAAATTGGTGTTGGATTTTTATTATGTGTTGTGTCTTAATTATTTACTGAATTGGTGTTTTTAAATGCTTTACATACCTGTCTTTGAAGTGAAGCCTGTCTGCTCGCAGCCACGTTACTAAGGGTTGAGCATGGGAATACTTTTTCTAAGACCTATGCTGAGTCCTATCATGTGTTAGTGGCCTTATTGCCAGTGGCAGACCTACATTTGCCCCTTACCAATAATCCACTTTCCAACACCGAGGATGGAATATATATATATATATATATATATATATATATATAATACAATACAATACCGATTCCTTCCCGTTACACGAGACAAAACATGGGCACTTCAAATAACGTGTCAATTCACAATTTTTATTAGCGGCAGTCCAACACTGACGCATTTCGACTGACCTTCAGCCATTCTCTAAGTGCAAGGTCCACCACCCAATGAAAGTTTTAAAAATCATTAAACATTGAGTACATACTCCCATCAAGCTTATTTTCTTTTTTCCCTTTCCTTCAAACTCTAGTTCTCTTTTTTTCCTCCTATTTTTCATTATTTTCATAGAGGAATACTTATTTAAAGAAACAGCATACAACAATTTCATTATATAGTACAAAATAAATTATATTCTTATATTATTTTCTCCATTGTGTTCTTGTTTTTTTTTTTTTTTTTTGTATTAAAATAATTTTTACCATTTTTTTTCACCGTCTGTGGTACCAAATTTAAAAGCATTAGTACATATTTGGAGCCAATGGGGCCAATTTATCAATATCGGGCCAGTGCCCTAATTTTTCACATCTCCAATAGCAGCAATGTCAAAAGGCAGACCGTGGATACATTCACTTTTTAAAGAAGTCAAACCACCAATAACTATGAACATTACAAATCCGATCAAATGTATCTTTCACATTAAATATCGTTCCCATCTATATTAAGATCTCATGTTGCAAAATAGCAATAATATAACAATTAATGAATGGTAATAAATAGCAATAAATATTAATTTCATAAAAAATGTGCACTAAAAATTGATATAGAATCATAATACAAATATAAATAGCCAATCTAATCTCAAATAATCCCATATAAATATAGTTATAAACAACCATTTTCCAATGTGCAAATTCGCAGATGTAAACAAATTCATTTAAGCCATATCACAGAATCAAAATACATTAATAATCAAATAATTTAGTAAATATCAATATCATTGATCCATCACTAAAATGCCTCCAAAAGATTCGTAAAAGTTCATTCAAATAGACCAAAACCTCTAATTCATATGTTTCTTAATCATCGGATAAACGGTCAATGGATATAAAATTCCTTTCAGTTAGAATTCATTTAAGACAAGAACATATAGTAAGAGGGCAACGGAAGATTTAAGAAGAATTACCCCAAATGTACTCCCATCTCCTCATCCCTATTCAATCCTCCAGGGAATTTAGTGTGTAAATCCAGAATATCTCTGGATTCCACACGTCTCAATTTCATCACTCTATTTCCTCCTCTAGGATTGGGGTGTACTCTATCTACTGCAAAATAATGTAATCTTCCTGGATCACTGTTATGTTTCTCATAAAAATGTCTTGCCACCGGATAACTAAAATCATGATTTCTAATAGCTCGTTGATGTTCCAGTATGCGTTTTTTGAGGGGAAAGATTGTACTACCCACAGACATGAGTGAACAAGGACACACTAATGCATATATACAGTGATCAGTACTGCAATTATAAAAACCACTGATCCTCCTCTTTTGGCCATTGGAGGAAGTATATTCCGATGTATTTGTGACCATCCTACATGCCTTGGAATAACTGCATTTGAAAAACCCGTTTGTCTTGGATATCCATGTCTATTGTTGGGGATCCCTGAAAAAATAGCTGTGAATTAACTCATCCCCTAGTGGCCTCCCTTTCCTGTAGGTTATGGGTGGTACACTAGGTAACTCTTTTGCTATTACCACATTGCCTTTGGCTATCGACCAATGTCTTCTGATCACCTGGCTCACTTTCTGTGACATGGAATTGAAGCATGTGATTAATCGAGTTACGGGTTCTTCCTTTTCTGGTCTATCATTAGGATACAGTAACTGATTTCTTGTTAAACTTTTAGATTTCTTCATTGCCATTTTTACTGTTTTCATGCTGTATCCTCCTTTTAAGAGTTTCCCTTTCATCTGCATTAATTGTTTATTGTATTCCTCTTCTTGGCTACAGATTCTTTTTAATCTGAGAGGTTTCCCCATACAGAATACTTTCTTTTAAAACTTTTGAGGGTTGACTTTTAAAGTGCAAGGTGCTATTTCCTGCATTGTCTTTACGGTGCACTGATGTATGGATTTTGCCATCATCTATCTTTAAAGCAATATCCAAAAATGCTATTTCACTGGAACTTATGGAAGCAGAGAATTTCAAGTTGTAAGGGTTATTATTTCGTTTTTCTATTTACTCGCACGCTTTCTCCTTCATTCCATTCCATAATAAAAACAGGTCATTGATGTATCGAGTCCAAATTAAGACATTTTGTACATATTCAAAAGTATCATCCGCCCAGGCCACCTGGTTCTCCCACCAGCCCATCACCAAATTGGCAAAGCTTGGGGTGAAGCAGGTGCCCATCGCAGTACCGACCTTCTGTCTATATAAAACTCCATCATGCATGAATATGCTTTCTTTAAGACAATCCTGAATTATGGTGATAAGCATTTTGTTACATTCTAAAAAACTTTCTGGTCTTGTTTTCAAAAAATGTTCACAGGCTTTTATGCCAAACACATGATCAATGCACGTATATAGTACAGTCACGTCCAATGTAATCATTAAATAGGTGTCTGTCCAAACCAAATTATGTATCTTAGTCAAGAAATCCCCACTGTGTTTACAATATGCTGGTAAGGTTTTTACAAAAGGAAATAAGGTGTGTGTATATATATATTTCTTGTTCATAAGTATTTGGTCTAATATAACCACATTACCTCCCTTATCGCTGTTCTTGATCACAATTGAGGTTTCTTCTTTAAGGGACTGTAATGCCTTTCTTTGTTCCTCGGTAAGATTATCCATATTCATACTGCCATTTTTCTCAATCTTATTAAATCTTTAGACACCATCTTGTGAAAAACATCCAAATTATCTTGTGGAGTGGTTAGTATAACACACGTTTTCAATTTGAAACCACTACCACTAGCCGTTTTTGTATCATTCCCCAATGTTTCCATCAGTTGCTCAATCTCAACATTTGATTCAACTCCTTCACTTTCACGATGCAAAGTTTCCAAGGCACTCAATCCCTCTATCGCCCCAATTTGTAAATCACATATGGTCGCTTGTTTTGAAGTAATGCTCTGTTTAGCCTTAGATAATTTATGCAATTTACTCAATTTAAATTTTCTCACAAATGGAGATCGATTCTCAATTTTGCATAATTGAAGCCCGAGCTTGGACAGGAGGAAAGTCCTAGTTCCAAAAGCGAGGTCTCATCTTTGGTTAGACTTTATCTTTGGGATAAATTGAGGACTGTCAGTCTTTCTTCTCGGTCCTCTTTTTCTGGCGGACTGCATACTCGTTCTGTGTGTATATATATGTATGTGTATATGTAAATGTATATGTATATATATATGTATATGTTTTGTGAGTACAGCGGCGGTGTACTAAAGATGTGATTGTGACATAAAATGTATAAAACGCACCCTACCAATTCAAAAATTGCCAGGTCTCACCATCAAAACTGATAATAGCTTGGGACTCCCACCACTTGTGCCTGACCTCAGACACAATCACAGACGACACCGTGGAAGGGTCATCTTGGAAAAGTTGGATTTAAAAGTAATAGGCATTTACACATTAGAGGAGCAGATTGTTTTTATGGTTCAAATCTTTTTATTCATTTATGTTTGCAGAGTAAATGCAATTCGGTGTACAGCATTTTCATCAAGTCTACAAGACTTCTGTGAATAATAACAAAACAATTGAAACAACCCCCCCCAACCCTCCCCTGACCCTCCCCAAAACACTCCGCTTGCCTCGTGGCCATATTATTTACCATTCCCAGTTCGTTTTATGAGTCCGTCCCTGAGCTGAAGGTGGCAGTTAGTTCAGAGAGCCGCAGTATACGGAGGTATTTAGGGCATGTCAGTTCTCGAAAGTCTTGGGTGAGAAGGGATATGTATGGCCTCCAAAGCTCCCCATATGATGACCCGTTATTCGTAGTAGAGAGTGTCATCTTTTTCATTTCGAAGATATACTACAGGCGATGAAGCCATTCCAGATGAGTAGGTATGTGTGTCGTCCCCCAGTGTGAAAGTATGTTTTGTATAGCTGCCCTCAAATCAATTCCAATTTGCCGTCCCAGCAGGGATTTTAGAGGGTAAGTAAGAGGGTTTGATAGGCCTAATAGAATATAAGAGGGGAATCGGGGAAGTTGGGTGTCTAGGGTGGCGGTCAATGTCATTGAGTGTTTGAGTCCAATATGTTTGTATCTGCGGACATTCCCACAGGAGGTGTGTAAGAGACCCCACCAACCCACAACACCTCCAGCAGTTCTCGCTTTTGGATGGGTCAATCCTGTGCAACTGCTCTGGGGTGAGATACCAATATGTCACCACTTTAGTAAAGGTTTCTGTTGGGTCCGTGTGGTGGGCAGTGTGGCGAGCCCTGTAGTAAATATTCTCCCAATCCTTAGCGGTCAGTTGCCTCCCAAGTTCCTTCTCCCATTGTGTTTGGTTAGGTTTATGTGTGTGTCTCATGGGTTGGATTAAGAAGGCGTACTGGTCAGAGATCAGCCTTTTGTCAGAGGTTTTCGTGATCAGCCACTTTTCATAGACAGTGAGGTGTCTGTGGGTAGTTGCCTTATTGTCAGGGTGAAGGAGCCAGTGGCGGAGTTGCATTTACTGTAAATATTCTGTTTGGGGAGATTGAAGTCTGTGCGTAATTATGAAAATGAGATTACCCCCTCCTCATCTATCATGTGTCCCATGGAGCGGCATCTGGTCTGGCATAGTTGGTGAACGCCACAGGGTTGTTCCTGGGTGTGAAATCCGGATGATCAAATAAAGGGGTCAGCGGGGAGGGAAAGGACGAAAGTCCACAGCGGGTACTACACCGATCACAGGCGTCCATAGTTGCCTTGGTAATAGGCGAGAGGTATAAACTTGGGGGGGTCTATGTGATCTATTCATGAAGGGAATCTTCCATAGAGAGGTTCCCGTTACTGCTTGGTCTTGGAAGAGCCAATGTCGATCTGATTCTTTCTTGTTCCATTCGACCAGATATCGTATCTGGGCAGCATGGAAGTATAGTTGGAGGTTAGGAATGCCCAGTCCCCCAGCGACTGGGGGGGAGATAGCTAACCACTCTCTGCCTACGAGGTTTCTTCCCGGCCCATACAAAGTGATCGAGTTTGGCTTGTAACTTGGGTATGATCCCTGTCGAAGGCGTCAGGGGAAGTGTTTGAAATAAATAGAGAATTTTGAGTTGGATAGTCATCTTGAGGGCCGCAACTCTTCCAAGCCACGAAATCGGGAAGCGTCCCCAATGAGCCAGTTCTAGTTTGATATGCCTGTACAGGGATCGATAATTAATGACTGCAGTTTTCTGTAGGGAGGACGCTAGTCGAATTCACAGATGGGGGACTGTGTCCTTCGTCCACTGTATATGGTATTGCGCTGCAAGTTGGTATTGAATCTCAGAGGATAGAGAGACACTCAGGGCCTGGGACTTGGCGACATTAACTCGGAAGCCCAAGGCGAGGCCAAACGCTTCCAGTTCGGAAAGAAATCCTGGCAGGGCTGAGGTCGGTTTGTCCAGGGTCACTAGCACGTCATCAGCATACAAACTGATAGTATGTTGTTCTCCGAATGTAGTGCGAGTGATCTCAGAGTTGTTGCGAACTCTCTAGGTTCTCCATGTGTAAAGCAAACCGCAGTGGTGACAGCGGGCCTCCCTGCCGCGTGCCTCTGCTAATGGGAAAGGGAGTAGACACATGACCTTTCACCCTCACCGATGCCGAGGGAAGATAATAACAGTTAAACACCCATTTGCGAAATCTCTTGGCCACCCCGTAGTGGGCCAGTACTTGCTCTAAAAAGGGCCAATGGACCCTGTCGAAAGCTTTCTCCGCATCGATAGCTAAGAGCATGAACTCACCTGGCGTACGCAAAGCCTTCTCTATAATGTGCAGGACATGCTTTGTGTTATCGCTCGTTTGACGCTGTTGACTAAAGCCCGTTCGGTGGGCCTCCCTGCCGCGTGCCTCTGCTAATGGGGAAGGGAGTAGACACATGACCTTTCACCCTCACCGATGCCGAGGGAAGATGATAAGTTAAACACCCATTTGCGAAATCTCTTGGCCACCCCGAAGTGGGCCAGTACTTGCTCTAAAAAGGGCCAATGGACCCTGTCGAAAGCTTTCTCAGCATCGATAGCTAAGAGCATGAACTCGCCTGGCTTACGCAAAGCCTTCTCTATAATGTACAGGACATGCTTTGTGTTATCGCTCGTTTGACGCTGTTGAATAAAGCCCGTTTGGTCCGGATCTATAATAGATGGCATGTGTGGGCCCAGCCTGGCTACTAAGATGCTAGTGAATAGCTTGAGGTCCACGTTTAATAGAGATATTGTACGATATGAGTTGCACTGCTGATTGTCTTTGCTGGGTTTGGGAATGACGGCCACTAGGGCAGTCAGTCAGCATTGAGGAGGGAAAAGTTTCTGGAGCCGAGAAGGAGTTGTACAGTTGAGTCGGGATCAGCGCGAGCTTAGGGCAGAATGTTTTATAAAAAAAAGAGGTGAGAACCCATAGGGTCCCGGGGATTTCAGCTGATTTTGTCGCGAGATCGCTGTAATGACCTCCTCTATCTTAATGTCTTGTTCCAGGGCACCTGATTGGTCTGGGGTGAGAGGTGATATGTGGGTCCCTTCAAGGTAAAGACGCGCTGGTCTCAGAGTCCAGCTGCTGGTTAGTGTATAGTTCTGCATAAAAGTCTCCAAAGGAGTCAGCTATTTAAATCGTCGTCGGTGATATTCACCCCAGTCGCATCTCAAAGTGAGCGCACTCCCAGGTTTTGCTGCTTAGCACGCAGTTTATTGGCCAGAAGAAGGCCTCCCATATCCCCCCCTACGTAAAAAGCATGACGCAACCGAAGTGCTGTGTATTCAACCCTATCAAGGTTGATGCTCGCTAACTGCGCTCGCGCAGCTGACAGTTGTTGCCAAATTCTTGGTGCTCCTGTGCGTTGGTGGATGCCCTCGAGCTCTTTCACCCGTCTAGTTATGATGTCCCTCTTCTCTTTACGAACTTTGTTGTCTGCTGCTAAGATAGCAATAAATTCCCTGTGAAGGACCGCCTGTAAGGCCTCCCAGAGTGTAGCAGCAGAGACTTCGGGGTGTCATTCAACTCTAGATAATCGGAGATGGCCTGCTCAACCTGTATCACTACTTCAGGGTGCTGCAGTAGTGTGTCTCTTAACAGCCAGGTCCGTGTGGGACGTCGTGTGGGTGGAGATCTAATTGTCAGTGAAACCGCTGAATGATCTGATAAAGCGGCCGGGGGTATCTTGGAGTCTTGAGGTGAGATTGAGAATGTCTTTTGTGCCCAGGAAGAGATCCAATCCTGCATATGTTTTATGTGCAGACCTGGGGGTGAAGTGTTCTCCAGATATCATGGAGGCCCATATCTCAAAGTTCCCGTTGTCCCTCCCTTGACAGTGCTCCCGCCTGCCCATATCTGGGTGTGGACCTATCAAGGTTATTGTCAAATACCAGATTAAAGTCCCCACCAATAAGAACCTGTCGTTCCTGGGAACAAAAAACCTCAGTGAGTGCAGTCTTTATGAATGCTTCCTGACCCTTATTCGGGGCATAGATAGATGCCACCACCAATGATCAATGGCCAGGTGAAACGCAAGGAGACGACCCTTCACCTCTGCCACCTTAGAGCCTATGTTCCCTTTAAAGGTATGTGAGAAGAGGAGTGCCACTCCCGCTGTCTTCGTGCGTGTAGAGGAGAAGAATTGGTGTGGGAAAGTGCGAGATCGAAGCCTGTGGTAGTCTTGCGAAAGGAGGTGTGTCTCTTGAAGTAAACATTCGTCGGCCCCTGTACTCTCCAGATAAGACAGGACTGCCCTGCATTTGATTGGGCTATTGAGGCCCTTGATGTTTAGGGTAATAACCTTAAGGGGGCAAGCCATCATGGGTACATTGAGAGGGCTGTATGATCCCCGGCATGAGAATCAGTGTATGGCCTGGGGATGACCTGTCGTCCCATGGACTAGCAGTTGTTATACGCATATGATATTGTGAGTGCTGTAAACCGGAGTGAATCCCCGTCTTAAACATAAACTCCTCCAACTGAACAAACTGAAATGCAAGTAGAAACATGAGAGTTCAAGTGAGGAGAACTTACAGTTCGCATTTCCAAATGTCCGATGAAGGAGCATGTTTCGTGGCCACTCCTCCCGTCCCCACGCCCCACCACCCGCCCGCCAGCTATGCAGGTTGTTAAGTTACTTGCCCATCCACATTAAGAGGGGTCGGTTTACACTAATGCTCCATGGAGTGACTCCAGGGCTGCTTGCTGGCCTTTCGCAATGGTGTCTGGGTCCGGTCTGGCGATCCTTTTACCTGGTCTGCGGGTTCGCCAGCAAGGGCAACCATTGGGTGAGCGTGGCAGGGATGATCGAGATGTGGAGCTGTCTGATACCGGATCTATGCCCAGCACATTGCATGTTTCCTCAAAGGAACAGAGTTGGAGAAATGTCCCATGTAATTGGAAGATCAGGCGGAATGGATGCCCCCAGGAATAGGGCACCGCCATGTTCCGGAGGTGGGAAGTCGCCGGTCTGAAGGTGCGTAGAGAGTGAGCGATGGGTCTCGGAAGGTGATGGAGTGTTTCTCTCGGGCCTTGCGTAGGATGTCCTCTTTTAGCTGGAAGTCATGGAGGCAGACCAAGATGTCTGTCGGTGCAGCAGACTCTGCCCGCTGGGGGCCTGCACTGTCCATTTTTATCTCGAGAGTTGGGAGGCATCTAGGACGACGTGGAAGAGGTCAGTGACGAAGCCCCTGAGATCCGTGCCTTCTGCCTTGGATGGTGCTCCTCTGATCCAGATATTGTTTCGACAGGATCTGTTTTCCAAATCCTCTGCGTGGGCTTGTAGGTCTAGTTGCTGATCTTAGAGCCATAGGATTTCTTGCTGCAGCGCCTCAACATCCTCCATGTGGCCGTTTCCCTGGTCCTCCAACGCAGAGACTCGATCTCCCAGAGAATCCACATCTCTCCTGTGTTCCTGTATGTCGGTGGAGAGGTCTTTCTTGACTTCTTGTAGATCTTCTCTGAAAGTTGTGAACATGGATTCAAGGAAGGAGCGGGTTAACAGCTCTTCCGGATTTTCTTCCTCTTGCATGTGCAGTGCGACCAGTGCTGAAGGCTGGTATCCGGTGGGCATACTGTTGGCCTGGAAGGAATTTCTTTCAGGTTGCAATCTTTTTTTTTTTGTGCTCTGGCAGCAGCCATCCTGGATGGTCAGCGGAGGTATCCCACAGGGCCTTGATTCGTGGGTTTCTCTAGAAGCCCCGATGAGGGGATGCCTGGGCCACTCCCCAGATGCCCCCTGTCTTCACTGGGGTGTCTCTGCAGTTTAGGCTGCACGCGTCTGAGACAGAGGCCTTGACTACGGCCCGTGCCCACTTTTATTCTCTGCCTCGAGATTCAGACCTCCCTTACCGTGGGGTCCTCTGTGCGGGCTCAGGCCTGTCAAGGTGGGGAGAGCCGATGTAGGGTCAGTGCTCGTTGTCATTAGTGGGGGATTTCCATCATATACGCTGGGAGTGAGGTATCTGGTCTCCCCACTCTACTCCCACTCTATATAAGTAGGCCTCCGGTATTTCGCCTGGGAGCCCCGGTTAGGAGAGCCTACTGGTGTGTTAGTCCTCCAGGGATGGGTGTTGGGCCCGGTCATAATCACGGTCTATTGGTCACTGTCCAATCTGCCAAAAATATGTAGAGCCAGTGGTCGTTATCATTGGTAGGGGACCTTTTGTCTTTCCTCCTGAGGGTGGGGTATCTGATCTCATCACCCCTCCCCCACTCTCTGCCGGTAGGCCTCCGGTGCTTTACTTGTGGGCCCCAGTTAATGGAGCCCGCCAGGGTCTGCCAGTCTTCCAGAGACAAGGGGTGTATCCAGGCACGAGCAGTCCCTGGTGCTCAAAATCCAATCTGCCCACAGCTTGGGCCTAGGCGCCCAACTCACATGGCAGTGCTGGAGCGAACCCTGTTGTGCAGTCAGGCTCACCTCTTTTATGGGGCTGCGTTCAGTCAGCTTCAGTTCCAGCTCGGGGCTCCGTTGTCTGTAGCTGGTCTCGCAGGGTGGCACCTCGGGGATTCGTGCTAGAGGCCTACTCTGTAACGCAAGGCCCCGGCGCTGCGTCTGTTGCATCCTCCCGATGTCGCACCTGGGGACTCCCACGTTCGAGACTCCTTCATGCTGGCGCTTGTGCCTCGCCAGGGCTTCCCAAATCGCCCCTGCGTTTGAGTCAGGCCGGGACCACGTCCCAGGCTGGGAGCTGCCCCGCTACTTGCAGGTCCAGCGGTCGCGAGTGAGCGTGGTCGCGGTGTGTCGTGCTCTGTGGGGCTGGGCCGCTCCTGTGCTGCCGGCTCTCCGCTCCTGAGCTCCACTGCAGTTAACCGGGTGTTGGACTTGGCCCTTTATGCAGGGTTTTTCCCAAACTTTTTGCTTCTTCCTTCTATTTTTTGCTAACCTGTTGTTGGTTTTAGGACTCTGAGCACTTTACCACTTCTAATCAGTGCTAAAGTGCATATGTAAATTGTTATTATGATTGGTTCTCCCTGAGTGGCATATTTTGAATTACTGGTCAGTCCCTAGTAAAGTGCACTGGGGTGTGCCGGGGCTGGTAAATCAAATACTACTAGTGGGCCTGCAGCACCGATTATGCCACTCACATGAGTAGCCCTGAAAAGATGTCTCAGGCCTGCCACTGCAGTGCCTTTGTGCAGTTTGCTAACTGCCATGTCGACTTGGCAAGAGCACCCACTTGCCAGGCCCTAACCTTCCCTTTTTCTTACATATAGGACACCCCTATGGAAGGCCCAAAGTTCCCCCCTGGGCAGGGTGCAGTGTATGTGAAAGGTAGGACATGTACTGATGTGTGTAACATGTCCTGATAGTGAAATACTGCCAATTTCGTCTTTCACTATTGAAAGGCTATCTTCCCCCATAGGACAGAATGGGGAATGCTTTGTAACATTTTACAAGTATATCTTCCCATAGGGATAAGATCGAAAAATAAAGTTTAGGCTCTCTGAACTCAGAATTTAATAACACATCTTTTACTAAAGATGGTTTTTAAATTGTGTGTTTGAAAATGCCACTTTTAGAAAGTAGGCATTTTCTTGTTTAACCATTCTGTGTGCCCCTGCCTGTTTGTGTATTGACTGTCTGGTTTTGGAGTGACGGGGGCTAGGGAGGTGCATTCTCTCAGACAGCCACTGGGGAGTTGATGTGTGTCCTGCCTTTCCTGAATGAGTCAGGGCTGGGCTGAATAGACCTGGGCTGCATTCAGAGTAGGTGGAGGAGTTCTCAATAGCACCTGAATAGACCCGGTCTGCATTTAGAGTGGTGGGAGGAGATTTCCCTTGCACCTGAATAGGGCCTGTCTACCTTACACAATGCTGTCTCCACCTCCTGCCGGGCAGCTGCACCAGAGAGGACAGAACTGGTTTGGACTAGGCTCAGAGACCCTTGCACAAAGAGAACAAAGACATTTTGGGGTATAAGTATTAGACCTAAAACCCCTGAACTTTAGACTACTTCTGGAATCAAGAGGAACCTTTGCTGAGGAGAAGAGCTGGAGAAACTGAGAAGTACTGCCCTTGCTGTGTGTCTGGGGTTGGCCTGCAGTTTCTGTTTCTGCCAAAGAAAGGAGAAGGACTTTGCTGTGTGCTGTGTCCCCTGCTTTGAGGAAAGTCTCCAAGGGCTTGATTAGAGCTTGCCTCCTGTTTTGAAGTTTCAGGAACACAAAGACTTCACCTCCAGCTCCCCTGGACTTCCTTGCTGGGAGTTCTGACCTGCCAAGAGGTGCCTGTGACTGTGCTGGGCCTCTGGAGGTTGTTTCTGCTGTTGGGAGCTGGAAAAGCAACGCAACAACAAGGAAATCGACGCATCGCTCTTCTTGCGACAGTTATCTGACGCAACGCCGTGGTGCGAGAAGAATCTCCCCGCTTCGCCGCTGCCGAAACCGACGCAGCGCCTGTCGCTGCGGCAAGAATCGACGCATCGAGGGATTACGGCTGAAAAGGTCGATGCTGCGCCGCTCGCCGCCGCATCGTTCACGACGCATCCCGGATTTCCATGCATCCTCCCTGTGCGCAAGTTTTCCCCGACGCTTTACCCGCGGATCGGAGTCATCTCAGAATCAACGCATTGCTTCCCCCTACAGACCGGACCCGACGCACCGCTCCCCTGTGTCCAGCGGAACTGTTGCATCGCATCCACAAAGGTCTCAGGAGTCCACGCATCTCTTTGTTTTCTATGCTTCGCATCGCTGCAGCTGTTTGGCTTGATGAATTTTGTCGCAACAACAGGTACTTTGCAAGAAATCACGCATCCATAGTTTTCTATGGACTCAGTTGCTAAAACCTTTTGAAAGTCATTTTTCTTAATACTTGTATGTTGGATTTTTGTCGTTTAGGTCTTGTTAAGTTTAGATAAAGATACTTTATTTTTCTAAACCGGTGTGGTGTCCATTTGTGGTGTTATCACTGTGTTACTGTGAGTGTTGGTACAAAAACTTTTCACATTGCCTTTGGGATAAGCCTGTCTGCTCGTGCCAAGCTACCAAGGGAGGTGAGCAGGGATTATCTAAAGTGTGTATCCCCCTTACCCTGACTAGAAGCAAGGGTCCCTATTTGGACAAAGGTACGTACCTCTGCCAACTAGAGACCCCATTTCTAACACCGGGTCTTCCTCGTGCTCGTCCGGGCATGGGACCCAGGCAAGAGCTTGGTGTATTGTTCCCCGGTGGTTATGGGGAAGCGGTAACTGGGCAGTTTATCGTGGAATGGCAGCGAAGTTCGGTGGCGGCGCCGGAGGGACGGGAAAGGACGTCTCACTCGGTCACCAACATGGCCACGCCCCCACAGATTGTTTTTAGTGCAATGCGTGTTCTGTTTAGTAAATGTTCAACTTTCAGTAAATAATCTCATGAATGCGCTTAGCAGAGCAGAGTAAGATTTTAATGCACCCTCTTTTAGTCTGATTTATGACCAAAGTATGATCGCATCTAGAATTTCATCTTCCTCCAAGGATTACAAAACTACACGTTTTGTTCATGTGATTTAAAAGTATTGTCAGACCGTTTGCAGATGACAACTACATTTGTAAAATAAGCGTTTGCATGCCTTTGATATGGCCAATAGCTGACAAATAAGTTTCTACCTTTTCGGTTCTCTCTACACGTTTCTCTACTTACGTTCTAGCCTGTTGATCTAGCTGCTCTGTCACTGCCTTGTCCTGCTAGTCCCTCCTCTTTGTCCGTGATGTTCGCTGCGTCTGTATATAACACACGATTGAGGAAGAAGGTAGGGAAGCTCAATTTTAATGTGTAAAACTGTGCTCCCCCAGCACTAAATGGTGACATAATGCCCAACACCAGCTACGGGACCATTCTTTTGCTGAAAAACCCGTATGTCAATGTCATCAGCCCCAGCGTTGTACACAAACGCATTACCTTTGACAATATCTATAGCTCTCGGATTGCTGAGACCTATTGGCTTTGCCAATGCTTGTTCTTCTTCTGTTACTCATGACTCTCCTCAAACGGGGTATTCCGTTTGTGATTATAGTGGTGATATATTTAAGTAATGAGTCCGTGTTGGTGAACAATGACAATGTTGTTAGGAGTGACTTGTCTAATGAGGATTTTTTCTAGGCCCAGTACTTTGGTTGCACCAGTTTTACAGGAATTTAGAAGTAAGCCCGCTCATAGTTTCTGTTCCAGTCAGGTTCAAAGATTATTATATGCATTAATCTTATTTTTTACATTACTCAGTCAATTTAGTCTTTTGGTTAGTTGTTTTTTATTTTCCTTTACTGGGTTCATTTCAGAATTTCTTTGCTCCTGTTTTTTTTTTATAAGGGGAAAGGTGATCTACTTTTATTCTTTAGTTTTGTTATGCTCTCGTGACACTCTGTCACAGGCCCTTGTTATTGTTGATCCTGCCTACCATTGTACTTACCTGTGTTTGGCTATGAATTGGAGTTCAATGTTCTGTGCCTACTACATTGATGTTCTGAGGGACTCTGTCAGTTCCTCAGCGACGCTGGCTGAGTTAGCAGTGTGATCGTGGGCTCCTTACTTTGTGCTACTGCAATAAATCTTCACCCGTAAGACCTACCGTGGTTTGCCGGACCTCATTTCTTCACGAAGACCTCTTGTTCGCCCCCGCACCCCAAAAGAAATATGTGGAAGGATTTTCGGTCAGCACTCGTCAGACTTTTGTAGTAGAAGTCACCTTTTGCTTCCGTCTTCAACACCATACACCCTGTGGCAGCGGATCGGCCCATTGCATTGTTCCATAGTAAACATATTCCCCTTCAGTGCCAGGGACCGATAGGCCAATGTGTTTTTTATTTTATTTAGTTTTTCCCTTTTTAACCCTTTTTTATCAATTCTACCAGGCTCCAGCAGCACCTTTGGCATTACCTGCAGGCTGTTTTTGCTGCTTGCAGGAAGTCATATCCCCTATCGATACCGTAGGCAGTGTCCATCCTTAAAGGAGCTTTAAAGCTGTTGAAAAATGGCCACGTGTGCATGTGCACCTGGTTGGCTATCTAAAATAAAGACCACTACAAGATGGCCGTACTTGTGTCTGTCACAGTCTGCCTTCTTTGAATGTTTTTAGGTCTCGCCTGGCGTTAGCAGCGCGCAGCACTGCTCTCGCCATGCGAGGGCTTTTTGTAATCGATTCAAGATGTGCACACGTATGGAGGGACAAAAAAATGCACGCGCATGTGGACAGCCCGACGCCATCTTTGTTTACTTTAATTAGCTTGCGTGCTCTCGCTTCTGATAACGCAGCTTTTGTATCGCGGTTGCCTGACAACGGAGACTCTTCGAGTGGCCGATGCTGTCGCTTTACTTGTTGTTATTATTATTGGTAGTTGCAGCACGCTATGTGCGCTTTCACTTAATAGGCGTCCGCTTAACTTTTAAATATTTCACACTGGCGACAGAGATGTGCACGCGCGCATGGCGGCGTGCTTTCGCTTTACCTCCCTCCCCCCCCCCCGTCTTCGACTTTCCTGTTTTAAAATGTTGGTATGCATGGTTTTCGGAGGCGCATGGCGGCGTGCTTTCGCTTTCCCTCCCTCCGTGCACAGAACCGGTCATGATGGTGCAAACATCGACTCAGAGGGCGAGCAGCACGAGATGCCCGGGCTCATGGAGTTCAACACAATTCACTCCCAGCAGCTCGCGCCGCGTGGACAGCGGCGGCAACTGCTGCTGATTATGTGCTCTGAGGTCGTGTGTGCTTGGAAACGACCGTCACTTCAAAGAACACAGCAGCATACTGCTTTGTTCCTGACTGTTCCTGCCCCCTCCACCATTCCCTCTCTTTCTCACTCGCGCTCTCCCTCTCACCTTCCTGTGTCTCTCTCCCCCATTCGCTCTCTGTTTTCTCTTACATCTTCTCTATTTTCATCCATTTCTTTCTCTCCCCCTCTCTGTTTTCTCTGTTACATCTTCTCTATTTTTCTCCTTTTTCTTTCTCTCTCCTCTCCCCTCTCTCTCCCGCGTCTATCTATCCTCTCTCCCACTCTGCTTCCCTCTCCTCCATCCCTCCCTTTCTCAATTGTCTCTGTATTTCACACTTTCTCGACTCCTCTTTCTTTCCTGTTCTCTCTCATCCTGCTGCCCGGCTTTTGTCGCCCCCCTGGCCCCCCTCACTCTAAGGTGCCCTGTGATATGCCTTCCCTTGTGCCTCCGCCCACCCCCCCTCCCCCCAGCCAGCGCGAGGCCGCACACCGAGGCATCTGGCCAGCTTGCAGTTCTGTCTCCACTGTCCCCTGGCGGGGCCCGTGGTGGGGCCCCGGGGCACCTTCACCTCTGATGGTCAGTGGATGTGAGAGGCCTCCGATGCTGTCGCTGCGCATCCCTGGAGCCCCTCCGAGTGCAGGGAGAGAAGGGCGCGCGTCAGCGGATCTCTATCCGGAGCTGTCACTGTCCCAGGTGCGTCCCTGGAGGCCGGGGTGGGTGGGGGGAGGGCAGGGAGTGCGGCGTAGGTGAGGGAGGCTGCACAGACCAGGTGGGGCGTGAGCTTTTGAATACATTAGGTCTATGACAGGCTCAGGCCACGACTTTCACGTGAGGTGAGTGACATCAAGAGACTGAGACCCCTCTGCCTCCTTGAAGTGTGGGGGCACTCACGTTTTATGAGCCACACCTGTCTCTGCCATACTATGACGTGAGGGATATATTCAGAGAGTGAGTCTCCTCTGTCACTCACTTCTTGAGGTGAGGGACATACTCAGACTACGCGTGTCATATGTCTCTCTCACTGTGTGAGGTGATGGACAGACTCGGACCACACCCCCCCCCCCCTCTGTTTCCCTCCCTTCTTGGGGTGAGGGACAGACTCAGACCCTAGACCCCCTCTGCTTCTCTCCCTTCTTGCGGTGAGGGTCACTCAGACCGGCGAGGGTCACTCTGACCACGCGCACCGTCAGCCTTGTAATAAAGGATAAACTCAACGGACCAGGACTCTCTCCCAGCACTGTTATTCTTGTAGCTGGCTCTGCCCCTACTTCAACCCTGACTTGCAGGAAGCTCACAAATATCCAGTAGGCGCCTTAGCCCACGAGCTCTATGACTTTAAATTAGTTTAGGACTTGCTTTAGCGTGCACAGAGAAGCTATTTTAACATCTAAGGTAAACCCACTGAGAGTTATCCCTCCCTTGCAGAGTATACTCAGGAGTGCAGCATGTATGATAACCCACTAAGCTACCTCACTGAGTAGGAATCAGTAACCAACGCTGCCCTGTAGCCATTCACAGTGGCCCACTGATCCGTGCTACTGGGACAGAAGCAGGAGGCCTGCAGGTTGTGCACAGACGTGTGTTCTAGGAGCTGTAACCCACCGAGCTGTCGTACGGACTCTGAATGTTACATCCAGAGTTGCGCTGCAGGTGCATTAACCCAGTAAGCTATCCTACTGGAGTTGAAACCTGTGCATGTGAATTCCACGCAGACACAGATCTTTGCAGCAGACGAACGAACCCACTGAGCTATTGTAATAGGCACACCCCTGACACCTGAGGTTACACACAGTTTTGTGTAGTACACAAAGATGTGCTATATGCACTTTAACTCAATACGTAGTCTTAGCAGGACTAGAACGTATGTCCTGGGAGTACATCGCTGTAGTAGGAGCCCTAACCTACCGAGCTGTCTCGCTAGGGCTGGAAAGAGAAGCTATATAAAGGTGTATACAACAGTTATTTAGCTAGGTCACTGGAGCGCATGTTGATAGAGAACCTTACCAAGCCATCTCCTGGGAGGGTGGTGGTGCCTAGAGAAGGAGATGCCTTGACAGGGCTTAATTTGAGCAGGTGACTGCCGGAGCTCAGCCTCATACTTCATTTTAGAGCATCTATACGTAACTGAGGTGGCTGTGCTCTGATTCCCTGGTTTGCAACGGCCAGATACTTGTACGTTTGATATGAAATAACAGCTGCTCTGACCAGCTTTACTAATTGTGGGAGACATGCACACATTTTTATTTCAAGTACGAACCTGCTAGCGCGGAAGAGATGCGGGGTGGCAGTGGCACCCACGGCTTCTCCTTCAACAGGGAGAGCCACTGGTTTGCCTTCCCTGGCTGACTTGAGCCAGGATGGGCGGGGTCAGCGATTAGAGTGACCACCTCATTCCAGATATTTATGGACCCTGTCTCCAGGTCTCACCTCTTCACCTACAAATGATTGTTTTTAGGTTTGTCAGTCTAATTAGTCCAATGGGAGCAGAGCAAGACTACGACTCCCAGAATGCATTAGGTTATCACACAAATCTCCAAGGCTGGAAACAGAGTCCATGATGATCCGGAAGGAGGTGTCACCCTATCTGCGATATACTTCCAATGTAGGATTTAGTTGTGTGTAGATTTAGAGTAAAGATGAACCTCCCTGCAGGATGTCTTTTGGAAGACCAAGGAGTAGGGCATTGCAGTAGCCAAGTCTTGAATTGGCCAGGGCCCCAAGAACCGTATGGTGGTCTTGGTTCAGAGAGATGGAGGAAAGAGTGTTAATTTGTGGATTGAAATTTTGCCTTCTGCTCCCACTTGTGAAATTGTTTTGGTTGGCTTCCGGTATCACTCCGGGACTACCAGGAAGCCCGGGACAGTTATTTCGGCCAATACTAAACCATACCAAGGGCCACCTTCGAAACTCCCACAGCATGTCAAACCATCTGCAGCAATGCTGTGAGCAAATTATTGGTTCATGAGCCTTGTATTTTTCTCTTTCATCTGGTCTCTTTCTGTCTTATGTTGTGCTTCTATTATGTACACACTTTCTTTTTAAGTGTTTCATTCTGGTTTTTGTTGTTGTAGCTTTTAGCTGCGATTTGTCCCCTGCCTTGGGAACCACTCAGCAAGTGATGGGGCAGTCTTTCGAACATAAACCACTCTGACAAATTTCAGTGGCACACACCCATTTTTCATAACATATCCCCCTCCAGACCGCACCAACAAAGCATGTGGTTGGGCAGACCAAATCACCACCAGAGTACACCAGAATACAAGCATTAAAAATGTAATAGGTCTCGCCGTTCATTAAGTTAAAGCCATTTGCTTTGCTATACAATACTATTAGCAAAGAAAATGGCTTTAACTTAATCAAAGGCGAGACCTATTGCATTTTCAATGCTTGTTTATTTTACTTTAACAAAAGCTATTCAAAGGAAGCAAATATAGGCAAAGCCAATTGCATTGGCAGCCAACGCTCGTTCTGATTGCTTTGCCAGTGCTTGTCATTGGCCATGCTGTTGCTCTCTGTAATGGTTGCTTGTGGGTGTGGTTGTCGAAGAACACAGATCTTGGCTCCTTTGTAACATGCGATCTTTCATAAATCACCTTTCATAAATCTGGTTGTACTGGTTCCAGTTCAGGCCATACTTGGTTTCTTGTGGAACCTGCCTTTTAAATAAATCGGGATTCATTGTACTAATTCCATTCTACAACCGTGATAGCTTGAGGTACTATGGAACGGCCTCCTTCCATTTCTCCCACCCTAGGTTTTCTTCCCTCGGTGTGGCATTTATACTATAGTGTCTTCCCCTTCGTGCACTACACTTCCCAAGAAGTCGTAAGGTTAAATGCTTTTATAGTCTATAAGTTCAGTATCATCTTTACGCGTCATTAAAGATTTTTGGCCCTCCCATATATTTCTGTTGTTAATGTCAGAGGAAGGTATGTAGCACAGCATCCTTCAAAATTAGGAAACAGGCGCTGGTTGTTAAACAGACCTTTTCAAGATCAGAAGCACTCTTAAGTCAGTGGTTCCCCTGTCTGAAAAAGGATCCTGCCTGTCGCTTATGACATCAGTCTCATCACCATGGTCCACGTCTTATCCACTCTTTAATTTCATAAGTGAGATATATATATATATAACACCCCATCCCCTCACCCACCCCTGTGCTTCTCTGACTCAGAACGCGAAATGCCTCGAGGTAAAGACCTGTTCTTTACATTACAATCAAATGTGTTTGATTACAGGTAAAGCCAGTAAAAAATGGAAACATGTTTTGTTTTTTGTGCTCAATTTGAAGTTGCACTGACAAGTAAGAAAAAAAGAAACTAATTTAATTTTTCACTCTGCAGTGAAAATTGTCATCCGTGGTGACAGGAACACAGGAAAAACCACCTTGTGGCACCGGCTCCAGGGAAAGAAGTTTGTGGAAGAGTACATCCCAACGCAGGAGATCCAGGTCACCAGCATCCACTGGAACTACAAAAGTAAGGCTGTCTAATGAAACTATAGGCAGGTCACAAGTGAGAGCTGCAGTGGTGGGTGGTTGTATGGGGTAACCAGAGGAGGCAGTTAGGCAGATGATAGGGCGTCTTGTGGATGGTAAGACTGACAGAGTGAGGAGGGGCTGAAGGCAGTGAGAGCTTTAAAATGTTGGCAGATGATATGGAGTAAAATGCAGGTGGAGACAGCAAATGTAAACAGGAAGAACAAACGATAAGTGGCGATCGAGGTCTGTGGAATAATTTGCTCTGAAAAATGTGAGTACATTTAAAGGTGGCAAGAATTGGGGTACAGTATACTGTTGTTTGAGAATTTGCTATGCACCTTAACTTATGTGTTTTAACACAAGGAATGTGGTAAGGGTTTAGGGAGGCTCAAGTCTACTCAGTGAACAATTGCATGATTTAGCTCTACTGTTGGCTGCGAAGGAAGTAGGCAGTGACTGCAGTGTAAAGAAAAGTGTTCTGCACATCACAGGCTTTGAAAAACTGTTTGCATCTCTCTTGAGCCTGGGTTTCTTCTAGGTCAGAAGTGAAAATACATGCTCATAAATAGTTTCTTAGGAAGTTTATATTGAAATAGATCCTCGAAGATGGTTCCATTTAATTGGCATAGGTATTGACAGGAGACTACCCGTTCGATCCTGTCTAATGATGTAAGAATTTCCTGAAGGAAGGCCACCAGTGAACTTTTTCCATCAGCAAATAATCATAACCTCATGGAGGGAAACCTCTGCAACCTCCTTTGATCGTCACCTGAACAATGGCTCAAGGAAATGACGTCCTTTCTTTCTGGTCAGAGCGGGCTCTGCTACATCAGCTAACTCCCATACTGTGCCACTGTGTCATCACCCACATTCAACATCATGAGGCTGATTGTTTGAAACCGTTGGGTTTCCATGGAGTAAAACAAAGATTTGAGTTCAGTTGTGTCCTCTAGGTAGCAGAGGTTTTTGTGGATGATGGCAAGGCTACTTTCAGTCCTAGACTATTTGGGGAAAGGATAGCTTCCCTAAGATAGTCCAGGAGGCTTATTTATTTTTGTGACTTCAGTCCTGGAATATGTTGGAGATTTCCCAAACATTTTAAAAGACGTCCGAACTATTGTAGTTGGCATTGCTGGTAGGTTTTACCCTTGGGCTGCTGCTGAAGACAAAAAATACTAAGAAACACCGTCTGCTCTCAACACTGATCTGGTTGTCCACTAACTGATTAGCAGCACCACACAGTGCCTTCAGAACAAATGAGGCAAAGTAAACCTTGATTTTCAGTAGAAACCTACCGATTACACTGCCATCCACGATGCTTCATGCCCTTTCTGCAGAAGGTTCAACAGTCTCTCCATGGGGAGCTGGGCAGCTGCTGTCCGGGTGAATCTTTATTCCTTATCTCTAAAGCCCAGTGCAAGGGACAGCTTTGCAAAGATTTTGTCAGATACCTTGGTTGTTCTTACTGTTGTTGGTGGTGTTTTTGGACAGTGCCATTTTTAAGTCTGGCATTAGCTAAGACCTTTTGATTTTGCTAACATTATATGCCTAATTATAAGTACAATTTACTTATTGTGTAATATATTTATATCTGATTGTGTCATTCACATTTTTCTTTTTCCGGCTAGTACATAAAGCATGCGGCACTGTGTTGATTGTTTTTAGCCAACGTTTTCTTATTGAACTGATGAGGGCCTGGCAGGTTCCAGAACAAAATGGTTTTGCAAAATCCAAAGCAAGTATTGACTTTTCTAAAATGCTGGCGGCCAACACCAGACTGATTTGGCTTTGCCAGTGCTTATTTTAAATGTGACCATAACCCAGGGAGTGACCCGGATGTTGAAACCGACTAAGACCTTGTGCTAGAGACCTGTTTCTATGCTAGTTTATTTAACTCTCCATCTCTCTTTTAGTAAATGGGCCTGTGGAGAAATCCCGCCAATAGGTGGAGTACAACCATTTAAAAAAGGTAATTTCAGAAATTACTTTGGAATTCACCAGTGTGGGTTAGAAAGCAGGATGTCCTCTGAATTAATTTTAGTATTGGTGACTGCCGTTTGATTGTTACTTTTTTTAAAAACACATTTTATTGATTGCCACAATGCCTTATGCATCAGCTACAAGCATTTTTCTTTTGTATTTCTTGTCATTTTACATTTTATCATATTTAATTGAGATTGTTACATTGCCTTCAAGCAGTTTCAGCACGTTTTCAATTTGGTATAATGCCATTCCTTACATTGCTATAACTGGCAGGTTTTCATATTTTGAGTAACGCTAACAACACAACTAAGAACAACTACCCACTCTTTCTCCCCCCCCTGCCCCCCCACCCCCACGTTCTGGCCCATCGTGTCAGTTGTCTAGTATATCGATAGCTCACACAAAAAGGTGCATAGTGCTCTGAGTTGGGCGGGTACATATACAGCCCAGTCGCTCTGTTACATCACAGTCTGTTGCGGCTGGACTTGTAATTTACTGTGTAGCTGGGGTGTCAGAATGAGGATTGGGGTCTATGGCTTTAAAGCTCTCCAGCATGATATTTCACTCCATGGATATTGGGTGTTTGCGCAGCCCCCGAGCCTCCTCCCGTCTGATAGCTGCACTTTCGGCCCTCTCCATCGTACTACCTCACCATGCCAAGTGAATATCGCAGGAGATCTCATGGACTTCCACCTCATAGTTATGGATCGTTTCGCTAGTATAAGAGCGAGACTTAGAAAGCGAAGTTGGACTTTCTGGGCGCCTGTGCGTTTACGTAGCCCTAATAGGCACTCTTCTACAGTGTCTGCAACCTGCAAGTGCGTGACTATCCCCACAGTGCTACGCACCTCCCCCCAAAATCCTCTAAGGTGGGGGCAGGCCCATATCATGTGTATGAGATCTGCCCCATCCATCTTACAGCGAGGACAGCAATGTTGTGTGTTTGGAAACATTCGGTGTAGACGGCGTGGAGTTAAATAGGACCTGTGTAGAACCATGCATTGTATGAATTTAAATTTTGCATTCCGGGTCACTCGTTTAGGGTGTTTTAGAATACTCGCCCAATCCTTATCAGACAGTTCTTGCCCTATGGTACCCGACCATTTAGTTCTCAAGTCAGTGAGGGGCACTGCCGCATGAGCACGGATACCAACATACAGCCATTTTATGAGGTGCCGCCCCCCTCCCATGTAGTATAGTGTGTGGACTAATTCATGTGGCGGGGGCTCCATACGTTGAGGGGCCCAACTCTTCTTCACATAATGCAGCACCATGGCGTGCGTCAAATACAAGTGATCTGGCGCCCTCGTGACGCGTGTAAAATTGTCGTGATCTAGGAGAGTGTTGTCTCTTCCCACATCAGCCCAGGCCTGTAGCCTACGCTTCGTGAGTCTCCCACCAGGAATCGGTATCCCCAGTAGTGGAATATTTCCAGCATATGGGATGGAGCGGGACATATATTGCAGCGCTTTTCTCCAGCACTGCAGCGCTGTTCTGAGCAATGGTGGTGCTGATGGGGGGAGTTTGCTCGTCGGCAGCTATAGTGTGTGGAGCGTCCCCAGGTTAATATCCTTTATTGTGTACCCTAGTTCCTGCAGATTTCTGCCCGCAGTCCAATAGGACAGCCACTGTAGTTGGCTCGCGTAGTAGTATGCTCTAAAGTCCGGCACTCCCAGTCCCCTTTTATGCGGTTCCAGTTGTAGTTTTTTAAGGCTCACCCTTCGTCGTCCGGCAGATCCAGTAGTATGGTGTCCAGCGCTCGAAATATGAATGGTGGGACTAGTATTGGCAAGTTAGCGAAGTAATACAACAATCGGGGAAGGACCACCATTTTAGATATAGCTACCCGCCCCATTACCGATATAGGCAGTGATGTCCAGAATGCCACTTGCGATCGTACTTCCCTTACTGCTCTTGTGAGATTGCCATCGAGCATATCCGCATGTGACCTATATATATGTATGCCTAAGTACTTAAACGTATGATGTGCCACCGGTAGAGTATGTTGACCAAAGCCAATTACATCTGGGCGGGCGCCTTCATGGAAGAAGAAGGCATTCGATTTTCCTTCATTGATGGCGAGACCTGATATACGCTCGAAGCTGGAAAAAATAGTGGGGAGGGGCTCCAACACATCTGTGAGGTCCCGTGCATATATAATAATGTCATCTGCGTAGGGTGATATCAAGTGCGTTGCATTGCCTATTGGAATCCCAAGCTGGCCGGCCTCCCGCCGCAGTCTAAGTGCGAGCGGCTCTAGGGCAAGCACGAATAATAATGGGGATATGCACTGAGGATTCTTGCGATATGTGGCTGCCGGTGCGTGCTCTCGCAGTAGGGGCCGTGTATAGCAGTCAAATCCACCGGAGATATTCAGGGGGCAACCCAAACCTCTCTAGGGCCTTAAACATATATTCCCATGTGATGGTGTCAAAGGCTTGCTGCAGGTCCAAGGCAATGCAGCCAGCATCAATATATTCCTCGGGGGTAGCGGCCATAATATGGTGTAACCGCCTGATATTTAACGACGTACTGCGCGCCGGCAGGAATCCACATTGGTCCCTATGTATTAGTTTGTGCAGGTGGGGAAGAAGTCTGCTTGCTAGGATCTTACTTAAAATTTTATATTCCGTTGCCAAGAGCGATAATGGGCGGTAGCCCGACAGGTCTGTCTCGTCTCTTCCTGGCTTGGGAAGCGAGACCACCAGCGCCTGCAAGGTGGTATTCTGAAGGTGTCGCAGCTCAAGCGACCTATTGTATAACTCCTCCAACTTAGGGATTAAGGCCTCCGAGTATGAGTCGAAAAACTCAATCGGCAGGCCGTCCGGGCCTGGTGCATTATTTCGTGGGAGCCCTTTTATGGCCGCTTTTATTTCAGTTTTTGTGACCGTACCTATTAGGCTTTTCTGTGCATCAGCAGTGAGCTGCGGGTAGGGCAGGCCCTCTAGAAATGTATCTATAAGTGTGGTGTCAATTTGAAGGGGCTCACTGTACAAGGTACTATAATATGTGCAGAATGCTTTGTTTATGTCCCGCTGAGAGCGAGCCATTTCTTCCCCTGGGATGTTAACATTACAGATCACATGAAGTGGCGGGTCGTCCCTCAGTAGTCTAGCTAATAGTGTCCCGGATTTATCAGCGTCCGTGTGTTTCAACTGAGTGTACGCCCTGTGGTCGATTACCCTGAGGGTTTCTAACAACTCGGCATGCTGTATGCGCGCTTCCTGCAATGGAGCCTGTTTAGCTGGATTGCACACTGCTTCCTGCTCCAACTTGCTCATAGCATCCTCCACTTTGGCTACATTTGTGTGTATTTCCTGCCTAGCTCCTATCGTGGCGCTAATCGCTGTGCCCCTTACAACTACCTTGAGCACATCCCATTCAATCAGAACCGAGGAGGCAGTATTCTCATTTTCTACAAAATAGTTTGTGATAGCCATGGATAACGTGCTACGAAAAGGAGTGTCCTCTAGCATCTGGGGCCATAACTTCCATATAGGGATTGGAGTGGGGACTCTGACCCACGTAATGTTGATCTCCAGGGGGTTGTGGTCCGAGAAGGTCTTTGCTAAGAATGTGGCGTGGGTCACTTGTGTTGCGATGCTAAGGGAGCACAACATTCTATCAATGCGTGTGTGTAATTGATGGACTGGTGAATAAAAGGAATATTCCTTGCTTGCTGAGTTCTTCATTCTCCATACATCCCCCCCAGTGCCCACCCATCAGCCCAGTTGCAGAGGGCTTCAGCCTGTTTAATAGTTCCCGCTCCATTCAAAGGGGGGTGTGACCTATCTAACGATATGTCCATCACTGTATTACAATCACCTCCTAATATCCATGGGTGTATCTCCCATCCTGCCAACACCATGTTCAGGCTCCTGAAAAATTTGTCCTGGTCAAAGTTTGGGGCATAAATGTTACCGAGCACCACTGGCGAGCAATCTAAGGTCCCGCGTAATAGTATATATCTGCCTTGTCCATCAACGCGCCTTTCTAGCTCGACAAACGGAACCCTGTGCCTAATCCAAATAGTCACTCACCCCTCTTGCAAAGGCCGAGTAATTAGTAGAGAATACCTTCCCCCTCCATTTTTTGCGAACTTTCCCCGCTTCCGACTCTGTGAGGTGTGACTCTTGCAGGAACAATATCTGCGCCTTGCGTCTGAGTAGTTGCGCATGTACCCTGTGCCGCTTTTGCACCGACCCCAGTCCCCGCACATTCCAAGTGATTAAGTTATAGGAACGAAGCATACTCGATTTGTGATAATGTGTGACTGCAATGTAAGCGTTGAGTTCCTCAACTCTGAGCTAAACAACCGCTGTGAGCCAGAACCCCTAAACTCCCTTTGAACTATTAATACACGGCTCAACCATTGAACTATGTTGAGCCAAACAGAAAACTGAACCATACAAATACTGCTGCATCTAATCAGTGCATACGCTTTGTGGGGGTAGTCGCTGCCACCTGCCATGTTTCTTTTACACACATGCACGAGCTCCGCAAGCTCTACAGAACCCGGGAATTATATCATTGTCCTCTCATTAACAGTTACCATCATAGCCGTATGAGAAAAGGATATATTGGTCCGTGAAATCACATATCGAGCACCAACCGCTGCTTCGCCCTAGCGTCAGATAATGCCGCCTGTCCAATGCAGCCCTATCCCAACAAATCGTCTGCTGTCTGAGGCGTTACCGTGGGGAACAACGTAAGACTTCGCTCTGAGTCAGAGTGTATAGTACTATCCTCGGATGAGTCAATTGCCATCTGGAGGGTATCTTCCCTTAAGGTGTTCGCAGCAGCCAACGCCTCCTTCCTGCTAAGCTGGACCTGCTCATATGTAGGGCTCAGTGTTTGCGACATATGTACTTTTTTGACATTGCAGCGTGATCTACGATCTTGAGTCCGTTTAGGACTGTTGAGCGGGCTGCGGGACATGGCTCTGGAGTTCGAAACTTGGTCCATGACTTCAATCCATTCCTCTGCATCCTCCGGGCTGTCAAAAAAGTAAGTTTTTGCTCGTGGATGATTTTTAAGCGGGCAGGGAACAACAGTGCATATTTTAGATTCAAGGCACGCAGTTTCTTTTTAACTGTTTGGAAAGAGGACCTTTGGCGCTGAACCATTATTGTATAATCAGGATACGGTGATATCCGGTGGTTTTCAAACTGAATCTGCGATCGCTCACGTGCTTTCTGGAGTAGCACATCACGATTCCTGTAATTTAATATCTTGGTTATTAGAGGCCCCGGTGGCGCACTTACTTTTGGTTTGCCAGTGGGGATTCGGTGGGCTCTCTCCACACAAAAGAATGACGATAGACCATCCGGGGCTATATATTCGCAGAACCATTGCTCCATAAAACTAGCAGCGTTGGGGCCCTCACTGCCTTCGGGGAGTCCGATGACGCGCACGTTATTCCTGCGATTTCTGCCTTCCGCGTCTTCGATCCTGTCCTGTAGGCCGTTGATTTGCCGCTGCAATTGTTGTATTTGTGACGCATGTTCCTTATGTTGGGGCTCGATCTCGCTCAGGGTTTGTCAATGCGATTTCACTGTGCTTGCTAGTTTGCCATGGTCAGCCTTGAGCAACGTGAAGCCTGCCATAAGCGATCCAATTTGCTGTTCAATGGCCTTTCGGGATTCCCTGACCTCCTGGAGTATTAAGTCCAGTTTGTCTTGGGGCGCCTCTGCGTTCGTGGGAGGGATGGAATTGGGCGATGACGGTCGCGTAGAGTTGTCCGGGTCTTCCGTGGGGATGAGTGGTGGGTGGAGGTCGTCTCCGGCACTTTCCCCTTGGGTCGCCCCATTGCTCGCGGCAGCTCTCCCTTCAGTTACTGTTGTTCGCGTGTGCGGGTGGCGGCAGGATAGTCGTCTGTTACGTTTCTGGGGTTGCGCACGTTCCCTCCAATAAGTGAGTCCGAGTTACCAAGGTGTCGTAGAGCCCGACAAGGTAGTTCTTTACTATGTTCAGCCACGGCTTCTGGAATGTCTACTGGTCATCACACGTGGCAATCGCTGGGTTCCAACTACACCCTCCACCCTCAAGATTGTAAGCGTAGTCCGGGCTCGCGCCCAGCACGTTCAGTCTCTGATACGATGAGTTGTGGGCGTCCCTCCAACCAAACTCGGTCTGAGCCCCTGGATTGCAAGTCTGCACCGCCAGTCCCAGGTAGTGGCATCCCACTCCCTACCCCACTACGCAAAGCAGTACCTTATAGGGCCAGTTCAGGCGCCAACCATATCTGGATTCAGCATCGACCACGTATCTTCAGCCTGGCCCCCAGCATCACACAGCGACCCCCTGCGACCAGCAATCACTCCAGGTCCCAGGCAGGGGGCCTCGGGGATTCCGTCTCTGCGCGTGTTACAGCCAGGCGCTCAGCTGCGTGTCCCCTCCAGCAGAGATAACGATCGGGCCAAGATGGTGGGGGGAGCGTCAGTGCAGGCCAATTAGTCCGCCCATATGCTGCACTCGATTCACTCCTCAAAGGCAGCGCTCTCTCTGAAGCACCCGCCCAGTTCCAGGTTCGGGCGCGTCGCCTACCCAGGAACCCCCTGCGTTGCGTGTGCAGAGGAGGCCAGCGGGTCAGCATCCAACACCGATCCGCCCTCGATCACTCCCGCACGCCGCGGCCAACCAGTCAGGCCCGCCCGTCCAGGTGAGTTTCCAGGCCAGGCAAATTCCCCGCAGTACCTCCGGCGTCATCAGAGAGGTACAGTCATTTGGGGGGCAGCCCGACAGTCTCTCCCAGCAGGTGTGTGCCGGTCTGCTCCAGCGTCGGTCGCGGAGGTCGGCAACCCGGGCGTCGCCGGAGGCCGCGGAGCACCCACCTCAGGATCCGACCAGGCTTGCTCCCGGCAGTCCAGCCCCCCCGGCGCCAGGCAGCCGATGGTAGTGCTACGGGGCCAGTTGCGGTCTCCGCTTCCCTCCATGGGCCCACAGCTTCCCCCGGGTGGCCTCCAGCCACACCTCACTAGGACGTATCACGCCCAGTCCGCAAGGCCTCACTGCCGCATAGGCCTCGCCTCGAGGGTACCTCCCAGCAATGACTGTTTCGGCCTCGCTATTCGGCCACAGCCTCGCCCCAGTTATGCCACAGCGGCGGCGCTGTGGTATGAGCTCGATGGGGCACAGCTCATGATGGCGTAGCAGGATTACGATTCCCGGGGTCCGGAGTCTCTTTAATCTGCGTCCGCCATGTTAGGCGGTTAGCCACGCCCCCCCCCGTTTGATTGTTACATACTGGCTATTTGACATATCAAAAATCCAATCCAGCACCAGAGCCTCTGTTTTCTCATAGAAACTTAATATTTATCGAAGAAACCCATGAAATCGATAGTTTGAATTGGCTAAACCTGCAGGTTTTGAAACAGCAAGTACAAATTGATGACATTTGCTTGGTCGTGAATACTTCCTCCGTTTTCTGGTTTCTAATTTTCCTGTTCAGGGTGTGGCAAAGAGTACTGGGGGCAGGGGAAGGAATTCTGCAGTAATCTTGTAATGCACTTGATCCTGTTGCCAACTTTCTTGATTTGGATTTCCAGTGAAATATTGCCAAACATCACTAAAGAAAATAAATCTTAACAAGGGGACGTACAGAGCATTGGCCACATTTCGTTTGTTTAGGGTCCCATGCTTTATTCTTTCCACGTTTATAAAGTAGGTTTGAGAGGATTCCCAACATTGAAAGTGACACACCACACCTAGTTTGTTTTACTCCTTAGTTTTTAAAATTTAAATATACCACAAGTGAAACCATTTTAGTGTGTGTGCATGTGTCATTGTGTTTTCCTTGATTACAAATTGATACTGCAGCATTGCTCCGAGAAGTAGAACCCGCTTTCTCGGATTGAGTCCTCTGTGGATTAGCTTAGATGCCAATGAAGGAAATTGAAAGACACACAAATGATGGACGGAATGCAGAACAAATCAATAATTCACCCACAAGTCAAAAGATCTGGGTTAAATCCATTGTTCTTTTGCTCACCATGCCACCCCAGTTTAGACCCAGTCATATGCAGATCAGTCTTGACCCTACTCCTCATGAGAACAGTCCAGCCTGAACTGCCAATTCAGATCCTCCCTGGACCAGAAACAAGCACCCTGGGACCGGTTTCGGGGTATCACCCATCATCAGCCAGGCTAGCTTGAATCCAGTGACACAGTGAGCCCGGGACCCACGTCTGGACGAGAAAGCAAAAGACACACAAATGATGGACGGAATGCGGAACAAATCAAACATTCACCCCCAGTCAAGAGATCTGGGTTAAATGTTTGACATTGTTCAGCATTCTGTCCATCAATTGTTCTTTTACATTTGTCACCCCGAGTGGGACGGGTATGCCCAGATGTAGATCTGTGCTCTTAATGCCACTGGAGTCAAGCTAGCCTTGCTGATGAGGGGTGATGCGCTGAAACCGGTCGCATGATTCTTGTTTCCGGTCCAGAGCGGGCCTGGCAGTTCGGGCTGGACTGTTCCCAATGGGAGCAGTGTCAAGACTGTTTGCACATGGCTGGGTTTAAACTGGAATGGCATGGAGAGCAAAACACGATGGATTTAGGCCCAGATCTCTGTACTGGGGTGAATGTTTGACATTGTTCAGCATTCTGTCCACCAATTGTTCTTTTTGCATCTGTCACCTCGAGTGTGATGGTATGCCCAGACGTGGGTCCCGTGGTCTCCATGCCACTGGAGTCAAGCTACCCTGGCTGATGAGGGGTGATACCCCAAAACCGGTCCCAGGATGCTTGTTTCCGGTCCAGGGAGGACCTGGCCTGGCAGTTCGGTCTGGACTGTTCCCATGGGGAGCAGGATCAAGACTGATTTGCATATGGCTGGGTTTAAACTGGAATGGCATGGGGAGCAAAAAAAACAATGGATTTAGGCCCAGATCTCTGTACTGGGGTGAATGTTTGACATTGTTCAGAATTCTGTCCCTCAATTGTGCATTTTGCATTTATCACCCTGAGTGAAGGAAATTGAGCACAATCCATGTGCCATAGTTTTTTTTCTTGAATAAAGCTTAACTGTGCAGCTTTTATGTTCAGAGTTGAAATGGCTTTTAATGCAAGTGAAATACTAAGGAAAAGGTATGTTAATTAAAGATGTTCATCTTTGTCATATCTAAATTATATAAATATGGAGGAAGCTGTGCTCCAATTCTCCTCAGTACACAGGACTTTGTCTTAACCTCATGTGCTTGTTAACTGCTTAAGTGTACTGAAAAAATATATTTTTTTAATTGTTCAGAGCAGAATCCAAACCACATATTTATCCAGCCTTGCTTAAAAAGCCCTGTTGCGCCCTACCTACATGTGTGGGTGGATCCATGCAACCAAATTATGGAACGGGTGATACCCTGGCATTACCTGGCCTTATGCATTTCTGATATGCCTTTTTTATCATAGCTGAATTTTAACCACAATTTAAGAGCAGAGCTGGTGTTCGAGGTAGAACGAACGAACTAGCACACTACTTTAGAGCCTTGCAAATGTTTATTGGGCATAGCCCTCGCCGATAAAATGTGAACTGGAACCAGGAATACAGTATAAAAGATATGAAATGCTGTAAATGCGTACTGGAAGAACTAAGGTAAAAATAGCACATTTATTCTCTTATGTTTGAATTTCTGTTAATTGTTTTTTTAAATAATTGTGACCTTTTGGCAGTAACAAATTATGAGATCAAAATGCTTCATGAGCATTTCGGTTCTCGTCTATCTTCTGTGAAGCGTTTCACCACAGAATCAAGGCAAGAACCAGAGATGTGTCAATATGTACAGAGAAACATACCCAATTTTCCTTCCATTTCACCAAGTGGTTTTGTCAGTCAAGCAAAGAACTTTTTCACAAATGTTAATTGTTTTTCAGGGGTGGGTTTAGAAGTCTTTTTGAGTAATGTGTAAGTATGTGGAAATTGAAGATTGGCCTGATTGCTTGCTGGCGACTAAAAATGTTTCTTGATTACACCCCAAAGAGAAAAGTATCTGCTTAATCTGCTAAGGTTATTGGGAAAGACATTTAATTATCCTCTCATTCTTTTTCCATTGTAGTATCGCTTTTCTTGCCCCTCAAATGAAACTCCATTCATTTTGGCCCTCGTAAAATAGTGCTTCCACACATGTTGACCTGTCCATGTTGACCTGTCCATACCAAGAAGTACTGTAGACAAGACACACTTACTTACGAGAGGTTTGTAGGGATGGACTGGGGGCGAGGAAGTCCTGGATTCAGAGTAATGAATATTGATGACCGGTAATCAGGGCACAAACACCTCATCCGTCTTCCTCGTTCAAGCTCTTTCCTAATGGGTGATCTTGCAAAATACAGAACTCATCTAGAGAACTAAAGGCTAAAACTCAATTACGGTGACACTCGATGCATTTATTGAAATAAGCTGTGTTGATACAGAATGCCAATCAACACTTTTTCTCCAAAATTTGAAGACAAAGCACCTCTAATGACCTCTGGTGATGTTGGGCAGTGTAAATGAACAACCATATATTAAAACATAAAACATCCAGCTAGAGGTTGCTGGGAGCACTCACTTACTTTGTAATGAGTTAGTATCCCATGGGATTGTCAGAATTGAATATATTGTAGATCCAATTATGAATAGACTGGTGAAAGGCCCTGACACGTAGCACTCAATATATCTAATGACTTATATCTATGGAAATTTTATCCAACAGTATCTGAGCGGTGCACTCCCTCACTGACTGACTCCGTTTGATCATCAGTCATTGAATTGTTGCTTCCTAATCTTATTATTAGATGTGCTCTTATTAGGTATCCTCATAGATTCATCTTAAACCAATCCTTCCATTAAATTATTTGCTTTGTTGATTAGAAGCAAATGTTACTCTACTATTAATTTGTATATGAATCCACTGATTTCTTTCCTCAATTCCAATGCATTTCACACATTAAAATGTGCTTCAGCAAATTGTCCATCTGTTACAATTAGGAGACTCCTATATAAGCACAAGACCGGAACATTAAAATAAAGCGGAACATAGTGTCAGAGTAGGGTAATTAGACACAAGAATTGGATATGATTTAGGCACGTCTGCCCTCATTATGAGTTGCTGAAAGTATTATTACCTCGTGTTTTCAGCTGCAATACCAATCTTAAAGAGACAGTTAGTTATAGACTGCTTACCATAGAATTACCCCCATGCGTCAGACTGGATCCGGAGAATTTTTTCTTAGCAGTACCCCTGCGTGTCAGTGGGTGGCGTTGGTCGACTCTGCGTCCGTCGTCGGCTTCGTGGTCACCGGAATGACATTGCGGTGTGTTCTTAGACGCCTCCCCGGTGCGCTGACGTCAGTTCTTTCTTTTTCCGCTCCAGCCTAGCGCAGATCCGTAGAGAGCTACCCCTTTAGTCACTTTTTGACTAAACTTTTTCGACGTTTTGTCAACTGTTTTTTCGAGTCTTCGACTCCATGTGCGTGAGGGATGTCCCATCGTCAGACCGGGTTCAAGCCTTGCGAGGCCTGTCACAGGCTGATGTCTGTGACAGACCTGTACCTCGTGTGCCTTTGGTGTCTGGAGCGCGACCGCGACCCGAAGTCGTGCTTCGACTGCCGGGCCATAAATCCTAAGTCTTTGTGGGAGCGGTCCCGAAAGCTCTTGGAGGCCCGGCGGTCGACTCCGCGTCGCTCCCGTTCGAAAAGAAGGTCTTGAGGCCGCTCGCGGAGCTCACACACACCTCCTTGCACTCAAAATCTTCGAAGTCTTCGGATAAGTCGTTGCACAAGAAAAAGGCGAAGAAGCACCGGGGCTCTTCGCCTTCTCCCCGTCGGTCGACTGAGCGTCGTCCCTCTAAGGCTCCAACTCTGGTGCCTCCTTCAGGGTCGACTCCGCAACTCCCCCCCCCCCCCCAATATCCGGGACCCGGAGCGTCCCCTGCCCAACTTCGTAAGTTCTACGAAGCCCTCCACCTCGTCTTTGGGCAGCCCAACTCCGTTGCTGTGCCTTCGGGCCCCGCGGAGCCAGTCGGGGGACCTGGGCCTTCGATGCCAGCGGCTCTGGCACCGAAGGGCCACCGTGGATCCAGGCCTGGATCAGGACCGACGCCGGTCGATCTTACCCGACCTTCCCCGGTGTCGATGCCGGCGCCGACTGTGCCCCAGGTCGACGCCGTCCCCATCCTCACCCCCGAGATGGATCCGAAGCCGGACAGACGTTGGTCGACATTGGATCTGATGCCGGAGGGTACTTTTGTTCCCCTGTTTATCTCTGGTGTTCCCTACCACCCAGATGGTGGTGTTGAGGACTGGGAGGGGTCGCTGGACCCTTTAGCAGACCAGCTAGAAGAGCCGGACTGGAGAGAGGACCTGGGTGACGCCAGTGGCCTGGACCCTTCTCTAGACCTTGGCATGCTTTCTCCCCCTACTGTGGCTACGGGGGAGGGAGCGTCCTACGCAGTGCTGTGGTGGTGAGAAGGGTGGCTGAGGTCTTGGGCCTTGAGCTTCCTTCAGTGGCGGTCAGGACTAACCTCCTGACAGAGGTGCTTCCAACCTGCGGCATCCACTTCCGAACCCCTATTGCCCTTCAATGAAGCCCTCACTGACGTCCTTCTGGGCACCTGGTCCAAGCCCAGCACAGGGGGTCCTGTGGAAAGGACGATCGCCCGCTGCCACCCCTGCCCCTAGGCGACCCAGTTTTCCTCACCGTACACACTTCCCCCGAGGGCTTGGTGGTCCAAGCCTCTTCCTCCAAGGGTGCATTCCCCTCTGCTCTCACAGATAGGGAATCCAAGAAGGTGGAACACCTTGGGAAGCGTATGTTTTCTTCCTCCAGCTTAGCACTGCAGTCTGTGAATACCGCGTGCCTCTTGGGCCGATACTCCCATACCATCTGGGACTCGGTTGCGCAAGTGCTGCCTCAGTGCCCGGAGGATGCCCGGGCCGTTCTCCCAGGCAGTGGCGGATGGGAGAGACGCAGCCAAATTCACAATAAGATGTGGACTTGATACCACCGACTCACTAGGCAGAACGATTGCCACGTCAGTAGCCCTTCGGCGCTACGCTTGGTTGAGGACATCTGGCTTTTCGGGGATGTCCAGTCTACCTTGATGGACATGCCCTTTGATGGCCGTCGCCTCTTTGGTGATAAAGCAGACTCCGCGCTGGAGCGCTTGAAAGATTCTCAGGCTACGTCCAGATCTTTGGGCCTCGCTGCGCCCTTCCGGTCCACTCCAGTCTGCTTTTCATCCCTTTCGTGGCTACGGAAGGGGCGCCCAGCCACGTCTGGCCCAGTCTAGCCACCGGTTCATGCAAGCTGCCCAGCCTCTGCGTGGCCGGGGACGTGGGACCCAGTGATCTCGCGGGTCTGGGAGCCAGTGGGCGGGCCAGTCCACCCTTTCCCCCCCTGCAGCAGCCTCCAGGCCTTCCTAGTCCGACCTTTCAGGGCCCTCAAAGGCCAGTGGGCGGCAGGATTCGCCATCACCTCCCCCACTGGCAATCCATAACGTTGGACAGGTGGGTTTTGCAAATAGTCTGAAGGGGCTACTCCCTCCCCTTCGATACTACCCCTCCCTCCATGCCACCGTCTTTCGATCGCATGTCGGAGGATCATTTGGCGCTTCTCCGCCAGGAAGTCTCAGCCCTCTTAGTCAAGGGAGCTATCAAGAGGGTCCCTGTGCCAGAAATAGGTTGTGGTTGCTATTCCCGCTACTTTCTGGTGCCCAAAAAAGGCAAAAGCCTGCGTCCTATTCTAGACCTCCGGGCCCTCAACCGCTTCCTCTGGAAGGAGAAGTTCAAAATGCTCACGTTAGCTCAGGGCCTGTCTGCCCTCAACCCTGGAGACTGGATGGTGGCGTTGGACTTCCAGGACGCCTATTTCCATATTCCCGTCCTGCCGGCCCACAGATGCTACCTGCGGTTCATGGTAGGCCTCAAGCATTTTCAGTTTACCGTGCTCCCCTTTGGCCTTACCAGTGCCCCTCGGGTGTTCACGAAAGTAATGGCGGTGGTCGCAGCTCATCTGCGCAGATCAGGGGTTCCAGTCTTCCCCCTATCTCTACGACTGGCTGTTGAAGGCGTCCTCGCTCCAGGCTGTCGTCTCCCACCTCCGGACTACGGCGGACCTCTTGCACTCGCTGGGGTTCACTATAAACGTGCCGAAGTCCCACATGGCTCTTGATACAGTGCAGTTTCGGGCCTATCCTCCCGAACAGCGAGTCCGGGATATTCGGGCTATGATACTGATGTTTCAGCCCCTATCCCGGACTTCGGTGAGAATGACTCTGAGGCTGCTGGGCCTCATGGCCTCCTGCATCCTGCTAGTGGATCATGCCAGGTGGCATATGCGGGCTCTGCAGTGGGACCTGAAGTTCCAGTGGGCGCAGCATCGGGGGAATCTTTCCGACTACGACCAGATTTCGGCGGGAACTGCAGCACAATTGCAGTGGTGGCTGAAGAACCAAGCTTGGGTCAGAGGCAGATCCCTCTCCCCTCCCCAGCCAGATCTAACAGTGATGACAGATGCGTCGCTTCTTGGATGGTGCGGCCATCTGGGAGAGGCAGAGATCAGAGACATCTGGTCTCCGGCGGAGTCGGGGCTCCATATTAACCTGTTGGAACTCCGGGCGATCCGCCTGGCACTGAAAGCGCTCCTTCCCTCTCTCAAAGGGAAAGTGGTGCAGGTGTTCAGACATCACTGTCATTTGGTACTGCAACAAGCGGGGTAGGGTTGTGGACCCTGTGTCAGGAGGCTCTTCGCCTCTGGACGTGGCTGGAACATTAGGGCATTGCCCTGGTGGTTCAACACCTGGCTGATTCTCTGAACGCCAGAGCGGACAAACTCAGCCGTCGGTGCCTCGTGGATCACGAACGGCGTCTTCACTCGGAGATGGTGCAAGGTCTCTGTAGGAAAGTAGGATCTGCTTCTTATGGTTACCCCCACTTTTTGCTTGATGTTGCACTGTTTTTAGTTTGAAATCTTTTTATTGAGGTATAATAAAGGAGATGCAGCGAGGAGTAAGGCTCACATCACAAGCCAATTGCCATCGTATTGCTTCGCAGAGCATCAAAATAACTTTGAAACCAACTCCCCACCCCCCTTCCTCCTCCCCATACAAGATAGCTAGATAAAGAGCAAACCCCGTATTCCATTGCACAGTGTTATTATGCTTGATTTGCGCGCTGGTTTAACTCGGGAAGGCGTAGAAGCCGTAAGAATCTAGGGCAGGACAGCTCACGGAATTCAGTACACAGCAGGGTGACAAATGGCTGCCATAGGTCAACAAATGAAGTCCCATCCCCCTGAAGTGAGGAAGAGATATGTTCCATGCCCAGAACATACCACAATTGGTGCAGCCATCCCTGCAAGGTTGGTGGTCTATCTGTGCCCCAGTGTGATATAATATTCTGTAGTGCCGCCCTTAGGGCTAAACCTAATTGTTTACCTTTGCGGGACTTAAGGGGAAAGGTGAGTCTGTCAGACACTCCTAGGACCACATATTCAGGGAAGCCTAAGAGCGTGGTGTCAAAGTGACTGTCAATCTCGTCCAGCACATGCGTCCAATAAGTAGTGAGGGTAGGGCATTCCCACATGAGGTGTAGGAGTGTACCTTCAGCGTCCCATTCCCTCCAGCAGGTAGGGGAGTGGTCTGGGTCACACTTGTGAAGTCGGAGGGAGTGAGATACCAATATGTCATAATCTTAGTGGCCGTCTCGACGCTGGATGTATTACGTGCTGTATGCCGAGCGCTATAATAGATATCCGACCATTCTTTAGAAGTCAAGGTCCGACCGAGCTCAAGTTCCCACCGTCTTTGGCCCGCCGATTTAACCACCGGTTCCGGGGGACGCAGAATGTGGTAGAGTTCTATAATAAGTCGCTTTGTGGATTGTTTCGAGAGCAGCCAGCGCTCGTACCGGGTGAGGGACCTCTCCGAGCCAGGGCGGGTTTGGGGTTGCATAGCCCAGTGTCGTGCTTGTAAATAATGGTAGCGTTCCGTTTCAGGTACGCCAAAATCAGTCTTAAAATCCTCAAAGGTGCGAGGGCCCTCTGCATCGAAAAAATGCCCTATCGACCTGCGCCCAGCTAAGTCCCAGTGGCTAAATGCGTTCCAATCGATGCCTGGGGAGAAGTCTGGGTTTTCCGTAATAGGAGTGAGGGGTGATGGGAAGGTTGTCAGGCCGTTGCGAGTAGCGGTGGCGTCCCAGGCTTTTAATGTGGCACGAGCCACTGGAGAGCCATACAACCCAGAGGGCCTGGAGGCCTTGCGAAGAAAGGGGATCTTCCAGAGAGCGTTTTTCGCTAGTGCACGCTCCATAAAGAGCCAGCATTTCTCAGATTCTGGCTGAGCCCATTCTAGAAGAGTCCGTATCTGCGTGGCCTTATAATAGCGGTCAAGATCAGGTATCCCCAACCCCCCCTCTTCATGGGGTCTAAAACTCAGCGCTCTATTTATTCGCGGACTCTTATCTGCCCAGACATAGTTGACGTACTCGGATTGTAGCTGTTTTAAAACACCTGGGGGCGGCTCCACCTGGAGAGTCTGGAAAATTGGATACTGGGGTACCCTTATCAGTCCCTAGTATATGGTACCCATGTACCCAGGGCATAGGTACCCCAGAGGCCACCCATGGGCTGAAGCATGTATTATGCCACCCATGAGAGGCCATGCAAAATGGAACTCCAGGTCTGCTACAGCAGCCTGTGTAAGATGGTGCTTGCACCACTTACTTTAGATATAGGTTCACTATATCTATATGTCACTACACTTAAAACTTATAAGTCACCCCTATAGCAGGCCTTATCAATCCTGAAGGCAGGGTGCTGGGTTTTTAGTGAGAGGGTGCCCTGCATGAGCAGAGCCTCTCTGCAGCCTTTCGAGACCATTCTCCCGGGTTGTCTGTGACTCAGCCGGACATAAGGGTAGAGGTGCATTATAACCTCGCAGTAAATGCTATCTCAAATGGCTGCATAGAAGCATATCGTGTTTGGTATCAAACACCTTGGAATCATACCTCCACACCGGTAACCAGTGTGGGAGGTAAGATTCCACCCTTCAGAAGCGAGCTTCGTGTGGTCACTGGTCTATCCGGTGCCAGCCTTCTTGACCCGGTCAGCACAAAATGGATGCTGCCGACCAGAGACACACTTCTGCCCTCCTGCTGCTGAGCCAAGCTCGAGCAGGGGAAGGCAGCACAATAGGCATCCTGTCACAGGGACAGTCTCTTTCAGCGATGGGAGAGCCTTGGTTAGATCGGTTCGCCACCGACGATAACGCGCAATGTCAGCAGTTCTGCGCGTTGGAATTTCCAAGACGGCTCTCGCTTGGCAGCGCTTTTGTCGCAAGTGGAGTTACGTCCTCCTGTATGCCTTTCCACCTGTACCTCTTCTGCCCCGAGTGCTGAAGAAGATCAAGTGCGACCGGGCCCAAGTTATTCTGGTGGCTCTGGACTGGGCACGAAGAGTTTGTTACCCCGAGCTCCTGAGCATGACCATCGATCCTCCGATCAGGCTGCCCCTTCGGGAGGATCTTCTGTTGCAGCAGCAGGGGACGGTTCTTCACCCGAACCTGTCCAGCCTCCACCTCCTTGCGTGGAGATTGAGCGGCGACAGTTGACAGATTTTGACCTTTCATCCGAAGTCTGTAGGGTCATCTTGGCAGCCAGGCGTCCCTCCACGAAAACGGTGTACGCCTGTCGATGGAACAAGTTTGTGGCATGGGGCTCAGCAAAGGCTGTGGATTCCCTCTCTGCCCCACTTTCATAGGTCCTTCTGTATCTTCTTTCTTTAGCCCTGGGCACTCTTAAAGGCTACCTTGCAGCTATTTCTGCTTTCCTTTGGCTACCAGATCAGCCATCCCTTTTCAAGTCTCCTATTGTAAATAGATTCTGTAAGGGCATTATTCATCGCTTTCCTCCTCCTCCCTTTATAATGCCCCAGTGGGACTTGAACCTTGTTTTAACTTATCTTATGTGTGCTCCTTTCGAGCCTCTTCATAACTGTCCTCTCAGGCTCCTCACTCTGAAAACTGCCTTCCTTGTTGCTATCACCTCTTCTCGCAGAGTGAGTGAGCTTCAAGCCCTATCTTCTAAACCCCCTTTCTTCTCTGTGCATCCGGACAAAGTGGTGCTTAGGACGAGGTCTTTGTTCCTTCCTAAAGTGGTTTCACCATTTCACATTGGACAAACGATCACTTTGCCCACCTTTTTCCCACCTCCGCACCCTTCCAAGGAGGAGGAGAGACTCCACCGTCTGGACCCTAAACGTGCGCTATCCTTCTACCTACCTTGACCGCACGAAGGACTTCCGGGTGGATGATCAACTTTTCGTTGGCTATGTAGGTGCCAAAAAAGGCCGGGCTGTTCAAAAGTGTACCATCTCTCGATGGGTTGTCCTTTGCAAAAAGATCTGCTACGCTTTAGCGAAAAAGGAACCTCCAGTGGGGCTACGTGCTCATTCCACTGGGGCTACGCCAGCAACCACTGCATTAGCACGGGGACTTCCACTTCTTGACATCTGTCAGGCAGCCACGTGGGCATTCTTCCACATGTTCACCAGACATTACTGCTTGGACAGCCACGTCCGGAGGGACGGCTATTTTGCCTGTTCAGTCCTCCAGGACTTTCTGGTGTGAACTTGGTTCGCAGTCCCTCCTCCGGGGTTGGTATTGCTGGGGTATCTATTCTAAGGTAAGGAATCTATAACTAACTGTCTCAGATTAACAAGTTACTTACCTTCAGTAACTATGTATCTGTAAGAGACATATGTTAGTTATAGATTCCTTACCGCCCCACCCATCCTCCCTGCTCTTCGAACTGACTTCTAGGGATAGGGACTCCCTTGCAGGGCCCTAGTTGTTGCACACCAGTGGTCAGTGCCTTTCATGTCTCTGCGCTTCTGGCGTGGAAAGTCGTGTCAGAACTGACATCAGCGCGCAGGGGCGGCGTATAAGTAGACACCGCAACACCATCCCGGTGACCACAACGCCGATGACTGATGCGGAGTCGACCGACGCCACCCACCGACGCGCAGGAGTAGTGCTAAGAAAAAATTCTCCGAATCCAGTCTGACGCCTGGGGGTAATTCTAAGGTAAGGAATCTATAACTAACATATGTCTCTTACAGATACATCGTTACCGTAGGTAAGTAACTTGTTCTTCTGGACGATTACAGGCTCAACCAGGGGTGTTAATATTGCACACGGAAAATTAAATGTATCGCCACACCTGTAGATAATACACATAGAAAAACTGTAGGCGTGATACAAATTTAGATGTTATTTATCGAACATGATATATAACGATACCACCGGGTACTTTATTTAGCAGGTGCGATAAATAGCACCTATTATGAGTTTCTGGGAAATAACATGCAAGTTTTGGTGTGTAAAGCACCAAAATCCGCATAATGCGGTAAATAACGTATGCTTTTCCCCATGTTAAATTTCGGCAAGCTTGACCTTTTTTTTAGTGTTTTTTTTTTTAAACTCATCAGTTACTGATGACACTCTCACAGTAAGGGCTACGATTTGTTAGTATTAATAAATTGAAATCGTCTGCAAACTATGACAGTTCATGCTGATCTTTCAACCTGGGTTGCTATACTTATCATATATTCCCTTGATCCTATGTTATCTTGGAGCTGGATATTGGAGTGCCATCGGAAAAAAATAATGGAGAAAGACATCTGTCCTTTGCCATTCCCCTGTATAGTGGGAGAGGAGATTATTGACCACAATCCTTCTATAATGCCATTTATTTATTCATGGTGCAGTTTATTTATTCTGTTTATTGTTCATATCAGGCAAACAAGGTGATAAACCAATCAAATTAGATACATGCAAGTACACAATCACATTTAATCAAAATACATGATAATAGCCCATAGATAAGAGTGTAATACAAGATTTTGATAATTTTCATATTAATATACTGAATTAATAAAATCCCCAAACAGGAACAAGAAATAATTACAGTAGTTCAGAACCAGTTTAAACAGCAACTGTAAGTTGCAAACCATTGTTGCTTCATTTTAAACCTAAGAAAGAGAGCAAAAGTCTTGCTCGCTTTCTCCGTGCTTTATAAATATTAGTAGCAAATGCCAGCAAACTGCAGCTCACTATTTATACTTATTTGTATGAACTGAAAAGCAGTATGACTGCAGTTATTTTTAAACATTGGACAAAGCCATTTCTTACTAATTGAGGCATATAGGCCCACATTTATTAAGCATTTTTGAGGTCGGAAATGGCCGATCGGTCCGTTTCCGACCGCAAAAATGCTTTTACATATGTATGAAACAAAATTGTGATTCGGTAACATTTTACCGAATCGCAATTTGTGTATGCGATTCAGTATTTGGAAGGGGCGTGTTTAGGGCGTCCCTTCCAAATACAGAATCCAAATGGGATGTATGAATGTTTTGCGACCAAATTACGCTTGCAAAACATTAATATTTTAATGACTCCTTGAATGAGGTGGTAACCCATTCGCAAATGGGAAGGAGTCCCCAAGGGGCCCCTTCCCCTTTGAGATTGAATTTTTTTTTTTTTTAAGTGCAGGCAGTGGTCTCACGGACCACTGCCTACTCTTAAAAAATGAAGCTGCAATGGTGGTCTGCTGACCTCAGCAGGCCACTTTCCCAGTGATTGCGTAGATTCCTAATGGCTCGCAAATTGCGACCTACCTCATTAATATGCATGAGGTAGGTCTATTTGCGACCCATTAAGAATCGCCTATAATGAAACTGAAAAGAGTTTCATACATTAGGATTAGCGATTACCTAATTGCGAGTCAGAGAAAATCGCAATTAGGTAATCGTTACTTGTAATAATGACACATATGGCCCTAAGAGTGTTGAAAAAGTACATTTAAAGTTTCTTGCCTGATTTGAAGGTACACACATCTGAGATTTAATATTTCAAATAATGGTCTTGTAGGAAATTGGATTTTTGATTGAGGGGCTGAAAAACCTTCTCAAGCAACAACTACAATCTTTGTGAGGGTAACCTACAAAAGTCCTAAATTAACCTGTGCTTAACTGGTAGCTTGGCACAAAAGCGATCGGACTTAACTTAGAGACACTGTGCTAAGTATTTATGCAGCACACAAACAGTAATATCGTGAAAACACAACACAAGAGATACCCCAAACCAATTTTGAAAAATAGAGTAAAATGCAATAAATAAAGTGAGACCAAAACGACAGAATTCTAAACAGTAGAACTGGAGCTATGCAATTTTAAAAGTTTAAGTAAAAATAGCACGAAGAAACAGAAAGCGCTAACTGGGAGTATCTGTTCGTGCTAGAACGGGACAAAGTCACAAGTTCAGGCTGACTGCAATGGAGTGTGGCCGGATACAGACACCAGGTTACTCCAGCTGAAAAAGTTACCTTCTGAAATCCGGTTTTACAGGAGGAGCTCAACTGATGCCAGCCAAGGTTCCAAGACCCGAGGATGCGCCTCTTGGGTAACAGGAACTCTCCCCAGCAGACGCCAGCAGAACTCTGGCAGGTCCAGTTTCAGTTGCAGGTCCTTTGCAGAAGGTCAGCTGGGCAGTTGCAGGGAGGCCCCTGGAGCTTGTTGTGTCCCTATAGCTCTGAACAGACCAACTGACCCTTGAATTCACTCAGGTTAACCTTGAATGAAGGGAGCAGGTCCAGCCTTTCTTCTCAGAGAGCAGGGCAGGCCTCAAGCAGCAGGGCAGTCCTTTGAAGAACAAGGCAGGCCTCAAGCAGCAGGGCAGTCCTCTGGGGAACAAGGCAATCCTTGTTCTGCAATGTCCACAGGTTCATGTCCACTGAAGAGTGGGTCTGAGGGTCTTATTTTTGTACCTGGTGCCAACTTTGAAGTGGAAGAAACTTATGGAGTCCTCCCCCTACACACAGGTAGTTCTGGAATTTCCTTGCTCCCTGTACAGTCCCCATGGTGTCTGGGGAGACAATAAACTGGTGTCAAGTTATTTGTGAGTGTTCTGGAGGCAGCCTTGCAAATGTAAGTGGGAAAAGGAACAGCTCTGCCCTCCCATCCTGACAGAATGGCCCTCTACTAGCTACACTCGGGTCCTATTGCTCACTGTCTGGGCCTAATATGCATTCCTGCTGGGAGAGCAATTAACATGCCCTGGCAGCTGGAAACCCCTAGAAGGCCTCAGAAAATTTAGGGAAGGAAAACGCAAACTTCCTAAAAGTGGCATTTTCAAAATTGTAATCTAATATCCGACTTTACCATTAATTAGAATTTTAAATTGCAATTCATTTGAGTCCAAACATGACAGTTCTACCTGCTCCCAATCAAACATTAACATTTATTAAATATAATAAGGTAACGTAATGTTGACCTATGGGAGAGGTGGACCTCACAGTAGTGAAAAAACAATATTTAGGCATTTTTCACTACCCGGACATGTAACACTTAAAAACATGTCCTACTTTTTAAAATACAATGCACCCTCCCCTGTGGGCTGTTTAGGGCCTACTTTAGGAGTGGCTTATATGTATGTATAGGGCGGATTAGGCCAGGCAAAAGGATTATTTTGGCAGGTCGAATTGACAGTTTAAAAGTGCATTACAGGCTGCAATGGCAGACCTGAGATGTGTTTCAAAAAGGCTACTTTTAGTGGGTGGCACAATGAGTGCTGCTGCCCACTAGTAGCATTTAATTTACTCGCCATGGGTACCCGTGGTACCATATATGAGGGACTTGCAAGTAAATTAAATGTGCCAGTCAGGTGTAAGCCAATTGTACCATGTTTTAGGGGGAAAGCTCAAGCACTTTAGGACGGGTTAGCAGTGGTAAAGTGTACAGAGTCCTAAAACCCAACAAAAATGGGTTCAGAAAACAGTAGGGGTGAAGGCAAGACGTTTGGGGGTGGCCCTGCAGAGAGGGCCACGTCTAACACATCTTATTCACAATGAGCAATCCCTTCGTAAATGGAGTACACAGCGTAGGGTTGCAGGAAATGCTGTATATTGCTCTGGCCAAAACCTGTTTGTGTTACAAAATAAGATACAATCGGGCTAAATTGTAGCTTCCAGGAATCCCTAATGATTTAAGGACCAACAAATATACTTAAGTAAACTAATTTTGAGGAGTCTTCTATATTCCTTTCAGAAAAATACAAAGCATTCGTATTCCAATTTTAATCAAATACTTTCTAACGTATGATTTTCCGAATATGGACAAAATATAAGGAATCCTACATTGGGTCTTTATGAAAAGTCTTGCAGAGTTTTGAACTTAGTATGAATCCAAAGCAACAGGAACTTTGCCAGGAGTCCTTTGGAATCACTACAGACAAATTTGACAAGTGCCTGAGTTATTTTTTTTCTGTAATATTAAGACACTTTGGGTTACAGCTGATGAACACTTAATAGATCACACAGCATCAAAAGGACAGATCCTAGATACGTTTTATACAAATGGGACAGTGCAGTAGGGGTAGAATAAAGTAATCTTGGCTTCTTGCTAGTGATTCGCCCAAGAAAAATAATGTTAAACTGTAGGCCCAAACAATAAAAATTGGCTCCTTCCCCAATTGGATATTCTATTGAACAAAGTAATTCCTGACACCTTTTGGTTTGCTTCGAACTATAATCGTCCGCGTTAACGAGCAACCACATAGAAATACAAAAGTTCTCAAAGACAGACAGCAATCAAGTGAGGTAACAGGGCATCATATTCTGCCTTGAGTAAAATGGCTGATTGCAGATAGGCCTATTTCGGAACAACCTCAATAACTGCTTTCCGGGAAGAATGTAAACTGTCCCTCTCTGAACCCACAGAGATCAACGGCGGAGTGCCTCAGGTCTCCTCCCTGAGCCCTCCTCTCTTAACCGTCTACATTCGCCCGCTCGCAGCCATCGTCGGGAACCACGGACTCCTATGCCGACGACACCCAGCTGATTCTCTCCCTCACCAACGAACTAACAGTTGCCAACCTTTCACGACAGGATGAAGGCTGTTGCCACCTGGATGAAGAACAGCTGCCTCAACTCAACTCTGAGAAGACAGAAGTCCTCATCATGGGCTCCACCCCTTCCGCCTGGGACGACTCCTGGTGGCACTTGGAACTGGAACCCCCCCGCACATACCCACAATTACATCTGAGGTTCCCTTAAGAATGATTTCTGTGCCCACACACAATCTCTCTTGTATTAGTTTTTGTTAAAATGTGATCGCTGATCCCCTGTTTATATGTAATTTACTCAAAGCCACAGGTCTTTGCCATTGCCCTCAGAGCCAGCAAATATTGAGCTATCAACTCTCATTCCCTTGTGTACTAAAGTAAAATGTATACCTCTCCAAGATTCTGTTAACGTTCATCCCATATTTCTCTGTCATCTGTTGAACAGCAGTTTGGTACTCATCAGGTATCACTGTGTTACCTAAAAGTATAAGATTCTTTAATCCCTTTCATCCTAATTCCTAAGACAATGTGTCAGTAACACAGTTGTGATTTAGTGCTACCTCTACATAAGCCTGAAATAGGTTATGTTATGTTAAAAAATGTATTGAGCGTACAAATACCTGAGGTGTCTTGGCGCTAGCGTCCTGAGCAAAACAAACTAGCCTTGTTAGTAAATAACCAGGTTTTAAGATCCTTCCTGAAGGCCATTAGCGTAGGCAGGGCCCTTATGCGGTTTGGTAAGCTATTCCACAGTTTGATGGATCCTGATATGAAACTTCTGCCACCCCAGTCCGCCTTTCGGATTCTGGGAAGTACCATGAGGTTTGCACCTGCCGAGCGAAGGGGTCTTTTCAGGGAGTACCATTTCAAGGACTGCCTCAAAAACTGCCTTATAAGTGATACATAAGGCCTTGAATTTGATGCGACTTCTTACCAAAAGCCAGTGCAGATTTTAAATATCCTTAGCCACCGATTGGAATTTTGGAAAGCCCAGGAGAAGTCTGGCTGCTGCGTTCTGCACTGTATGGAGCTTTTTCAAATGTTTTTCCTGTAGGTTCAGGTAAAAGCTATTGCAATAGTCTAATTTAGATAAGAGTAAGGTGGTAATTACGGTCTTTTAGGTATGGGCAGGAATGTAGGGCAAGATTTTCTTTTGGGATTTAAGTAGATAAAAACTGGAAGAGGTGATAGCATTGACCTGCTGCCAGAAGTTCGTTTTTTCATCAAATATCACTCCTAAGTTTTTAGGTCTCGCAGACCTGCGTTGCAGCGCGCATGCGCTGCTCGCTCTGCGAGGCTTCTTGTAAAAGGGATATTTCAGAAGTTGAGTTTAAACCCCGCCCATCTTTTTTCTTGTAAAAGGGATATTTCAGAAGTTGAGTTTAAACCCCGCCCATCTTTTTGATTGGTTGGCGTCATCCTCCATGCTAAACGCTGGCTTCCGATTGAAAAGGAGGCTTCTTAGTCCCTCCTTGTTACCGCCCTGTCTCCTTTTGGGACGGCCCATCCGGACTGGATCTTTTACTCAGCTTGTTACACGGTGGGCTTTATCTGGTAGGTCAGCACTTTTTTAACTTTAACACTGTGCGCGGCGCCCGCTTCAAGGACACCGCGCTCAGTGTTAAAGTTAAAAAAAAAAGAAAAGAAGCCGAGTGCGGTGGCCTTGAAGCGGCGCCGCGCTCAGTTTTAAACTGCTTGGTGGGTGAGGAGAGAGAGGGGTGGTGCTATAATTCCTCCAAAAAAACAGTCTGGCGTGACTCGCGCTACACTGAATCCCCTAGGTTTTCATTTGCACAGCCATACATGCCAGTGACTGAGCTACCTCAACAGGCACCGGCCAGGAATGAGTTTCGTGGTTTCTTTGGAGCCGGACAGGCTTTTGCTGGGGCAGGTAATTCTGAGGTGGCGTGGGGGACAGAAGGGGAACCCTGCTGCACTCTGTGGGGGAAACCATACATTTTGCCTGATCGGTGGCGTTTCCTATTTACAGGGCGGTGGAAGTGTAGTGTGAAAAAATAAACAGGCAGCAGCTGCCTCAGCAGGCATGGCCGCCTGGCTCTGCGGGGGACCATCATTAAATCCCTGCTGGGAAAACACTGCCATGGACACAGATGCGCTCCAAATCTCACGGGCGGGGCGGAGCCTGTTAAGGTTGGGCTCTGTGGAAGTACAAGATGGGCTTCTCTCACTACCTTTAACCTCGTCTCCTGAAGTTGATTTGCCTATATCGGGTCATCGAGCTTCTCTTGCAGGCCGGTCCCTTTCAAAGTCCAGTGCGGTCGGGGGGAGTCTGACACTTGCAAGGGATATCCCAGCATGCAGCAGACACGGCTAGAATTTGTGATTTTCCAAAGCTTGTGTCCGACCTGTGAGTGGCACAGCTTTCTTTCGTCTTACCAGTAAAGTCAGTTTAAAGCATTGGCAAAGAGGGCAATTGCCCAGGGCCCACAACTTCAAGACGCCGCGCTATGGGTACAGTGATAAAGATGCAGTGCTTAATTTGTAATACTACTTTCTCATAACATGTATTGTTGTTAGGCTGTTTTGGGGCCGGAACGAAAAGACTAAGCAGGCTGGCAGTCCTGATCCGGCTACAAGCTGGAGTTTACACCTGAATTGGAATTACAACTTAGCGTTAATACTGTACTTTTACCCTGCACAAATTTTGCGCGGTAAAACCTGAACAAATGTGTCTGGGTAAAATACTGCCCATTCTCAGTTCTGTGCCTCAGAACGGAGGAAAACCTGCAGTAATACTATCTTATTCCTTGTTTTGAGGCATGGAACTCGGAATCAGGTGTTAATGCTGCATACTGCACCTGGTGGTATTACCTTTGAAAATACTGGGACTTTCAGAACAATGCTGTAGGAGGCGCTACTGGGATTTGTATAAGCTAATTTCTTTTTCCTGTAACTTCCACCCTTCTCCTTCTGTGGTTTTCTTCAGTTGTTGTGCCGGAGACTGGTTACTTTTGGGGGAAGGAAGGGCTCTTTACAAGGAAAGTGTGGAACTTTTCAACGTAGGAGACAAAGCATCTAATGTAGAATGGGTTTGGTCTACTCTAATTGTAGGGAGCTAATAGGGTGTATTATCTGTGGAGGGCAGTGCTCTGTTGCACCATACTTGGAGGGGTGGGTAGGATGCATGATTCGTTGAAGGGATGGGTGGGGGCATTTTATGGGGTGGAGATGGAACACAGTAATCAAAGTAGGGGGACGGAAGGCATGGTTCATGCATAGATTAAATAGATGGGATATACCATGAAGTAGATAGGACTGTCTTGTGTCACCCCCTAAAATCCATCTCTCAGATGAGGTGTTCCACACCATGGTTTCTTACTGTGCAAAGCAGGTTGGAGTGAAAAAATTGGAAAGATAATTGTAGTAATTTGTTTTGTTCCAATTCTTTTTTAAGTCCTGCTTTGTTTTCGGCAAAATCGAGGACGGACTGTATTCGAGATTTAGGGTGCAAATTAGTTTCCCCAGCATTCTTAAGTATTTCTGGTGTCAAGTGCTGCCGTCCCCAGCACTCTGTTAGACCTTTGATTTTTCCTCTGCTTCCATAGGGCTTGCTATCCCGCGTATTGTCTATTTCTTTCTCCATCACATCTTTGTGGAAGCTCACCCACAGGTCCTGTTACAACTTTCAGATAAAGATATATTTCCTTATGCTATGAAATGGGATCTCCTCCCGGATGACTTTCTCTTCTGCCCCTGACCCTCTGCTTCCAATTTCTGTCTTCATCTTTCAACGCTCTCCACCTTCTCCCTAGTTGGGCCCTCGTACTCTCTCGCTTTTCTGTAGGCGTTCTTCCTGCTCCTTTGTCTCCTTATATCATATTGTTGTCCTTCCCTTCCGTCTCCTTAATTCGGTCTCATTCATCTACATCGCTCTGCTTAGCTCCACTCTGTCGTTCTTGTTCCCTCACTTTTCTCTTCTGTTTTCCTCCTCTTGCTGTATCCCTTTGTCTCCACCCTCTGTCTCTTCCTTCCTCTTCTATCTGCCTCTCACATTTATCTCCATCTAGGATGTGAACACCTCGCTCCATGTTATTACGGGCACATCTTACAATCCTAGGTATTTAAGTGCCAGCCTGATGCATTATGGGTTTTGTAGTCTTGGTTTGCTTTAATTGAATTCATTTGACTGACATACCAGGTAGCAATGATTTGCTGTTGAAAAAATCCAGGACTGGAATCAGTGTCCATGATGCCATGGAGCTAGAAGGTCATGCATACCTACCCTTTTCATTTAATTCGGTCAGTCTCTTCATCTCCTCTCTCCCCTCACTCTCTGGTGTACACTTCACAGGCTCTTCCCTTCCCTCACTCTTGTTTTCTCCCCTCCGTGCTCTGTCTTTGCCTCTTCCTTGTCCCTCGCTTGTGTAGCTGGTACACAGCTGGGGCCTGCGGTGTCCCTGGAACAGGCAAACAGTTTTCCAGGCTGATTCATGCAGCCTGTTATCAGTGGTGACCAAATAAAGTTTCAGTCAGCCCTGCAATCTGCAATAGGCGGCATGTCCCATTTTAAAAACTTACAAGAGGAAATGGTTTCCCGGCCTAGGCTGCCTGAGGTGGTCCAAGCCTGCAGCCTCGCCAAGCCCTGTGAGGGGCTGACAGGTCCGCCATTACATAACCTCGCTTGCCGCGGCCGTGCTGCCTCCAGAGCAGAAAGCCATGACAGAGCACATCAGAATACTCACATTGTTGCTGCAGTACATGCTTTGTGTTTGAAGTACCCATTCAGGGCTTTCTTAGTCTGTCACCTGTCACAAGCACGAAGTTCAGTAAACGGAACCAAAAAAAAGTACATTGTTTACCATCCAGTGACTGCAGCAGAGCTTTTAAAGCCGAGCGAGTGAGATTTTTTTGTACAATAGGCTGAAGGTTTCTTTCTACAATGCTGTTTTTGTGGACGAACCATGAGCTCATTGCTAAATAAAATATGTTTTGGTGGCTGTTTTTTATTAGTTTATTTTCACATTGAATCCCATTAGAGATGCAGGCCGCTTTTCCATTAGGATTGAAAGCAGAAAGCAATCTTCACAGGATCACACAATGAGCCAGAGGCCTGGTAGATGGGATTTAAACGTAGAGGTTATTTTTAACTACAACCTCTGTAAGTGGTTTCCTTCTGGTTTCTACAGGTTTAGAAATGGGTAAATGGTCTTTTCATAACTGAGTGCAGGGCCAAGAATAAATCTTTCCTCACGGGCATCCTGTAAGCCTATGGTATTCTAGCCGAGCTGCCAACCCAGTCGGTTTTGTCTTACCCTATCGCATCACTTCTTATTACAAGCACTGTAAAAGCCACTCGGCAACTTTTGAATCCATTGAAAGCCGATCTTTCACTGCCTCATACACCTAAGGATGTACATTGCAGAAAAGTGGGCGTTTTTAGGTCGGGCCTGGGCAGTGCATGCGCTACTCTGCGAGGCATGTTGTATTGAGGTAGGGACTTGAAGCTCCACCCACATTTTTCATTGGCTTGTGATTGTCCACTGTAAACTGTGGCTGTTCATTGGTCAAAAGGCTTAGTAATCCCTCGTTAGAACTGCCTTGTCTCATTTTGTAACCTCTCATGGCGACACCCCCTGTTACGTGTGTTGTTGCTCGGTAGGCTTTAATTACAGCCTCCGAGCCCTATTTTCTTAAATAGCTTTAGGACAGCTCTCTCCTAACGCTTTTTAAAATTTTTATAGCAACCATTTGCAGTGCAATAGGTCTCGCATTTGCAACAGTTTAAGCTATTGGCATTGTAAATGACAATGCCTTTTATTTATCTGTTTTAAAAACAGCACATAAATAAAAGGCATTGGCATTGACCAATAGCTCAAACTCTCATAAATGCGAGACCTATTGCATTGCAAATGCTTGTTAGCCTTGGTCACTGGGATGGGTAATGGGCCCAGTTTGTCCGGCCACCAGGCAGGCGACCATGTGGGGGAGAGGTTTCCAAACAAGACTACCTCGGTCTTTCCTGAGTTCAGTTTGAGGCAGTGCATACTCATCCAAGAGCTGACAGCCAGCATGCAGTCATGGTATTGAGCTGCAATTTTGGTGCCGTTTTTGAAGGCTGATAGGACGATTTGAGTATCGTCAGCATAGGAAGTCAGAGACAGGCCAATGATCTGATCAGATTGGCTAGTTCTGTGACATATATATTTAATAATGTCAGGCTAATGGATGAACCCTTCGGAACTCCGCAAGGAAGCGTGAAGGGGGAAGATTCATATGGACCCAACCACATTTCCATTCAATGGGAGGCTCCCATGGTTCAACTACAATGGTGGTGATGTCGGTTTGCTGAACACTTTGGTTAAAGTTCCTAAGACATAAACTAACCAAAGTAATCCAGGAGTTGAGTACCCACACTGCCAAAGTTTCTTGCGAGCAACCAATGAGTCACAGCGTGGGGATGAAGAAATCCAGGAAATTATTCAAAGTGTGGGTGTGACGGTACCAACACTCCCAAAGTTACTTGTGAGCTGTAGCCCTCATGTAATCAATAATGGCTTACTCGTCCTGCCACTAATATGGCGAGAAAGTATAATAAGTACAGGTAACAGCACTAATCTGGTTATGAGACCTAGGTAGTGCCTAAACAAATCAAAATTAGCATTTTGTAGCCACTTACTTCCCTAATCTGGAAGCCATTCAATTGCAACGCCCCCAATTGCTCCAAACTCCGACATGGTTGGCTAGAAAACTGTCCCTGAGTACCGAATTGTAGAGACGGAGTAAACCTGTTCCAGGGTAAAACACAGTCTTACAGGACACTGAATCCTGGGCACCACTGGAAACTCTGTAATTGTGCCAACATCGCCTGCTCTGGTGCTCTCTGTACCAGTTCTCAGTGCATGCATGGATTGGGAGACCAGATTGTCACCATATTGTTGTATCTGCTTCGAACATTCAGAGACGTCTGTGTAGCAAACAGCTACAGAACAGCACACTACCTCCTGCTCACCTCATACCTTGCAACTATCCTTCCTATTTGAACAATAAAGGTTTCGCCTCCCTCCCATTTGAGCCTTTTACCTCATTCACACCACATTTCTTATTCAGTGTTCCATTGCTTCCCAACTCTTTTAGAACCGGGACCCACTTTTGAGCATGACCAACTTGCGCAACCCACCTTGCTTTAATGAACATGAGGCAGGTGTTTTTTTTTAATGTAAGTAAAGCAACATATGATAGCTCACTTTCTTTTTGAGACAGCACGTTTTCTATTGAAATGGCTGCTAAGTTTGCAGACACAGTTTTACTGATAAAACTGTATTGCACACAAATGATAATGTGTGGAAATCGAGTTTCACTGGATATTTTTCATTTGTACATTGCTAAGTAAAAGTGTCTTTATTTGTTTTGATCCTATTGAAATCTTTGTTTCCATCACACTTCTGAATACAAAAAATGTGCTTGATTTTTGCTTTCCAAACTGCAGTTCATTTACAGGTATTTACAGTTTGCTGTGTGTTATAAAAATGACATCCTACAGCCTTTCCTTTCACGCGCTTTATGCCCCAGCAAGATTGTACCATAATTTTAATTCAGATTGCTTTTCTTTCTCTGACTGCAAAGGGAGAGGAGTTTGTAAACACTAACCCCCATATTAAATTAAATAACCAGCAATTTGTCGGAAGGCATGTCTTGACATTTGACCTCTGTCATTGAAGCGCAGCAAATGTGGCAAGATAAATAAAGAATTTAAAGGCGTCTATAGTTATTGCTTGGACTTTCACACCCGCCTATAATCTGCTGGTGAGGCATCAGTGGGCCACGGCTTACAGTTTGGGGAACACTGCAACATTCCACATACTCCTTACTCGGACTCACTAGATACCACAGCAGCTGGATCATTCATGTTGTTTATTCGTTATCTAATATTTTTTTTAAACTTTATTTATAGAGTTTTATAACAGTGGAGCAATACAGGAAAAAAACACAAAGGAAATGCACAAGGGACCGATGAAATACAAAGTAGTTATCAGCACGTACAATACAAGAAGCAGTTCACGCCAATGCACATTAGATATGAAATAAATGACACCTAATTGAGGTCAACATAAAAGAAGGAATAAGTAGAGAGAAATTGAGATGGAGTATGAAGAAGAACAGGCAGCTACACTGAACTACCAACTGAAAGGGTATTCCGATAGTGTCCATGTTGAAGTAAACAAAGTTATCTAAAAGAACATATGTATGATTTCAACCACAAGGTATCCAGTGGGGTATGCATCAACCATGTTCGGGCCCCTCTATAGCAGTAGGAAAAAGCAACAAATAATCTTGCAGTGGTTGCCATATGTTCTTGTGTCTGAAGGTTGGTGGTTGTAATGTAGCATATGTGCCACTCGTGGTATTGCAATATACCAAATCATGAATCCACGCCTTCGCCGTTGAGGCGGTAGTGCCACCCCAGTGCGGCGATACCTGACATTTAGCCAATAACCGAGCAATGGCTGCATAAAGTTGGATTCCCGCAGGCAATCGCTTAACATAGCCTAATAATGCCATTAGTGGGGTCGGGGTAAGTGCAAAATCAATCATCCGCGATAAAATTGAAAAAACTTCCTCTCAATAAGAGAGTATTGGCGCACATTTCTACGCCAGATGTGAGAAATCGACGTGTTCCACTGCGCATCTGGGACAGCAGTGCGATTTGGTAGGATCGATTTTGACGATGAGATGTGGGTAGTGTATGCCTGGTGTAGGTATTTAAAGTACAGTAACTTTTGTCGATTGGTTATTGGAGACAAAGTGGGTCTGTTCACCACAATAGTACCATGCCGTGTCTGGTAGTGGGTTCCCCAAGTCTCTCACCCATGCAACCTAAGCCCCCCCACCCCAGCAGGTTTCAGTAGGAGAGACGAATGGTATAACCGAGAAACCAAATGGGCATTATCAGGGGTCGTAATTACCATGGTGAGTGGTGGGAAGTCCAAAGGCTCTGCAGGGGAGAACGGGAGTGTAGTATGAACGATGTTGTACAGCTGAAAGTAGAATGAATCTGTCCATATAAGACAGGTCAAGCCCCTCTGTCAATGAAGTCACAGATTGCTGGGTGGCCTCAGCAAAGAGGTCGCCAACTGTGGAGCCAACACGTGGCCAGTGTTCGCTTAGTCAATTCCTCTTCAGTCATCGGAAACCCCTCCCACCCTCTGCACTAGCCAAGTGAGCATGCTACGCAACGTGTCAAAGAAACCGCTCTTCAGGAGTATAAGGATATTAGGAAATAGATATAAAAACCGGGGTAGCACCACCATCTTGATGATGGCAATTCTGCCAGCAATAGATAAGGGGAGTTTAATCCACTGATCGATTTGGGATGACAGCCTATCGATAGCTGGGCCATAATTGAGGCGTATGACCTCCGCGCTGCTCCATGGAGATAGATGGCCATGTATTTTGAGGGATCCGTATACCATTGTAAAGGGAACTCAAGGGGACAAGGGATAGTGGCCTCAATCAGCGGGAAAGCTTCAGATTTACTCCAGTTAATAGTAAGTCCTGAGGATACCCCAAACCTGACGACCTCTCGGAGGAGAGGAGAAAGATTGGATTCGGGGTCCCTGACGAAAAGCATCACGTCGTCGGCATACAGGGAAGCCAAAAGGGTGCCGCGATGGAAGCGCAATCGGTGTGCCAGGTGGTGCTCCTGGAAATTATGCACCAGGGGATCCATGGCGATGATAAATAATAGGGGTGATAGGGGGCACCCCTGTCTAGTGCCTCATGAAAGCGTAAACTGGTCGGTTGAGGTGCCATTCACCTTTAGTCGGGCCTATGGGGCAGTATAGAGTAGACGGACAAGGTGCCGAAACCCCTTCGGCGTACCCAGTTTCTGCAACGTAGCATGCAGAAAGAATCACTCTAGTGAATCAAACACCTTCTCGGCTTTGAGTAAAACCGTTGCGGCAGGGAGATCAGGAGTTATCTGGTTAAGGATGGCGAATACTGTTTGGAGATTAACCAATGTAGAGCGATTTGGAACAAATCCAGATTGCAATGGGGAGATTATGCTGTCCATAAGAAGGGAGAGGCGAGTATCAAGGACTTTAGGCTGAATTTTGTTGTCATGATTTAACAGGGACAAGGAGACATCTGTACGAGGTGCAACTCTGCTGAGATTTGCCTGGTTTAAGTATAAAAGTTATCACTGCCTCGCGCATTGTGGGCGGGGAGGATTCCTTGTGTTAAAGATTCTGCATAGACCTCTAGCAAGTGGGGTATCAATAATGACAATTGCATGTGAAACCGTCTAGTCCAGGGGCACGTGTGCTGCTCAGGTCATCGATGTCCTGCGAAATCTCATCACAGGTGATAGGTGAGGCGAGGAACTGCTGTTGTCCCCATCCAGCCACACCATAGCTACCTCTGCTAAATAATCAGCCAGCGCTTCATCAGCAGTGATGCTGCAGGAAATATATAGTCGAGTGTAATAGGTGAGGAAACGGCAGAGATGTCTTCGTTATGTGTAACGAAGGAACCATCATCCAGCTTGGAGGTGCGTGATGAAGGAAGCTTTATATGGGGGCGGAGCAGCCGAGTCAGTGTACGGGGGGGGGGTCTCGCCCTCACCTTAAACTCGCTCTCACGCATACTTGCCCAGATAGTTCACCTTGCGAGCCGCCAGATCGCGAAAGTCTTGGAGCAGCACCGCACATCAGTGCAATGACGGGGGTCATTAGTCAGGGTCTGTGCGTCGAGATCTCTCAGTGCACGTTCAATAACCGTTAGTTCCCCACGTATGGACCGGAGTACTCCAGAATGCTTGGCAATGCAAACTCCCCTGATGTAAGCTTTAAAAGCCTCCCAAAGTACAGAATGTTTGATACAGTTCCAGTATTGAGCTCAAGGTATTCTACAATTGCGTCTCAAACCTCCACTCGAAAAACATTGTCCAGTAACACGTTTGTAGGGAATAGCCAGTTTGCACGAGGTGCGCAATGTTGGGGAAACGAAGGGTCAAAAGCACTGGAGAGTGGTCCGATGAGGTTCGGGGTAGGTGCTCGACATCAGTAACCATGAGCAACAAGTCAGGGGTGAGATACCAATCGTCTTTACGCGACCACGAACCATTGGGGGCAGAGTAAAAAGTATAGCTTTTATTAAGCAGATATCTGGAGCCCCAGGTGTAGGGATCGCAGGTAGGATGAAAGCGCTTGTTTAGAGCGGGGCTTGGTCATATGTCCGGTGTCAGTCGAGTCCAGGGAAGGACAGAGTTAAATTAAAGTAACCCTCATTAATATGCGATCTTCATGTAATCGGGTGATATGTGTGGAAATGTCCAAGAAGAAGTCTGGTGTATCCACGCTAGGGGCGTAGATATTGATCAGTAAAAGGGATGTAGTAGCAAGCTTGCCAGAAACGAATAAATAGCGGCCCTCTGGGTCAGCAATGACATCCCACACTCTGAAAGGGATTGCCCTGTGGATTAAGATGCATACATGGAATATGTGCTATAGTTAGTAAAAAAACGATTACCCCCCAGTTTGAGGCATAGCGATAGGGAGGGATTCCGAGCACAGTGGGTTTCTTGTGGGACAGCTAACTGGGTATCGTGTCTGGACAGGTAGGACAACACCTGCCGACCCTTCCGAGGATAAGTCAGCCTTTTACGTTCCAGGTCATGCACCTCAGTGTTGGTGCCCCAGGCCCTCTAGCAGGTGGAGTCATCTAGGCACAAGGATAATGAGCGGAAATGCAAGTGTGTGAGTATTAAAATAGTGCACGGCATGTAACAGAACCAGTCCCCTGTAGGAAAAAAATAACATAGCAGAACATATCAAAACCCATACCCCCCACCCACATCGGATAGCAAACAAACTGCATCCGGTGAACCCCATCATAATCCCAAATAACCAATAGAGATAACAATCAAGTGGAGTATTCCTAGGGGGGAGGCAACACTCGGAGGAGAGCGCCAAATGTCCATGATCTTGACGGGAGAATGAAAGCCTTATCTGGAACATGAGTAGTAAAGGTAGGTAGAGCGCCGACTCAGCATAGTAGTTAATTACACTTCCGAATCCAAGAGTGATCAGTCTGGCTCAGCAATGTGGTGGCAAACATGAGGAGGTAAGGAAGAGGTTCACAGGTCCGCTGGATCACGGGAGGGGGAGAAGTGGATTTCCCACCACTCGGCGATCTGGAGACAAGATTATGCTGCTTACAGAAGTTCACAGCCTCAGTAGGAGAGTCAAAAATGTGAATTTTGCCATTAATTTGGATTCGCAGTCGTGCAGGGTACAACATAGCCTAGCACACGTTAGTTTTCTGGAGCGTGCGTTTCACATCAGAGAATTTACGGCGCGCCTCTTCCACAATTGGGGTGAAGTCGGGGGGGGGGGGGGGAGGGAGGGGGAAATTATAGTCATACCCTGGTGTTGTATTTTCTCCCTGTCGCAGGCAAGACGAAGAACAGTGTCCCGGTCATGGTAGTTAAGAAGTTTCCCGATGATCAAGCGCGGTATGTGCCAGGTGCTGGTCGCGGGCCAAGGGATCTGTGGGTCTCAACCGCAAATGTGGACGAAAATGCTGCTCTGCCAAAGAGTTCCTCAAGGAGATGTTCCACATAGATGTTCATGCGGCCAGTATTGGGAATTCTGCTATTCCAGCAATGCAGATATTATTTCGACGTGAGCGCGCCTCCAAATCTTCAGCTTTAGCGGCCAAGTCTTGAGGATTCTCAATCTTTTCGAAATGCTTGTTGGGCCAGCATCTTCGAGGTCGGAGACACGCTGCTTCGTGGCACCGATTTGTGTCTCGTGCTGGTCAAGTCGTTCATGCATGCTTTACAGCCGGGCCTTGAGTGTGTCGAAACGAGAGTCAATTGATTTGAAGTCAGCTTTCAATTTGGCCATAATGGCCGAGTGCCTTGCAATGCCATGCACCGCCATAGATGATCCTGGGGCATCCACTTGGTGACCCTCAACCTCCCCATGCCGGGGGGTGCTGGCAGCGTCCAAAGAGAGTGGGCGCTGCTTGGGATCACTGTGCCTCATTGAAAGTAGAAGCGGCCGGTGCCACGTGCTAATGGTACGGAGGGAGAGGGCGCCAGGTAGGCAAAGAAGGGGCACACACCAGCAGGCTGGCACCAAATGAGGTAAGTAGATGGCAAAGTCCACTATGCATGACGGCGATCTCACACAAAAAAAAATACAGGCGCGTTCCAATAGTGGAGAGAGATGACCAGTAGAATCTATGTATAGGGAGTCATAACATGCGTAAAGTCACATAGGGCCTGTTAGGTAGAGACCTGCACAGGAGCGGAGAAGCATGTCAGGTCTGGTAAAATACTGAGTGTTATCATGGTGCTTCTATTCCTTCCAGCAGCAGCCTGGAGCACACACGCATTGGTAAGTTGACAGATGCGGCGCCACGAGGGGCACCAGCTTAATGGCTGGAGGGGCGTCCATGTGGCCGGGCCCACGCGGCCCTGTCCGCCGGGCCCACGCGGCCCTGTCCGCCGCAGAACTGGCAGCCCAGAGATGCTCGCCGAGGCCTGTACGGTAGAAGAGGGCAGCAGAGTAGAAGAGGATCAAGTGACTCACCGCCGCAGCCTGAAGTCCTGTATGTTCCAGAGGTAGGGCGCCCCTCTCCGTCAGCCGCGAGCCCTTAACACAGAGTCCTGCAGGGTCAGGACGGAGAGAGCGGCCCGACCTCGATTATGAGGCAGCCACCGAGCGCGATCGCGGCCCCGCCCTCCGACTCGCTGTGACTCCTGGCTGAAGCACCACGCCGCCGCCTTTGAGCAGGGTATAGAAAGCTACAATTGGTTCTGTCGGGTGAGAACAATTGCTTTGGATTTCAAGGGCTTAATCCTATAACATACATTTATAGTAACAATGCATTAGTAATTAAGTTGGAACAAGAAGACAGAAAACAGACCATTTTATGCTGCGTCATATGTATTCACTTGAAACATTGTTATGCATTGTACGAAAAGGCTGTCGACAATTCAGTTAATGATTGGAGTGATATTAAATATAGTGAAAAACGATGGTGCTCAGTCACATAAGTGAAGTGAGTGTGGTTTATACATGAGTGAGACAAATTTATATACAGATTATACACGGGAGAAAAAAGCTAAAATGGTCAGTATGAAGGGGGAACCAGTGTCTCTGGTAGATTGCACGGTTGCTTGTAAATTTAGAACCAGATGACCTGAGAAAACTGAACCAATAACGTCGACGTTTCAACCCTGACGTAAGCCTTATTTTAAGAAAGCGTCATGGCAGGTCTTCTTCAGGACGAGGTGAAGGATAAGGGGGGAAGACAGCCTAAAATGAAACAAATTCATGTGTGTCAGGTAAGTTCCAACTAGAAAAACTGAAAAAACCGAAACTATAATTTTAGGTGGTACCTCTATCATGATACTCACGCATTCTGGGATAATTCTCCTAAGACTGCCTTAAAAGATGTCGCACAGAGGGGGGTAATCTGATGGAATGAAGGTAAATTATATTAAAACCGGCACGAATGAGTTAGTGGGGACAATGTGTTGCGTTCAAGAAAAACGAGAAGGTCTTAACTGAAGATTTCAGGAAGACTCCAAACTGTGAGCTCTCAAAAACAATTATGAGGTGGAGGCCGTTTTCTCAATCTAAAAGTAAAGATCCTTATAGTAACTCAATGAAATCAGCGTTGGCTGTCAAGATAAAACTAAGCAATATTGGGCCAATTGGGGGCCCAGTCTTACCTGTTTAAATTATTTGTTAAATCATGTGGGTAGGGCCGCTGTTGAGAACGGTGCGCACAGCAGGGGAACTAATGATTTGGTCGTCTGCGCCCGATCTATACATTCCGGATTAAATCCTATTTGAAAAATTACGGAAAATGACATGGGACTTAGGCCGCTGCTGCCAGGGTCGTAGGCAAATGAAAACTGGCCATTTCTCAGAGATCCCGCTGACCTGTAATAGGGGTGCTCCGATGTCGCATCCAGAAGTCTCAGGAGAAACTGCTTGATGTTGGTTAAAAAGGGAGACCGGGACAGCTTGACGTGAAATTCATGTCAAAAGTAACGTGCACGGAGTATCGCAGCAGCTGGATGCTGTCTGCGGCGCTTCGATGTGAAGTTCAAAGCGTGACCTGTTCTGATATCCCGCTCACTCCTGCCTGTGACGTTACGGGAGCCCTAGTATATGAAAACTATATTGTTCAATTATAGACATGATGAGCGTATGTCAGGGCATTCAGTTGAATACTATTTCACGGTCATGGTTCAGGCAACAAGTTACGTAATGAAACATAGTGCCCAATAAAGTTGGTCATTTGTGAATACTAGAAAGTAATACAATATATAGTCCCGATTAGGTTCTGAAGCACTTCCAGACAGAAAGTGCTCATTAGGATTATGTGATCAATAATCATGAGATTTTCCTAATACGTTATTGGCCACACGGATTGACCATGCATATTTAACAGACATTGAAGGGCAAAAAACATTCATTTATACTATGCATTACAATGCAACAACTATATTGTAAGTAATCGGGTAAGATTTAACATTGGAAATTGATCAGAGGTGAAAATCAAAATGGAACCATTGACCGTGTTGTATCATTCATTGGGGGATTGTTCATGGATGCGGAGGGCATATAGCTGTAAAGGTCCCCAACTAGGTGGCAATATTAGGTAAGATTTTACAATGGAATAATTTATTGTGTCATATAATTCATAAGGGAATGGTTCACGAATGCAGCGCGCATATGGCTAAGATTGTTCCTACGTAAGTGGCGACCAGATACAAAAAGGACAATCTGTGTCAGCTAAAATATAGCTGGTCCAGATACGTGAAGGTCAATCTGTGCCAGCCACACTAAAGCTGGCCCATTTGTCTGAAGGTCTCCTCCATTTCATTTAATCCGTTCCCAACCGTGTCCAAAGAGTGTACCCACCGACACTCCTTGAGATTCAAGGTTGTGCCAATGTTACCCCCTCTAGGGTGAGGGCTGATTTTCTCCAGTACCCACCATCTAAAGCTGTCAGGTGGGTGTCCTTGGTTGGTGAAATGTTCAACTAGGGGGGCTCCCTGCACTTTACATTTCAGTCTGCTAAGGTGTTGTTGGATTCTAGCCTTTACCGTCTGAGTAGTCTGCCCCACATATAACTTGCTGCATGGACACTTGATGACATATATCAAATTTGCACTGTTGCAGTTTCTGTGCTGTGAGAGGCTATATGTCTTGTTCTGATGTGTGAAGGAGGTACCCTCGACGGTTAGGGTGCAGGCCTTACAATGGCCGCACTTGTAATGTCCAAGGAGGGGTGGTAAGTTGAACTGACTCCTGATGTCCGATGGTCTCGGTGGTTCCAGATAAGGTTTTACTACGAAGTCCTTGACGTTTTTGCCTCTTTTGAACGCAAAGATGGGTTCCTCAGTGGTTCCAAGTTCACTGGCCACTAGATTCCAATACTTCTTCACAATTTTCTTGATCTCATTGCTTCTGGGATTAAAGGTGGTAACGCAGACGATATGATCTTTTCCTGTTTCTTTGGGTTTAACCTCTAACGGAGTCACGAGGACAGTACCAAGCCCGTTTCCTGGCCCGTTTGAGTAAACCAATGGGATATCCTCACTTTAAGTCATAGTGTCAGGGTCTCGGTTTCTTTGAAGAAGTCAACCCGCCGGGAACAATTTCTTCTCAACCGTAAGAATTGCCCGTAAGGCAAATTGTCCCTGAGAGTTCTCGTATGATGTGAATCATATTTGAGTAACGTGTTGCGTTCCGTGGGTTTTCTGTATAAATCGGTGTATAACAATCCCTCTTCCACTTTGACGGTAAGATCCAGGAAATTGATGGATTCATTACTATGGGTCATGGTGAACTGGATATCCGTGGATCTATCGTTCAGCCAGTTTTTGAAGTTAATCAAACTTGTTTCACTGCCTGACCAAATCATTATCACATCGTTGATATACCTCTTCCACATGGCGATGTTATCTATGAAAGGGTTATTGAGGTTATAGAGATGTTCTTCTTCGTATGAGTCCATGAAAAGGTTGGCCAAGCTCGGCGCGAATCCAGCCCCCATAGCCACGCCCTTGCATTGGTAGAAATACTGGTTTTGGAAAACAAAGTAGTTCCTGGACATAGCAATATCCAATAGTGCCACCAAAAATTCAGTGGGTACCCAGTGAGGTTTAGGGCGTCTCTCTAGTGTTTCTTTGGTTACTTCTAAGGCCTTTCTCTGTGGGATGCTGGTGTACAGGGATGAGACATCAAGAGTGACCATGAATTGAGTGGATGTATCAAAGGCTTGACCTTTCATCAGCTGAATGATATGCATTGTATCCCTCACAAATGACTTGGTTTCAGCCACCCATGGTTGTAAGAAGTTGTCTATGTATTGATTCAGGGGTTCTAGGATGGATCCACAGCCAGAGACAATGGGTCTCCCTGGTGGTTTCTCCAGGCGCTTGTGCACCTTGGGAAGTGTGTAGATCGTCGGGATCCTAGGCTCCTTCTTATTAAAATAAATCATGTTCTGGTTCGCTCAGGTAACACTCGTTGAGACCTTTCTTGGTAAGATCCTGGATCAGTTTTCTGACTTCTGGTGTGGGGTCCCTTGGTATTGGGAGGTAACTCTCCCGGATGTTCAGTTGTTGCAATATTTCTTCTACGTAGTCCGGGGTGTTCTGCACAACCACCGCTCCCCCCTTGTCAGCTGCCTTGATGACAATCTTGTCGTTCGCTCCAAGACTGTTAAGGGCCAGTCTCTCCTCTTTAGTGACATTATATTTAATGTATCTCCTGTTGTCCAAGAGGTCCATGATTTCTTTCAGGACGATTTGTTCGTACGCCAAAACTTTTTGGCTCATTAAATAGGCTGCCGGGGTGAACAAGGATGGTGGCCTGAAGGGGGTGGCTGAGGAAGGAGGGTTATATTCTTTGTTGGAAAAGTAGTACTTCAGTCTAATCTTCCTGAAGAATCTTTGCAATTCAAGTTTGATATTGAAGGAGTCGGGGGTAGTCGTGGGGATGAATGTCAATCCCTTGGAAAGGATCCGTTTTTCGGCATCAGATAATGTGTAATTAGAAAGATTTATGATTGGATCCATAGTGCCTTTGAGCAGGGTGCGGACCCGATTGCCGGCCCGAGGAGGTCAAGGCGTGCCTATTCCTGTGGCGGCAGCGCAAGCAGGTGCCAGGAAGCGGAGGTAGGCTGTAGGATAGTGTAGAGTTCTCCGGAGCTTCAAGGTTAAGCGGCCATCTTAGCCCTTGGCCTGGCCATGCCCCCTGTTGTCTACTATTTAACGCAGCCATCTTATATTTACATTTTAGATAATTCAAGTTCACTAGATCTGAATCATGAAAAGAGCACCACTTTAATCAGGATGACTATCCTGCTCGTCTTGACTTGGGAGCAACATAAGATTCGGGTGAAATAATTGTTCCAGCCTCTCTGCCCGATGAAAAGGACCTCCCCACTAGTGATAGGGGCGCAAAGGAGGTGTTATAGAGAACTTAATTTCCAATTTGTGAATTGGCAGCAGTGGCAATTCCTGAAAAAGTAAAAGTGTGCTTCAGTTTGATTCCTTTCCTTGGGAAGAAAGAACATATATATATATACTGGACCAGTTCTCCAGTGCAGACTTTACCAGGCATAGTCTCCTTTCCCGTCAGATTGCATCCTTTTTTAATTTTATAAAGTGGCAAGAGTTGGGGGAAGTGGAGTCAAGGGTAGTTTAGAGTTCCCTTCAGGTGGTTAGCTATAGCTAATTTCATAGTGCTCCAATAGTAAATCAACTTGTGCAGTTAGGTTATTACCTTCCATTGTCTTACAGAGAAGAAATTGTGTTTGAGATGGTTGCTCTGGAATACTTCAATTTTTGCCATAGTCCCTCGAGGTATTTAAACCAAATGTTCATAAAGTCCCAAACTGGGCTGTGAAGCAAGTTAAACAAAGGATCAAAGGGGCTAAAGCGGTATGCTTAGCCCAAATTGACCAGACAAAAGATGTAGACAATTTAAAATGGTATTGACTTTAATACGGGAACAGTACCTTGAGATTATGCAAATGACACCTGTGGCACCAGAATGAGGCGAAAAAGCAGCAGTAAAACCCCCATTTAATTTAGGGTTATGCTGAAAACACTCCCTAATCCCCTTTCCAGTGTTCCTCACCTCCATTACTCCACTTCTCCTGCCTTCTGCTCTATGTTTAAAATTGAAAAGTGGAAAGGCTGCTTGGGGACTGCAAGCTTAGTCCACCTCTCCCCCTCCCACCACCACCACCTCTGGAGGGCAGTCTTTGTTTTGTAAATCGTCCCCTCATTTCAGGGTCAGCAGGAGGAAGCAGTAGCAGGAACAGCATAAATAGGGCAACCTGACCACTCTCTCACCCACAACTCCATGCTGTTTTAACACTCAACTGCTCTCTGGGGAAACACCTTTCTGGGGAAAGCACCCATCACTTTCAGGGAATTGGTGAACCATCAAGAAGTAGTTGTAGGGACAGCACAGGTAGCGCAGCCGCTCCCATCGGATCTGAAGGACCATTCGTCGTTGCCCATGACGTAGGCAGTAAAATTGAGATTAAATGCAAATTTGCCCATATCAGTAAAAGACCGTTGTATGTGATCAGGTGTTTTTTAGGGTGGTTGGAGTACATAAATGTGGGCATTTTATTAACAGCAACGGCAACAATGTGAATCGTGTCTATTGCCTATCAGATGTGTGCCTGCCTTTGATTTTGTTTTTTCCAACCAGATTTTATTGGGTTTTCAAAACACCTTCAGCTTACATGAATCACTTTCCCATTATGCATACATTTAATACATTAATTCTCTGGTGTATTTAGTCAAAGTCCTCTGTAACTGAACTCCCCCCTCCCCCCTTGAGTTGCAATTAAGTCTAAGTAAGTGTGTCGCTGGGTGCTGCTAAGTCTTCATAGGTCTCGTCTTGTTTCGGGGTGCTGAGGTGCCAATTAATCCTGGCCCGCTTGTTCGCCTCCTCTCCTCTTGGTCCTGTGCTATCGGTTGTGGGGAGTCTGCCCTGCTGGATCCCTGCCTGTCTGCTGCTAATTCACCTACTAGGCGTTCCATGCCCTTGCCCGGTCTATTTTACCTATTCCCCACCTAGCTTCTCTGAGTAAGAGTCTCCCTTCCGCCCCCGCCCATTTTTCCAATTCCTTTTTCCATGTGCCTATCCGCGGTCCCCCTGGCGTCTTCCAGTTCCTTGCAATCTCCCGCTTAGCAGGTCATAGGCGAGGTCCTGGAATTTCCCAGTCGTTTTGTTTTTGGCCGTGTGCGGGAACCATCCTAATAGGTAGTGGCCTGGGGTTTGCGGTAGCTCCTTGTCTATGACTTCGCATATTACATGTCGTATCTCTTCCCAGAACGCTTGCAGTGTGGGTCAATCCCAGAACATGTGCAGAATGTGGGCTTCCCTCTCTCCGCATCTCGGACATGCTGCGGACTCCACCCCAAAGTATCGCCTTTTGCGGGATGGGGTGAGATATGCTCTGTGGAGTACATAAAAGTTTATGAGGTTGAACCGCGCGTTCCAGGACGCCTTCAGGGTTCGTTCCACTATCGTGTCCCAGTCTTTCTCTGGGATCTGTTTCCCCAGGTCCTCCTCCCATTGCAGTTGCAGGCGCTCCAGCGGTCTTTGCATGTCTTGCTTGATCGCTTTGTAGAGACAAGAGACCGTTTTGATCGTTCCCGCCAACAATGCAACATATCTGCATCCTGCAAGTCCTCGAGGCTCTGCACTGCAAGTGCCCCAGTGCTTCCTAATTCTCCTAACGAGCGCGCTATGCCTCCGAAACTGTCCCCCCGGCAAGTCATATTCCGCTCGTAAGTCTTCAAAAGGGAGCATTACTGAGTCTCAATATAGGTCTCCCATCGCTTTTAGGCCTGCCTCTTCCCAGTCCTCTAGCCCCGTCCAGTGCTCTCCCTGTGATAGGCAGCATAGCATTGTTATGGGTAAGCCCGAAGAGTAAGGGGTCCCGGCGCCCACTCGCCTCAAATATCTGGCCCAGTAACGCGTCACCACCCTGGTCTCCACCGTGTCTCCCGACGGGTTCCTCTGCACCCGCAGTAGTATCTTCGCGAGGGTTGGGGCATCCGGTGCAGTTGGGCACCGTTCCCTGTCTGGTTTTCCTTCAGCTGCTAACCATTGAATCAGCCAGTACAGCTGGGCTGCTACGTAATATCCTTCAAAATCAGGGACCGCTAGGCCTCCCTCAGCTGAGGAGCGCTGCAACGTGCTCAGCGCTACCCTCCTGCGTCCTGCCCCCCAGATAAAAGATACTATCACTGAGTCGAGGTCTCTGAATGTCGCTCGTGGTATCCACACCGGGAGGGTGCCGAAAGAATACAATAGCCGCGGCCACCATTTTCAGGACTACCACTCGTCCAACTACCGAGAGTGGCAATGTCCCCCAGAACTCCATAGAGGACCGTATTGAGCGTATCGCTCTGCCTACATTGCCCTCTGACAAGTGAGCTGAGCGCTTGGTATATTTTTACTCCAAGGTACGGCAGGCGGTCAGGTTCCCACTGTAAGTTCCCCAGATCAGGCTGCGGGGGACTGTTAGGCACCATAGAGTAAAGTTTTGATTTCTGCCAGTTGACCTTAAGGCCAGATAGCCATCCAAACTGGGCCAGCATATCTCGTGCCCCTCTCAGCTCTGTGGTTGTGTTGCGGAGAAACAGCAGGAGGTCATCCGCGTATAAGGCTATATAGTGCCTCACTTCTCCTCTCCACAAGCCACTGTAGTCCTGCCCGCTCGTTGCTCTGCAAGCCAGGGGCTCCATGGCGAGGGCAAATAATAGTGGGAAGAGGGGGCATCCCTGCCTCGTGCCTCTTTCCACCCTCTGCCTAGGCAAAATAGTTTTCCCGGTACGCACTTGAGCTGTAGGGGTTGTGTAGAGTAGCCTCACCCATGCAAGAAAGTCTCCTCCCAGTCCTAGCTTAGACAGGACCTCGTAGAGGTAGGGCCACTCAAGGCTATCAAAGGCCTTCTCGATGTGGGGCAATAGGCGCGTCGCTAATATCTTGCTTAATATTTTATAGTCCATGTTCAGCATGGATAATGGTCTGTAGGTTGTAAAGTCGTGCGTCTGCTGCCCAGGCTTCGGCACCGGGACGATAAGGGCCTCCCTGGTGCTCTCCGGTAATGTTCCGGCGTCCCGAGCCGCCTGGTATAATGTGACCAGTCTAGGCACCAACTCCTCCACATATGCAGCATAAAATTCGGCCAGTAGGCCGTCGGTGCCTGGGGTCTTGTTGCATGCACTTGATGGCAGCCCTCACCACCTGCAGCGCGATATCTGCTCCTAGGCTTTGTCTCCATGGGGTCCAACCTTCTCATCTGCAATCCCGCTAGATATACCCGGATCTCCTCATTATCACAGTGCGTTGATCCCTTGTACAATCTGGCGTAGTAGCGAGCGAAGACCTCATTGATCTTCGCCTTCGTATAGTGCCTGACTCCTTCCTCATCTTCTATTTCCACCAGTGGGGAACCCCTACTCACTGGGTTCGCCAGCCACGCTAGGAGGGATCCTGACTTGTCCCTTTCTGCATGGGTTTGCTCTAAGTACTTCTTATAGTCGAAGTACCTGGGCCTCTCTGTCTGCCTCGCCACCTCCTCTTTGGCTGCAAGCACTGCTTGGTGGAGCTCTGGATGTTCTGGCCGCCTACGCTCCAGTCCCCTGAGGGTCGCCTCTGCCCCTTCAACCTCCCTCAGGAAGGTGCGCCTGACCCCTGTAGTACGTGCTATACACTCGCCTCTCAAGACCACCTTGAAGGCGTCCCATTCTGCATTCGGAGAGGAAGCCGTACCTGCGTTATCTGCGAAGTATTGTGTGATTTCTCACCTGATCTCCTCCCGAAACACCTGGTCCTCCAGGGTATCCGGGCGGAGCCTCCATGTGGGGATCGTCGATACGGGGTGCGCCCATCCCAACGACAGGACCACAGGGTTGTTATCTGATATCGTACGAGTGAGGTATTCTGCAGAGAGAACTTGGCACTGTATATCTCCCATACACAAAAAAGCCTTGAGACTCGCGTGCACTTCATGTACCACGGAGAAGTAGGAGTAGTCCCTATCTCGGGGGTGTAAGGTTCTCCAGGTGTCCACCAGCCCCCAACTCTGTCGCCACGTGTTGAGTGCTTGTGAGGAGCGCGCTGCTTGGAAGCTTCGTAATGGGGGGTGGGATCTTTCCATGTGCATGTCGTCTACACTATTAAAGTCTCCTCCCATTAAGGTAGCCCCAGTCAAATATTGTGTCAGCAATGGTTCAGTCGGGCGAAGAAGGCTGGCTGTTCCGCATTGGTGGCGTAAATACTCACTATGTTTAGTTCCCGGCCCTCTAATCGCCCCCGTATTGCTACGTATAGGCCCTCCGGGTCTACTAATGAGTCCACCAGTTGGAATGGAACCCCTGCCTGTATCTATATTAACACTCCCCTTGCGTATGCCGAATATGTGGTGTAGTAGATTTGGCCCCTCCAGCGCCGCTGTAAAACGGCCCCCTCTTTTTGTGTGAGGTGCGTCTCCTACAGTAAGGCTATATGGGCCCCCCGCCTTCTAATGTAGGAGAGGACTTTATATCTTTTTGTCATTGTGTGCATGCCTCTGATGTTCCACGTCATGCATTTGTATTTCTGTAGATCAGCCATACGATAGTGTCAATGTTCTCAGCCCCATTTCCGCCCATAGTCCTTCCATTAGCATGCGCTCCCCAGTTACTACGAATTGGATCTCTATACATTGCAACTCAAGGTGTCCCCCCCACTTACCAACCGTAAACAGTCCCCCCAACTCCCACTCCCCTGGACATGTAGGAAAACACCCCCCATCCAAACTAGAACTGTAAGTCAACAAGTGACTGCTTGCAGTTTGATCAGTCAAATGCGAGGGAGGAGAAAGTCAATCCGCCGTTCTCCCGGTCTCCTCAGCCACCACTCAGTTCCGAGGTCTCAGGAGACCCCCGTGGCGTCCTCCCCATGAGAACCCCAGTACCTTACTGTTAGATCAGGCGTTTCGCATGTCCCTCTGGTCCTGCTTGAAGCTAGTGCCGCCCCTCTCGGCCTAAGCAATATCGTCCGCTGTCTGCGGTGTCACATCGGGAAGTACCACACTCTGCGCCTCCGATTCACTGGACTCCTCTTCAGAGCCAAAGTCTGCTGTTGTCTCACTGCCCTCAGGAGGCATGTGGTCTTTCTCTTACCCGCTCATCAGCGCCACCACCTGCATCGCATTTTGGCGCTCCAATTGCGCTTCCTCTTGCGTGGGGGCCAGGGTCTCTCTCACGGCCCGTCGATTCCGAGAACTTCTCTCTCTTCGTCGTCGTTGTCCGGGCTCTCGCAGAGGTTCTACTCCTTCATGCCTCTCCTGCCACTCCCAGGCCTCCTGTGGGGTTCTGAAGAATTCTGTTCCACTCTCTGTGGTCACTTGTAGCTTGGCTGGGTATTGCATTATGTACTTGTAATTCAGCTGGTGCAGTCTTTGTTTCACTTCCCGGAAGGAGCTCCTTTGCCTCTGCACGTCCCTGGAAAAATCCGGGAAGATTCGCACTGTGGAGTTGTCCACTGTTATGTCTCCTTTGTGGCCTGCTTGAGCAAGGATGTGGTCTCTATCTCTGTAATACAGGAGTTTCGCTATGACCACTCGGGGCTCCTGGTATGAGTGGTTTCGCCAGTACTCGATGTGCTCTCTCCAAGGCGAAGAAGCCTGACAGGCCCGCCGAGGCTACTACCTCACGCAGCCATTTTTCTAGGTGGTCCACCATGCTGTGGCCTTCAGTTTTTTCGGGCAGACCTACAATGCGGAGGTTATTCCTGTGCCATCTATTTTCGGCATTCTCCGCTCGGAATTCTAACGTGCGCACTTTCGTTTCAAGGATTGTCAACTGCTTCTTCATTGCCACCATGTCCGGCAAGGTCTCTGAGAGCTGACCTTCGTTCATCATCACTCGCTCCGCTAGCTGCCTGTGGTCTTCTCTGAGGATGCCCAGGTCCGAGCCCAGTGAGTAAATTTTGGCTTCCAGCCGCTCGCTGGAGGAGGTGATGGCCTGCAGTATCTCCTCTAGCATGGGATTCCTGGAGTGCTCCGCTTGTGATTGAGGTTTCCCCTTCTCCATCGCCTTTTCTACTGGGGCCTCCTCTCTCTCCTTCTTTTTAGGTATTTTCCCCATCGTTCCCTCCCAGTCTGGGCTACCCCTGGTGCGCTGTGCGTTCATAGGGTGTTGCTTTCCAACTCTTTCCTCACGGAGGTCCGTCTCCACCTGTGGGTATCCCTTGGGTGGTTGTGTCAGTGCCTGCTGCACTCGGGTTATGTAGGCCCAGGTTGGCCTGTGCCCACGTCTGCGCCGGCCTTGCGCTCCTCGGATCAGGTCTCCGCGCCGAAGCCCCCCAGTTGCAGTTCTGGCCTAAGTCCAATTCTCCCGGTGTTTCGCAGGCGTTCCTCACCTTGTCAGGCTCTGGTCTCGTAGATCTCTTCTATTCTCTCCAGCGAGAGCTTGCCTGATGGGAGTCTCCTGGACAGGGCAGGCTTAATGTTGACGCTTTCGTGCCCCGCCGCTGCGTGCCACCCGTCTAATCACAAGGGCTCCCGCAGCAGCTAGGCGCAGTTCCCCAAACGGAGCCTGTTGGGCTGTCTCTTCTTCCTTGGCCTTTGTTAATGTATGCTGTTTGCAGGCCCCAGTTCCAGCGTTTCTCACCTCTGTGCCAGCTTCATGACTCTCAGTGGCTGGTGCCTCTTTTCGCTGCACTCTCCTCTGGGGGGGAGGGGTATCCCTCTCTACGCAATTTGCCCTGCAGGTCCCTCTCTTCAGGCTCCTGTCGCGCCCTTCTATAAGGCTGGAGCAATCGTGGTAGGCCTCTTTCCCAGCATTGTTGCTCCACTTCTCCACTCCCCGCTGCAAGGCTGTGGGGCAAAGAGTGCAGCTCGCAGCATGTAGGTGGGCGCTCCTCCTGTTCTGGGCACTCTGCCGCTGTCCCCCTCCGCCGGCCACTGGGCCGCAAAATCGCCCTCTCTGGGGGCCTTGAGGTCCCGGCCTCAGTGCACCTCCCGTCTGCAGAGTAGCGTCTTCCCAAATGCGGTCTAGGTCCCCGGCCAGGGCTGCACACGCCTCTTCTTCGCTGCTCTTCACTCTGCCAGAAGGCCGCTGGGTCAGTGCGCAGCTCCCCACGCCAGGCGTCCCGCCGCTATCCTCTCTGTCGCCGGCCGGTTCGTGGAGCCGCGCTCACCTTTGGGTTGCGTTCAAACACTTGTTGTGTTTTCAAAGTATCAGTGGTCTAGTTTGAACGCAAAAACAGACCCTACCCCTATTTTTTTGAAAAACACCTTTGGGAGTAGGCTTCTATCTTGGGGGTCGCAGAGTCACCGCCCCAGTTCTCCTTCCAGCTGCTGGTTGGGCTTTCCCGGAGCGTGGCACTGATACCAACCACGCGGGTCCTCCAGTGGGCCGGCGCCCGCCGCTTCTCCCCGTTGCCTTACTCAACTGTAAGGTCGCAGGACCCAGTACGAGGCTCGCAGGGGGGGGGGGGACTCCTCCCGATCTGGGTGTCCCATCGTTGCCCCCTTCGTCGTCAGTGGGGCCTCAATGTCGGAGTCACTGCCTCTCCATGGGCGCCGCCATCTTGGGGAGCCCCGTGGTCGCGGCCCCAACTCTCCTCTCAGCTGCCTATTCTCGCTAGGGAGAGCACTTTCACCCCCGCCAGCCTGTGCCTCCCACTCTTTGTGGTTGCAGGAATTCGCCGCGGGTGTTTAATCCCGTTCTGGCAGTCAGGATGTCGGTTGATGACGGCCGGCCGACCGGAGCGTGTGAGCTGTGCTGCTCACTCCATCGGCGCCAGGCCACGCCCCCCGTGTGCCTGCCTTTGATAAAGCAGATGAGTGGTGTGCAGAGGAATGTCTTTCAGCCTCATTGCTAGAACATTTCTTTATATTCATTAACATTCAAGAGGTCAATAGGTGCATTCCTGGACTGCACAAAGATTGGAAAGTTGATCCAGGAGACCTCTCCTGTTGTGTTATACATCAAGCTAATTTGAGAGTTTATATAGTAGATGTGAAAGCTTGTTGGAGAATGCTTTGTAAAATGCAGCTCAAAATATTTCCCAACACTGTGCCTTGCGTGCTGGCATTGATGCAGTGGCTGTGAAGGCCCATGTTACCAATTCCTTTTCATGTGTTAAAGCAATCAAGTTTTGCCCTTAACTTTGATTTAATTTCTTTAGTTGTTGTGCCCTAAACTTGTGTGCCAACAGGCGGTCCACCTTCTTGCTTTTCTCGAAGTATCCCTGTTTCAGTCCCAGTAGATTGCTTTCCGTTCTGGCAGTCAAGGAGGCTTCTATCTCCTCATTAACCATGGGTGTATTAGCACAGAGCTTTGGAGTGCCCTTGATTCTGCTCTTCCTTTCAGACTCCACAAACCCCTTCTGTAACTGTCATTTAATTACATTCCTGTCATGCTCTCCAGAGTTTACCTGCGTTGTAGGTTTTCTGCACTCTTCATATTAGAACATGCTATTATTGATTTAGAAAATATTTCTCTGGGCCTTTCTCTAACTCATCACTCAATAGTGGGTCCATCAGCAAATGGTGCCCTCCTTCCTTCCCCTCCAACCAACCCTCTTATTTCCTATTTTGGTTTACTTTCTGTCCATATTTGAGTAAAATATGTTGTGGCAGTAATCTTGTGTGAATTATTATTCAGTGGGACAACATTTTTGTGGATAAATTTCAAACTTCATCATCATTGCTTTCAAATGGGAAACTCCCCATACTGCCTCCCTTTATTTTCCTCTTCTTGCAGGCTGTGGCAACCTCACCGTAGCCCTACAAACTCTAGTCATCGTGGCCGGTAACCCCTATGCCTCCCCTTGCTTTTCTCACACCACCGTAACAACCCCGTACACAATGATATGCTCCTCTCCTTCCACTGTGGCACAGCAAATTCCTTTTGCACCCCCTTGCCTTTATGGATGCTAATCCCCATGCCCCTGACCTGCGCCTCCCCTTTAATTGTGACAGAATCCTCTTCATAGACCCCACCTGCACACTGTTTTGTCTGCTGTGCTTTTCTCGTACTCGCCTCTGCCTGTCATCTCCACACTTCTCATCTTCCTTATTAGGTCTTACTTGAAACCGCGCATGAGCTGTCGCTTGCACATTTTGTTAGTTTACAATGGGTTAAGAGTCTGCCCATTCTTTACCATTGGTTAGCTTCATTGTCACTCATTTGCTTGCTTCTGAATTGATAAACCCATGTGGGCTTCACGTCCTCTTCTTGTATTTGACCCTCACCTGGAGCATGGCCAAAGTACTTGTGTCCTTCCACTGCTTGCATTTTGGGAAATACTTTTTTCTTTAAAGTGAAGCACTCTGTGAGAGTGCATGTGTTTGTATTTATCTGCTTGCTCGCAGCCACATCCCTCAAACCCTCCCTCTCTCTGTGTTGTCTCCGGCTCCCTCCTTCAATCCCTGTTGCCCTAATCCTTCCCTACCGCCCCCTCCTCGTCATAGTGCTTTTAAAAAAAACTTTTTGTCTGTGACACCACCCAGCACTTAAAAAAGAAATGCTGCAACACGGCCAGCGCTGGCTCTGTCATGGCTACATGCTACACAGCAGCCGGACTGCTGTGCAACATGGCTGAAACAAAATTGACAGAGCCAATAGCTCTTGTAGGCAAGACCAATTTGCTTTGTCAGTGCTTGTTCTGATGGATAATTCTACCTGCAGATACCTCGTCTTTTTTTAAATATCCTCGGGTATCAAATTGTATCTGGAAATGTTGCAGTAGCTCTCCTGCACTTATTGGCTTTGCCACCCTTAAAATGATATCACCAGGGCCATATAACCACACCCTGGTTGTTGGAGAGTGGTTTTACCACCCAACTCACCGCACAAATGTGCTATCTAAATATAATAATAAGACACACGTGTGAAATGCAGGAACTGAGTCAGAGTGGCACCATTTATTTAGAGACAATTTAAACAATCAATGTCAAAAGCACATTATTAATAAAAAATAGCATAGTGCAATCTAGTAATAACAAGTGTCTGAGACACATCTTAGATGAAATTAGCTACTTGAACACTCGCTCTATGGCGAAACACCAGCTTGAAATATTCCACCTCCTAGAGGCTGATAAACTGGATATACTCCTCCTCACTGAAACATGGCTTACTGAAGAGTCTGTCCCTGATATTCTAGCAGCAGTACCCAATAGCTATTTTATTCTTCAGGCAAACAGGACCTCAGGTAAAGCCGGGAGGGGGGTTGCAGCCATCATTCATCAAAAACTTCAGTTTACCTCACTAGTGATCACTGGCCTCTGCCCTCAGTTGACAGCTTAGTTTTGAAATTTGAATCTCCTCACACACCTTTTATTTGCGCCTTGTTTTATAGACCCCCTTACCACATTCCTACATTCCCCCAGCAACTAGGCGAAATGATCTCCCATTTAGTTATTAACCACGCTAGAGTTCTTATAATCTGAGATTTTAATTATTGGCCCAACGATACTCGGGAGAGTGCCAGCTCCATTGAAATGACAGATATTCTCTCTGAAATGAATTGTACCCAGCATGTGAATGCAGCCACCCATATAAAAGGGCATATTTTAGACCAAGTTTGGACATCTAACTTGGAAATCTCTAAGTTACCGATCTCCCCTTGTACTTGGTGGGACCATCATTTTATTACATTCACTATCTCCAGTGTTTTCCCTACCAAACCCCCACGAATAGAAAATCATTCTGCGAGAAACTGGAGGCGCGCAAATATTGCCGAATTCTGCTCATTGCTAACCGCCACGGCCCTGAAAGCTCAGGAGTCATTTCACGATCAGGCAGTAAGCATTAAGACATGGCTTGAATCGGCCAGTGATAGTATTGTCCCCATCAGGAAAACCAAAATCATGAGACCCCATGACACTCAACGGTGGTTCTCCGACGACTTAAAATCAAAGAAACTCGCCTGAAGGCAAGCAGAGCGTAATTGGAGAAGCCACTACTCCTCAGACAAAAAGGTTATATTCTTAACTCAGCTGAAAGAATATAAAAATGCCATTCTTCAAACTAAGCAAAAGACACACAATTGATGGACGGAATGCAGAACAAATCAAAACATTCACCCCCAGTCAAGAGATCTGGGTTAAATCCATCATTCTTTTGCTCACCATGCCACCCCAGTTTAGACCTGGCCATATGCAAATCAGTCTTGACCCTGTGCCTCATGGGAACAGTCCAGCCCGAACTGCCAAACCAGGTCCTCCCTGGACCGGAAACAAGCATCCTAGGACCGGTTTCGGGGTTTCACCCCTCTTCAGCCAGGATAGCTTGATTCCAGTGGCACAATGAGCCCAGGACCCACGTCTGGGCATACCTGGCGCACTTAGGGCGAGAAAGCAAAGACACACAATTGATGGACGGAATGCAGATCAAATCAAAACATTCACCCCCAGTCAAGAGATCTGGGTTAAATCCATCATTCTTTTGCTCACCATGCCACCCCAGTTTAGACCTGGCCATATGCAAATCAGTCTTGACCCTGTGCCTCATGGAAACAGTCCAGCCCGAACTGCCAAGCCAGGTCCTCCCTGGACCGGATACAAGCATCCTAGGACCGGTTTCGGGGTTTCACCCCTCTTCAGCCAGGATAGCTTGATTCCAGTGGCACAGTGAGCCCAGGACCCAAGTCTGGGCATACCTGGCGCACTTAGGGCGAGAAAGCAAAAGACACACAATTGATGGACGGAATGCAGAACAAGGGACGTGGGTCCCTTGCTCACTGTGCCACTGGATTCAAGCTAGCCTGGCTGATGAAGGGTGACATACCCTGAAACCGGTCCCAGGATGCTTGTTTCCGGTCCAGGGAGGACCTGGCCTGGCAGTTCGGTCTGGACTGTTCCCATGGGGCACAGGGTCAAGACTGATTTGCATATGGCTGGGTCCAAACTGGGGTGGCGTAGTGGGCAAAAGAACGATGGATTTAACCCAGATCTTTTGACTGGGGGAGAATGTTTGCATTGTCAGCATTCCGTCCATCATTTGTTTGCTGTAACACTTTTCGCCCTAAGTGGGATGGGTATGCCCAGACGTGGGTCCCTTGCTCACTGTGCCACTGGATTCAAGCTAGCCTGGCTGATGAAGGGTGACATACCCTGAATCCGGTCCCAGGATGCTTGTTTCCGGTCCAGGGAGGACCTGGCCTGGCAGTTCGGTCTGGACTGTTCCCATGGGGCACAGGGTCAAGACTGATTTGCATATGGCTGGGTCCAAACTGGGGTGGCGTAGTGGGCAAAAGAACGATGGATTTAACCCAGATCTTTTAACTGGGGGAGAATGTTTGCATTGTCAGCATTCCGTCCATCATTTGTTTGCTGTAACACATTCTTCAAACTAAGGCGGATTACTTCTCTATGAAAATTTTAAACTCGGCAAATAAGCCCAAAGATATTTTCTCTATAGTAGAAGAGCTTGCTAAACCAGGTAGAGTCATGGCGAAACCTGTCCCGTCACAGTCCTTATGTGACTCTCTCAACTCCTACTTTATCGAGAAAATTGCCACTATTAAGGCTAGCATCCCTACTCATACTTCTTCTACGCTCTCGCTGCTCAGATGCAAAAACCCATGTGTACTTGATCAAATTCCTCTAATTTCAAGGGAGGTATTCTTTGATCTGCTTAAAAAGGTTGGTTCCGGTTCCCCTACTGACAGCTGTCCCCCTCACATTCTGCGGGAGGCCTTTCTCACTTGCCCGGATCCCCCTCTTTCACTCCTGAACAACTCCCTTAAATTGGGTATAGTCCCTAATACATTTAAAAGTGCGGAAATCGTCCCGATCCTAAAAAAACCTAGCTCAGACCCTCTGGTTCTCAACAACTATCGTCCCATCTCCTTGCTGCCCTACTTGGGAAAAATCTTAGAAGCTCATGTAGCAAATTGCCTCAGTTCCTTCATTGAACATTCTCACTTTCTTGACTCCCATCAGGCAGGTTTCAGACCTGCCCACTCGACGGAGTCTGTTATCCTCACAGTTATGGACGAGCTCAGAAGGGGGGGCTGACAAAGGTATTTCCCAGGCCCTGGTACTCCTTGACTTGTCAGCTGCATTTGACACGGTCGATCATGATCTTCTGATCGACCGTGTCAGCAATGCCGGGATCCAGGGTCTGGAGTTGAAGTGGCTCGTTTCTTTTCTCACTAATCGATCTCAAGCGGTCCGTCTTGCCAACTTCTCCTCCAATAAAATAAAATTGACCTGTGGGGTACCTCAGGGCTCCTCCCTGTTACCCCTTTTATTTAACCTGTACCTACTACCCTTGATTTGCTCCTTGAGAGAAAGAAAGGTCGGAATCTTCAACTACGCTGACGACCTTCAGTTAGTCTTTGATATCAACTCATCGGCAGCTGCGGTGTCTAATTTTCAATCCACCTTGAATTTCATCAGCGATTGGATGAATAGTAACCAACTAAAATTGAACCCCGATAAAACTGAGCTAATACTTTTGGCCTCCACTGCTGGGAAATCCCCCATCCCCAGCAGGCTCTACTAAGAGCCTGGGCATTGTAATCAGTAATGATCTGTCTATGAAAGCACAGATTGGCTCAGTGGTCTCCGCTTGTTTTTTTCAATTGCGAAGAATCCGGAAGATCAGTAGATTCTTGACCACTGAAGCCCCGACCTTGGTCATCCTAGCTCTGGTAATCTCCTGTGTTGATTATGCCAATTCATTGTACGTTGGTATCCCAGCATATCAGTTACATCGCCTACAGCTGGTTCAAAACCAAGCGGCCAGACTGATTTTTCGTCAGCCCAAACGGTCCCACGTTAGACCGCTTATGAAGAGTCTACATTGGCTTCCGGTGGCTAAACGGTGTGCCTTCAAGCTGGGATGCACCATCTTCAAAGCCCTTTTTGGTAATAGTCCAGCATTCATCTCTTCCAGGATCCAGCGATATACTCCTTCTCGGGACCTGCGCTCTTCCCACCTGAACTTGCTGGCTATTCCACCATTCAAACGCAAGAAGTACAGGGACTAAGATTTGCGGTTTTGGCCCCACAATTTTGGAACTCGCTTCCTGTAGAGCTGAGGTCTGTGACTTCCTATGCACAGTTTAGGACACAGCTCAAGACCTGGCTGTTCTCCCTGGGGTATGACTAGTTAATTCCGTTGCTGCTGCAGCCTCCCTTTTGACTCCAGCGCAATGAAACCGTTTGGTGTACGTGCGCTTAACAAGTGCTTTTAACATAACATAACATGAAAGAACCAAACCATGCAATTTAATAAGTTTAAATTCACGGTAATGCAAGGGAGAGGAAGAGAGAGAAAGTTTCAAAGCAAAACGAGCATCACTACCCCGTTAGGAATTGATTTAAAATGAAACGGTTAACCGGGAACCCCAACAGCGTGTTAGACACTCCAGAAGGTGGTCAACAAATGGACTGAAGGGCAGATCTTTTATACTCTTTTAATGAAGAACTATTGACCGCAAAATCAAAACATTATCGGGTGCTTTTGTCCGTAGGCCTTTGGCCACTTCTTGGAAATATTAAGAACACAGAAGTGACACTATGGTACACAAGTTTACCAAAAGATCAATTGATGTTTGACCGTAAATCATAATGAAATTGAACATTTATTAAAAATGATTTGTGTCACTTCTCGGAAACTTTTTAAGAAAGCAGAACTTTACAAAAGGTTATAGGTCATCTTTTCAAGCCAAGTTGCCGTCTTAATTTCAAAAGCTAGCAGAAAACATCAGCTGTGAAGTAATGAAACGTTCCAGCTCGCCCCCACCTAATTCTTACCCCATCGTGTTCCTCTAACTAACGGATGTTTCGTATTTGTGGTGTATTATCGTGATGTGTAGAACAGAAGTGCACATCGAGGACAGTGGGGGCTTGGGGACTTGTTTACCAAACAGACAGTGGCTGAGTTCATAGCCTTGCAAGATAAATATCTGTAGTCTGATTAGGGAGGCAGAAGGCCTACTGTCTTCAGTGAATGTTTGGGGCCAGTATGGGTAATTTAGCAAACCCCCCCATGTTGGCTGGTAGGGCCCCTTAAGACCCTCATGTTTCAGGTGTGGGACAGAAATGACTAAGGTGTTATATGGTAAAACTAGACTCTGCTTAATTTCCCTCCTCTTGTTCATTTTTTAACAAAATTCTCACAGCATACTTGGCAGGCCCTTCTTGTTGGGGCATCCAAGGCGTGTCATTAATGTTGGAGCATTGTGTGTCCTGCTGTGTTCTCAACTCTACATATTCTCCTTCGGGCATGTCGGTGAGGGATGTATAAGGCGTTGGCGTTGGTAATGGCGTACCTACATTGGGAACCTCTTGTGTTTGGAATCTACCAGGGGGAAGTTGGGGGCTAGAGATCTGGCTCTTGGTAAGAGTGACAGGCTGCAGTAAATGTGGCCCTGATGTTGTTAGCTCGACAACTTCTAGAAGTGCTATGTTATCCCCGTTCCCTGCTCTACTGTCCTTATGTATGGTCTTCCTGTATGTTCCTGTTCCTGCATAATTCATACCTACTACTTTATTACCAACATTTTTCATACAATGACATATTAGCCGTACAACACAACAAAGGAGCAACAGCACACCGCAAACCGGTACTAGAATTTTTAGGAGGGCAGACAGCCATGAGGGCATCCAACTAAAGTTGAACCAGTCCGCGGCTATGTCTGCCCTGGCACCTCCATCATTAATTTTCTTCCCTATATTGCTTAAGTAATCGATGGCCTTTGTGATGGACCCATTCTCCGCGCCATTTGCAGGCACGAACGTGCAGCAGGAGCTTCCGATCTTGCGACATACTCCACCCTCCTTGGCTGTTAACATGTCCAAGATATACCTGTGTTGGCGAACCATAAGCCTCAGGGGGCGTAGTTCTTCTTTGATTACATTCAGCCCATCCCTAGTACTGTTGATGGCCCGCATGACTTCATAGCGGGTCACCTGGAGCCAACGTGCATTTGCTTTGATCTGGAACATTGGGATGAGGCTCCCGAAGAAGAGCTGGGGCGTCGTTGAATAAACGGAATTCCTGCTGGATCTCATCAAAGGCGAAATACTCAGCATACCGCCGATGTCGGTGGAGCAAGGTGACGTCACCTGTCATTGGATGGGTATTGATGTGGGAGATATTGGCTGCTGGGACGACTAGGTGAACTTCATGCATGGTCACCATTGTGCATGGTCCATTCCATCGAGGAGGCAGTTGGAGATAGAGGCGTTCTCCACAAGCCCAGTAGTAGTCCATTAGACTGGAGGTGCCATATTGTATGTCCAAATTAAAGATAGTGCTGTTGCATCCCGAGTTGCGTCCCACAGGTACCGTGCCATTTCCTAGGAAACAAAGAAGAGGTGACTTTAGTTTGAATGCTTTTTTATGTTTGGACATTTTCTCCCTACCCCAGGTGTATCTTCCACCCTCCTGGGACCAAATATCAAAGCATTCATCCTCAACTTCCCAGTCTATCCCGTCGTCATAGTCTGAATCAATCCAGGGGGGCCTAAGGATGCTGCTCTACATAGTAAGTTTGTTGGGGGGCTCCATTTGTCATGTGCAAAAACACGGGAGAGCAGCTGAAGGACCACCCTTGTCTGACATGTACTAATATTTTTGTGGGGATCACAAGATGCTGAAGGGACTGATACCCCTAAAAACCCCTGCTGTCTAGTAAAAGCAGCCCTCTTTGCAAAAGATGGTACTTGTCTTTTACGCATATCTTCTATTTTTATCTCAAGCTGGGCTCTATCAGTAAGTACCTCGAACACTATTGGTCCGTTGTCCCAGGTGGGAGTATGAGCATATACTTCAGATATGTTGACCCTACTAACCTGAATTTGGCCCCGAATGCGACAGAGAAACAAATGTAAGAGGCATCTTGCAATGCGAAGGGGCACTTCCCTAGGGAAAATCAGACTGTCTGCGCCTACTGCATGGGGAATGTATGAGCACACATAACGGGATTTGTTCGTTCTGTGCCTCCCAGCTATTGTCATATCTCTATACCACATGTTATCTAATAGGGAGTCAAGTTTCCAGTTTGTTGATTGCATGATTACTTAAAATCATTACAAATTACATAAAAACAGTTTCACTATAAAAACCATAATATCACATAAAAAAATAATTTAAGACTAAGTACTAAATGCAAGCTAGTATGCCTGAAAAGCAAATTTCTTTCTATGTACAAGTAACATAATAAAAATCATTATCACAACCCGCAAGCTGTCTCTTATTTGGTGGTACGCAAACAGCAGAAATAAGCTGTTGATTTAAAACCAGCCATACAGTTAAAGTGCTGGCATATCCAGGAAACTAGAGCCTTTAAAGGGCTTAGTGCTAAATAGCCTGTAATGGACCTCATGCTCTCCTGTTGACTCATCATTACTCTGGTATGGCTGGAGAGACTTCACGATGGACATGTGGAAGTCACGATGCCAGCCCGCTGGGGCACTTTTCAGGTGTGACTGGAGGGACTAAACAATGGACATTTGGAAGTCCCGACGCCAGTCTGCTGGGGCATTTCTGCGTTGACGGGACAACAGTAGGGGGCGCAGTGTGATATCAAGGGTACCGTCCCATTCCATATAATTTTCAATGGGGAAGGAGATGGTGATGCGGGGTGCTTATATGTATTTGGGGTACTGTGGTGCTGGCAGAGGAATCTGAGCCCATGGTGCTACTACGGTGGCAATTTTCAGTGCATGTGCTAGCAGGTAGATGGGGAGGTAACATGTGGTGTACAGTGGTGTTGGCAACTTCAACATTTTGAGGAATACAAGCCTTTGTATCAATACAATGAGAAATAACAGCAAACCAATTGAACATAGCAAGTGCCACTCCGACAATAATGTAAAATATTAATATGTATGTACATAACTTCACACAGCACACTTCTGTGCGGCGGGTGTTGCGGCTGCGTCTGAATCCATAAACGACCAAGCGATCTCAGTCTTCTTCTTCTTCTTGTACAGTCAATGGAAACACGGTGACTTCCTCTTGCTCATCTCTTAGTTCTGGGGTGGTGCAGGGTCGACCCTGATGTCCGCCTGATGGATCCATGCTTTCCTCTCGGCATTGCGGACAGCTGTTGGTGAAGAGTCTCTGACTTTAAAAAGTCCTTCAAATTTGGGGTCCTTCCACCGTCTGACAGCTTTTCGGACAAAGATCTGTGTTCCGGGACGGATTGGTGGGAGCTCAGGAGCGATGGGGCCCTTCTCCTTCCTCTTCGATACCTGGGTAGAAAGGAACTGCGCAGCGCGTGTTAATTCACACAAATACTCAAACATTTCGTCTTTCACAATTTCAGAAGAACTTTCAGTGTCAGTTTTTGGTCTGGTGGAGGGAACTGACATATTTATTGATCAGCCAGTGACAAGCTGGTGGGGTGTTAGGTGGTGATCAGAACTTGGAGAATTCCTGAGTGCAAACAGAGCAATTGGTAGGCAATAGAGCCATTTCTTTCCAATTGTGGCACTTATCTTGCTTATTTTATTTTTGAGCAGGCCATTGAGGCGCTCACAAATGCCATTGCTTTGTGGGTGATATGCTGAGGTTAATTTATGTTTGATCCCTAACATTGTTGTTAGAAAGGAAAAAATGGCATTTGAAAAATGGCTGCCGTTGTTGGACCGGATCGCGTCTGGCAAGCCCCAGCACGAAATGACCTCTCGGAGCAGGAAATTGGCTGCTGCTTTGGCATCACAGTGGACACATGGTCCGGCTTCGATCCATCGTGAGAAGGGGCAGACCACTACAATGAGGTATCGATAGTTTTGACATCTGTCAATCATGTCAACATAGTCAATGTGGAGTTCTTTAAAGGGGCCTTTTGGTCTTGGCATTGTGGAGGCAGCAGTTTTCATAGTTGGGTTTGGTGAATATTGTTGACAGATGAGACATTTGTTAACAAAAAGCTGTATTAGTTCGTGGGCGTTGGGGACGAACCAGTCAGTTTGTATGGTCGTGGACATATTGTCTCGTGAAACATGGGTGGGAAGGTGTAACTGACTGAGTGCCACCTGCAATAGGGCCTGTGGCATGACAGGTTTTCCTGTCATTTTTAGTTTGTAGATGAAATCTGAGGGATCTTGTTGTACTCCCCTCTTCTTCCAGAGCTCTTTCTCTTGGTCTGGTGCACTTTCCTGTATCTCTCTGAGGTGTAATTGTGCAGTGTGATCATATGGCTGTGTATCGTCAATGGTGTATGGGAGTGCTAAATCAGGAGTGTCTTTCTTTGCACTTTCTTTGCTCTGATGTTCTGTTGTAGGTACATTCTGGGCAAGCAGGATGGGGGCGTTCTGGTGGCACTACAGGCGGGGGCCCCCTGGCAGCCGCTTTAGCTGGCCAGTCTGCCAGAGCGTTACCTCTGGAGACAAAGTCTTGGCCATTCGAGTGGGCTGCACATTTTACTACAGCTACCTCTGTTGGCAGTGTCAGTGCATCGATCAGTTCCTCAAGTAAGTGTCTGTGCATAACAGGTGTGCCATCTGATTTGAGAAAACCACGCCTTTTCCAGCGTAGGATGCTGGAATGTGTTGTTGTTGTGACATATGCAGAGTCTGAATAAACAGTGATGCGTTTGTCCGCCCCATTTTTCAAGGCAGCAATCAATGCTACTAGTTCTGCTGCTTGGGCTGAATAATGTGAAGGCAATGTAATCTGCTCTATAATGTCTAGGGAGTCAGAGGAGTCATTTTGTTGTGCTCTAGCTACTGCAGCTCCTGTATACCTGATCCCATTTTCTTGATCAATGGTGGAAGAGCCATCGACAAAGTATATTGTACTGTCTGGCAATGGGCCTTCTTTTGCTGCTCCTGATTCATCTGGTGAGTATGTGGCACAATCGCGAGGGTCGTCGTCTGCAGTGGCAATGGGGTGGGCAAAGAACGTTGCAGGATTTACTGTGTGACATTTAACTTTCAAAGAGGGCAATGATAATATTACTTCGTAGCCGGATACTCTTTGTGTAGTGAGAGTTGTCTTAGCTTTCTGTATTATTGCAAAGACAGCATGTTCAGTGTGCAATGTTAATGGGGAACCCATGACTATGGGGATGCTTTTCTCAACAGCGAACGCTGCTGCTGCTAGGGCTTGTTCACATGGGTAGTGTCCTTTCATTACAGAATCTAACATGCCACTGAAGTAGGTAATTGGTTTGTGGCCCATAGGATATTTCTGGGTAAAGACTGCCGTCAGGACTTGGCCGTCGCAGTGAGTGAACAGGTAGAATTCTTTGGTATAGTCAGGGGACCCTAACACTGGTGCATTTGTAATTTCATCTTTTAGTTGTGTGAAGGCTGTCCTCATTTCAGGTGTCCAATCTAACTTATGTCTGTCTTTGGCCATTTTAACAGTTTAAGCAGTGGGGCAGTGATGGTGGAGAAATAAAAGACCCACTGACGAACATAGTTTACTAACCCAAGGAATTTCTGCATGTCCTTGACTGTTTGTGGCTCAGGGGTGCATTTTATTGCCTCAATTCTATCTGGGGTGACTTCTTCCTGATGCTGAGAGCAATTGGCCAAGGTAGTGTACTTCTTTCTGGCAGTATTGGAGCTTCTGTTTGTCTACCTTGTATCCTCTTTGTGCTAATGTTGTGAGCAGGGCTATTGTGTCCTTTCTGCATTGTTGCTCTGCAGGACTGCAGAGCAATATGTCGTCAACATATTGCAGCCGGGTGCTGTTGCATTGGAAATTGGATAAATCAGCTTTTACAACTCTGTTAAAAATGCTGGGGGATTCACAATAGCCTTGGGGTAACCGTCTGTGGGTCCTTTGAATATTTCTAAATGAAAAGGAAGCCAGGTATTGGCTATCTGGGTGCAGTGGGACACTGAAAAAGGCATTTTTCAGGTCAATGACGGAGAAGTACTCTGCGTCGGAAGGAATGTTCGTGAGAATCACTGATGGATCGGGGACGATCGGGAATTCCGGCACCACAATGTTGTTAAGGGGGCGCAGATCATGAACTAAACGCCATTGATTAGTTTTAGATTTGCGGACAGGAAATAGACAGGTATTGCATGGAGACTTGCAGGGATATAAGACTCCCTGATCTAGCAATGCTTGTATGGTGGGGGCAATACCCTCCTCTGCCTCCTTGGACAAGGGGTACTGGCGCACTCTTGGGAGTATGGCGCCCTTTTTGAGTGTTATTCTGAATGGGGCAGCAGAGTGAATGAGGCCTACATCATTTGGACCAGTTATCCAAAGGTTGCTAGGCACTTGAGCTAAATCAGCATCATGTATGGAGTCAAACTGTTTGGCAGGAGTGGGCGTTCTTATTTCTACTGTTACGGAGAGGGGGACTGCAGTTTCGTAGATAATTTCAGTTTTTGAATAATACTCAGGTGGTCCGAACAGTTGGTCATCTAAAATATCCCTTACTAGTCCTCCAGGTTGAATGAAAATGACACAGGCCCAGGTGCGGGCGCTGTCGTCGAATGCTTGGAAGGCCCCGTATGTAGGTGTTATTTTAAGACAGTGTATGTCTAAGATCATTTGTTTGTTAGATATTTGTGAGGCTGACACTTGCGGCCTAAAAAGGAACTCTTTCGGCAGTTGGACAGTGCGGCCTCTCAGTTCCGAGGTGGTTGCAACAATGGTGTGTACTGCAGTGGAGAATGCTTGCTCATTCACTGGACGGGCCCTTACCTGATCGCTCAAAGAGGAGTCCACAGTCACTGCCATCATCCTGGCCTGGGGTGTGCCTGGTATGGAGCAGGTCATGGTGCCATCCTCCTCAAAGTGAATTGTCATATTTAATTTTGCCATGAGGTCACGCCCCAGGAGATTCACTGGAGACCGCGGTGAGTAGAGCAGACTTTCTCCACCATGCGGCCTCCTATCTCAATTGGTGCTGGCTTAGTGAAAGGGACCCTAGCTATTGCCCCAGAGAATCCCTGTGTGTCCGCTATCTGATCTGAAATGGGCAATGCTCCGCCTGTAATACAGGAGTAAGTAGCATCTGTGTCAATGAGAAAGCTGTAAGTTTTATTGTTTATTGTGACAAAGACAATGGGGTCCTCCTTTACACTCGTTGTACACGATAAAACTGGGCACACAAGAGTTGTCTGTGGGCTGTCCTAACAACTATACCCTCCAGCCTGGTACTGCTGGATGGTGCCCTGTGCAAAGGGATTGCTGGAAGTCCTTACTGTAGCCCCCTGAGGTACAAGTGTTTGTGCTTGCGGCATCAACTGGTACATGGGTGTCTGTTGCTGTTGCATTGGTGCCTGTACCTGTTGACTAGGTGCCTGTAATTGGGCCACTGCGGGTGCCTGGAGGTGTAGTTGCTGCTGCATGGGCTGCTGCTGTACTGGTGGGAGGTAGAATATTGCTTGGGGTTGAATTGGCTGTTGCTGCATTTGCTGATGTTGAGGGTACTGGTTGGGTGTTCGTTGTAGAGGTCCTGGGACCACCATTCTTCCCTCATTTCGCATTTTAGCGCGGCATTCTCTTTGCATGTGTCCAATTTTTTGACAATAAAAACATACAGGTGGTCCTGACTGTTCTCTGGTCCTTTGTTGTCCCAGCCCTCTACCTCTGCCCTGCATCCCTGAGTTCCTTGGCCTAGTCTGCTGGCCATTGTAGTATGGCTGCCGTGGCTCATAGTTATAGGTGGTCTGTGTCTGTGCAGCTCCCTGTGTGTTGCCTGCTAATGCATCCATGGCATTCTGGGGAAATCTGGTGACTGCAGTCATCTGGTGTACTGGTGTTGTCAGCATAACTGTGTCTAATGCATCTTTTTTCTTATTAAGTTTCTGCTGAACTAGTTTGGCGGCTGCATTTTCAATTGCTAGTTGTCTATTCCTGTCCTGTTCCTGCTTCTTCTTACAGAAGTGAATGATGTGGTCTTGTATTTCAGGCCACGGTTTGCATTCCATGGCTACTATCCCATCTAACTTATCCTGTACGTCAGTGGGTAATCCCTTTTTTACTGTGTGGTAGAAGAACCTACTGTTCCCTCCTGTTGCATTCCATTTTTCCCCTAACTCCTGATGCCATTTTTCTTTTAGTCTCGAAATGTACTGTGCTGGGTCCTCATTTGGCTGCATTGTTTGGGACATTATGGACCCAATGTCTGGGACATCCGGAAATTTGCGGCGCAATTAGGACCACACATGTGCTCGTATTTTGTTGAATGGTACACCATCATATTCTTTATCAGTGAGCGTAATTTTGTTATTGACGTTTTTTAATATATCTTCTGCTTCTTCTCCGATTAGGGAGATGAGCAGACTCTTGACATCCCCTATTGCGAGGTTGATACCAGCAGTGTGTTTTTCCAGGGCGGCTATCCATTTGCCAGCGCCCTCTGTCAGTGGGGGGAGTTGTTTTTTCAAATTGTCTTTGTCCATTTGTGGCCATGGAATATAGAGAGGGGGGTCATGTGCATTTTTGAACAACAGTGGCATCTGGTGTGTTACCCTAGTGCTTGCTGCTGTGGGTTGAGTGTGGTCAAATTCACGTGCATATTTCTGCCAAACTTTTAAACCTGCCCTCATGTAACCGTAGTCCCAGTCCTCATCTCCCTCCTCGTGTAGGATGCAGTTTTCTGCTGTTGCCATGTTTTGTGGATCGAAGGGCCCAGTTCGTGGCCACGGGATCATTTGTGGTGCTAAACTTTCCGTCCATCCTGCCAAATTATCAGTGAAGGGATTGACATAAAAGTCTGAATCTTCCGCAAGTGTTACTATTTCATTGGCCGTCAGGCCATTATTCTGTGGTGCCCCCTGTCGGCTTAGCATAATGTTATATTTATTTTTCAGCCTAGTGGAACGCATAGAGGCTGTACCTGATCCGTCATAAGACATGTTGTTCGGTCGCCCATGTAGTCGTTCAATCCCTGTTTTTCTCTTCCTTTTCTCTTTATGTTCCTCCGCGTTTGGATGCTCCCTTTGTGGCGTGGTGTGCATGAAGGTAAGCGTTGGCCTAGGTGGCGATCCAAAAGTGAATGTTATGGCTGGTGTTAATGTCTGTGGAGGTGCTTGCTGTAGTTGGGCAGAAGGAGGTGTGAGAGCAGAGTTGTCATGACTAGTTGTTGCGGCTACCTGGGGTACTCCCGAGACAGTGGCCTCATTGTTTTGCGGTTGTGAAGCACCCTGTCTTTCTGCAGCAGTATGTGTCTGCAATGTTTATTGTGGCGAGGTATCTGTTTTTAGATCATTTTGTTGTGTTACCATGCCTACGTTACCAAGCATTTCAGTGAGTTGCTTGTGCATTTGCTCTACTTTCATTGACAGGCGTCGGACAGTTGCAACGTCGCTCTTGGGGCTGGGTGACTGCACCTTGTGTAGTGGGTCTGCATGAAAGCCTTTAAATGTTATGCTATCCATGCTTTTATTAAATTCAGGCCTGCTTCTCCATTTGCTTAAGTCTGACTGGGCAAGCGTGTCAGGGAATTCTTGCTCACTGCTACTGAACTGCCGATGTGGAATCGGAAGGTCCAGGATAGGTGGCCTATTGTTGTGCTGGGATGTTGCACTACTTGACGGCAACTGCTCCTGGGAGTTGCGGCGCGGACTTGGAAGGAGCAGCTGTTCGTCAATAAGGGAATCGCCGGAGCCAGAATGTATGCTGTGAGATGATGTGCGGCAGGCGCTGTCGCACTCCTCATCATCATCTTGCTGTTGTGCTGCAGTATTGTGTGCTGGAGTAAGCTTCAGTGTGAATTGTGCGTCTATTTGACCTGGCAGCCCTGGTATCACAGCTTCTACACTGGGCTGTGGGCGCTAAAAGGTGGCAGTGTTTGGATCCGGTCTATTAAGTCATCAGGTGGTGGATGAAAAGGATCATCCGAATGTAGTTCAGAGTGGCCCACGGCCCTCTTGTCATTTGAGGTTGATTCTAAGCCTGAGGCAATGGTGAGATTGGTATGCCGGCGGTGGGGGTGTAGGTATGAGTATTGGCTCAGCATTTTCTTTAAAGATGCGCCACAGTGCTAGGGTGTCTTTGCGTTTTTGAAGCTTGATGCCTGAATACTTGGCCTCCAGAAAGGTGGTGACATGGTCTAGTATAGCACTATCAAAGGTGCATTCAGGTGGCCAGGGGTGTGTTAAATTCTTTGTGTGCTTGTGCAGCTCCCTGCAGTGTTTAAATTATGCGCTGCTCTTGCCCTGTGAAGTTCTTAAGTACATGCTGCAGTGGAGTAGCCATACTGATCTTTATTTATAGAGCTGTCTTTGGATGTGGTTGGGAAACGTAGGTGGGTTTTATTTTCAGTCTCACCTGTTGCTCTTGTGTTATATCTATTCCTAAAACCTGGAACACGGTCAAGAGGACAGCGCTGGTCAAGGGCGTTGCCGGAATGAATGAAGATGGGTGGCCTTCTGAAATGCCAATGACGTGATCGTTAATGAGGTACACGACAATCTGTGGTACTGTGGAGTCCACTGATGCCGCGCTCATTCCCTCATGTTTCCTGGAGGAGGGTAGTCTGCCTCCGGAGCAGGCACGTGCTCCCCTTCTTGTGGCTGACCCCTTAAGAGTGCCCGCAAGAGTGGTGAGTGTCGTTCTTGAGAGTCTGTTTGTCCTATTGTACTATTGGAGTTGGATGTGGATGATGTTGGCGTGGCCGGAATGATAAGGTCAGGGCTGTGAGCTCCCTCTATGGATCCCACAGAATAGTTTGATCCTGTGGAGGATTCCCAAAAATCGTGAATCACCACTGGAGAGACAGGTGAACTTAAAAAGGGTATGCAACGTGAACTTTCACCAGTGGAGGAGCCCCGTGAGTAATTTGGCCAGACCAGATCCGGGCGTGTTGTCTGGAAGTGCATGGTTAGGCCTGGGATGTGTGTGGGCAGTACCCGGTGGTGGTAGTTCTATCAAGGTCAGGATAGATACCCTTATTTCTGTTGTTGGTGTTAAGTTTACTCCCAGGATATCCCAAGTTACTGACAGAAGGTCACTTTGGTGTTCGGTTAGCGGAGTTATTGTGTCCGTGTTACTATTAAACACAGCTACTGGTCTATTGTGGACTGTGTGCAGAACTAGTTCAATTATTTCCTGGTTGTTATTATTCATTACGGGTGTGAGCCTTCCTAGTCCTCATCAAAATGTCAATCGAGTGGTAGCCCTTAGGCTCTGTTCTAATCTTCTTCTGCTAAGTACTTCCTCCCACTAATGAGCCTATTTTAGTAATTCCTAATACTCTTATTAACAGGGATTGTAGGCCGGTATTTTCAAGGTAAATGTAACAATGTATTTTTAAACATTCATAATCTATTAACATGACATGGGAAGGGGGCAGGGGATGACATTGTGTGCTCAAGCTAACGGAATTTAACAGGGGACACATATGGTCAACAGAATGGGGCAGGTCGACATGCACACGACATATACATGCATAATTTTCATGCACCTATATTTTTTCTTGCTAAAAAATGAAACAGAATTGGAATCCATGCTCCAGGCACCGTTCTTAGAAAAGAACCGCAACCGCGTCAATAGAAAATGCAGAGACGAAAAAACCCATAAGTTTGCCATGCAACCAGGCAAATATTTATACATGAGAAAACAATCGACAATTCCTTCACAATTAATCAAGAGGCAAAACTGTGCACCTATTTGCCAAAAAAGTAGAAAGAAAGATCGTACGATGTAGGATATGGTAATAAAAAAGGAGCGTTTATTTTCTGCTTCGTACGGAAAGAACAGGAAACCACAGAGAAGGCTGTCTGTGAAAGTGATGTAGTGTAATGTAAAATAACAACGGGGTAATCCTGTGTCCCTCAGAACCTGGGTAAGTATACGAAACGGCTACAATGGTTCTGTCGGGTATGTATAATTGCTTTACATATTGCAGAATGAATCAATAAAGTCATTTAGGTAGCAAAATTTGCAAGGAGGAAAAAGCTGAAACACATAGAGAGACAATGGTGTACGCGAAGTCATACATTTTTTACTTTTTTCAAATGAATTTTTGAATATTTCATATGGCTGTTTACAATTCAAAAAAATATTAAAGTGGTGATATTTTCAGGTGACATAAGTGCTCCAGTGACATAGGTGCATAAGTGCTATATACACATGGGTTGAAGACAAGACAAGGTTATATATACAAAATTTACAAGAGAAGTATTTCCTTAATATGGCCAGTGTATTGGTAAATCAATGTCTCTGTAAGGGTATGAGTATCTTTCGCAGTTTCAACCTAGAGACCCGAAGGAACTGGCCCCATATTGATCGTCGACGTTTCGACCCTGAATTAAGCGCATCTAGTGAAGCGTCATGGCGGGTCTTCCTCAGGACAGGAAAAAACAGCCAAACTGGTTGTGTATCAATGGACCAGGCAGTGGGCTGCAGCGTGGCTTTAATCAAGCGCCTAATTTATTAATGTGATGGGTGGGCGTCTGGCGGCACCCGGTAGTTGCCCGCAAGACCTGAATGTTAAGACGATGCAACGAAGAATCTGCAAACTGTAGACTCAGAGTCTGCCGGTGATCCGACTGAACTGCTCCATCTGCATCAGAAAAACGACAAAGCGTTTCCCTTGGGTGATTCGACACTCCTTGAAATAAATTGAGCTTCACCTGAGTTTGCAGATTCTTCGTTGCATCGTCTTAACAACATTCAGGTCTTGCGGGCAACTACCGGGTGCCGCCAGACGTCCACCCATCACATTAATAAATTAGGCCCTTGATTAAAGCCACGCTGCGCCCCACTCCCTGGTCCATTGATACACGACCAGTTTGGCTGTTTTTTCCTGTCCTGAGGAAGACACCTTCTCATTCACAGTCTCCCCTTTGTACATTTCCAGGTGCACCCATAATTCTTAAATTACTGTCGGAACTAGTGAAGGGTAAATATCCAGTGGATTCACTGAGTCATTTGGGTGCCCCCTCCACCAGAAAAGCATGACCTTTGACACCCCTCTCCGGTATACAGGCCTCTAAAGTTATTTAATCTCGCGGATGTCCTTCTTAAGTGCTGACCCACTACTACATCTGTGCCCCCTCTACAAACTTAACACCAGTTAGGTTGTGAACTGGTGTCTGCCGAGCTGAACTAGACACAGAGATTCAGTATAGCCTAACAACCTCCATGAGGGCTGTCTTGTTATTTAGGTGCTGTTGTTTTGAGCTATCTTTGGACAATATAAATGGACACTCAGCAGCTGGTGCTTCAGCCGACTGAGTTACCCAGCTCTGCACACAGAGGTGGAGATGATTAGTGCCAGAAGTAAACATGCTACAAAACAATTATTTGTCTGGAGCTTTTGTTTCATTGAGTGAGCCTTGTTTATCACCAGTTCCAACCAAAGTGTGCAGCTCACAATCTCTGCTCTTAGGATAACATTGGACACACAGCGCATCATTCTGAATAATTATAAACATGCTCTTTCCTTCTTAACCTTTAAAGTGTTGTCTAACTTATGTTTATTTGTACTTTAGCACTTTGAAATGTTTGCCACTATGAAAAACCATGCAACGAAATAGGCACTGTCCCCCTTTTCTATGGTGTACACACTTTGTATCGTTATTGAAATCCTTTTTTGTGGTAGCCACAAACAGTTTATGATCTAAAAGGTGATGGCCAGATCCCGGCAGGTATTAAGATTTTAACCACACCTGTCACAGCTTCAGCCTGCATTCGAACGGTGAATCTCAATTCACATATCTTTTTCTTCTTTTCATTGCAGCCACTGATGACATTGTGAAGGTTGAAGTATGGGACGTGGTGGACAAAGGTGAGCATTTATTATTGGCCTCATTTTAAAAGTTAAAAAATGGTTCTCTCTTTTCGGGCTTTCATAAAATAATTGTTTGTGAAAGTGGATGCTAGGATTTCACTATTAAAAATTAGATACACATACAGAATAGGACCAAAATTGGGCTTGAGTAAGAGGGGACTGTAAAAAAGGTAATGGGCAGAGCTTTTCCAAGCAAAAGTATTGTAGCATCCTCACATTTTGTTTAAATAATTATTCATCTTATCCTTTGATGCAGAACGTCATCCTTTGCAAGATTGCACTTTAAACTCTCTCAGTGCATAGTTGTGATGGGTGACATACTCCATACACACTTAGAAGCAGGGGTGTGGAATTTAATAAAATATCTACTTGTCCATGGGGCAGGTTGCTTCATAAATCTACTTGTCCTGTAACAAAATCCACTTGTCCCTTTGGTGCCATGTAGAGGGGCTACAAATTATGGCAGCAATCTCATTATATAAGAGCCCTGAAATAGCCTCTCTGATTATGCCAGGGCTCATACCATAGTAATGATTGAATACTTGCAATCCCCTTATGTTGCCACATTTCCGCAGATCTAGATATTGGCGTTGAAGGTAGTGGTAAGCAATAGTTCCAGGGTTAGAATGCCTTTTTGAGTCTGTGCAAACCTACTAACTTGCATGTTTTAAGGGTTTTCAACAACTCTTCTCTAATCTTTTTTCATACTGAGAAATGTTGGAAATTTACACCTGACAATGCCAGGCGTAAACCTTCTTCCAGAGTTGGGGGAAAAAAGTGGTTGGAGGGAAAGTGAACTTGCAAACACTCAGATTTTAGCATGAGCAAATCTACACATGCATATTTGCTCATGCTAAAATGCAGTTCACAAATATTTTCTAGGAGTACTATATCTTGTCCTGCTTCTGTAAATTCTTGGGAATTCTCAAAAGCTGTATAGCTGCATTTAATGCAAGGACCTATACAGTGGGTGCACTTTTGAGACTTTCTTTAATAATTGGGCCCCTAATTTGGTCTGTCGTTGACCATGACCTTTTGCGTTTATTAAAATGTTGTCTTTCTCTCTGTATAGGCTGGCTTCAGTGTGATTGACAGCATTCTGCTCTTTCACAAGGAGCACACAAAGTAGTTTTGTTAAGTGCCAGTAACTACTTTGGCAGTGAGTGCTTTTTCAGACCAAAAACTATTTTTGCTTTTGCCAATGTTTGTTATAATGGTGAGGGCCCGGCAGCACCCACCCCAATAAGGTTTTACAAAACCATGCCAAAACAAGTCACACATTGACAAAACTAAAAAGCTGACCACCAATTTCAGACCTACTGGCTTTGCCAATGCTTGTTTATTTTTGTTTCCCATAATCTTATTGAAACCGGTTACATTGATTTTCCATCATGAATATTTTTGGGATATACTAGCATGCATCAACACATGTTACTAAATGATGCTGCAAAGAAATGGTACCTGAAATTTTACAGTAGTTTAACTAAATCTCTTTTTCCTGCTTTAATTGTTTTATGAACATTTTATTTTGAAAACAAAGAATCATCAATCTTGCTTTCAAGCTTCTGCAATTATTTGCATCAAATCAGAGAGCATTCTGGGAGCATCATACATAGCATCATACATAGCTTCATATTGCTAAATTTTGAAAACGTGTCTACATGTTTTTATACTGGAACCACTGTCAGTAGTGCAGTCAGAGCTTACAACATTTACTTAGAGCGCTCACCCCAATTATAAAGGCTTTCAATTAATGAACCATAAATACAAGTTGGAACAGCATTAACATATGGACAAAAATATTACCTTAACTGCAGACAGTGCCTTCCCTGATCCATAATGTGGTACTGCAAACTGGCAGCCATAAGGTTTGTGCTGCAGGGGGTTGGGCCTACTTGTCCCAAGGCAAAATGCACATGAAAACCTGTTGCCCTTGACCCCAAACAATATGTCCTGGGCATCGGGCTATAGGAATTCCACATCCCTGTTAGAAGCAATCTGCAGGATGAGGTTGAAGTGGTGCAGCT